>JARHVA010001962.1:740000-1075000 GCA_037957365.1 Torreya grandis | reverse complement strand
TTTCCAAAGAATTGCTTAAATTTTGAATAATCTTACTTAGGTAAATTAAACCAAATTATGAGTGTAAGTAAGAATTACATGGAAGTTATTGAATATTTATTTATTAAATATTTATTCTGATTAACTACATCATCAAATGACATCATTTATGACGTGGTATCTATAAGCCATAAATGTGACAAATATCAAAATTATTGCTTCCCATGCCTCTTTAATACCCCTTCCTCCCAAATATTTATGAGGGTATTTATGGATATTATTTACATAATTGGATTAATTCAAGGCGACACATCTTGATTTCAAGATGGACAGTCATGGTTCTTGATCAATTTGGAAAATCTATAAATAGGAGGGTTAAGAACACTATGATTAAGCTTCATTTGTGTAAACTTACTATGTAGAATTATCTCCACAACCTTTCTTTGTGTTGATTATTATGCATAATTTCAAATAGGATAGCTTCATTGATAGGAATAACCTTGATTTCATATCATGAGCATCGCTTAGTTGGTGTTCTTGAGATGGTGAAGGAGCTTGGCTTTGTACCATTATTGAAAAATTGAGCATCAAATCAAGGGGAAACATGTTTTGAGCTACTTATGGATGATGGGAAGCTCTTGGGAAGGTAACTTGTGTTTTATTTCTTTCATTTGATCTTAATTTAAAATTTCACACCTCATTGAATAGGTTGTCCTAGATTATTAGTTCTTTATGCATTTTTATTGGCTTTCATGACTAATACTTGATCTAACCATCTTTGCAGTCCATCTATACAAATCTGCATTCCTGATGGGATCACACATCCCTCTCAAGCAAGGAAGACACTTTGGTAATCTTAGATTTCCATAAAAGTCATTAAAAATCATTTAACATAATTTTTTACCTTCATATTCTCATTTTTTAAACATTTTTTAATACACAAGTCACACAGTGATTGTCATCAATTTTTTGTAACTAACATCAGTCTAGGTAGACCAACATTGGTTAGGTTGTAATGGAAAACATGGATAAGAATTTTAATTTATAGTGCTTTATTAAAATTTTTAGTTATCAATTTGTGTTTATAAGTCTCTGATCTGAACACTTATTACCTGATCTAGAAGTTTATTTTAGATAATTTATCCTAACTTAGGCTAACAAAGTTTTTTGTCAAAATATTTTTTACCTAAGGGTTCATAGGTGATCATTATCATCATTTTTGACTAGCATCGGTTATGTTTATGATCGGCATCAATCTTGCTGCAATTGACATCGATCACTATTGACCAATGTCAATCTTTATGTATAAAAAGTAGAGAACTTGATAACATGTTTTCCAAACTTGATTGTTTCATTATCAATTGTGTTTCAAAGATAAAATAAACTCTCTAACTTTTTTTGTAGGACCCATGTATAAAAGTGATCAATTTGAGCATAATTAAGTCTTGCACATTCCCTTTAGTGTTTAAAAGGAATTTAGATGGTTTATTTGATTTTTTTGTGAATATTTTTCAAAGTTTTTCTAACTAAGGTCAAGGGGCCAAGAAATTCATCAAAATTTTCATTTTGGTGCTTAACACAAACATTCACACAAATTTCAAATATCTTAAAGTGTTGTTTTATGAAAACCATCCATTGCTTGTTAGCTTGTTTGAGCAAAATGAAGAGTGCATGTATGATCTCCCCCCCACACCCTTTAGGGAACTTGGGTGACTATAAGCATATTTTCATTGTGATTATGCCTTTATCCAAGACATGAAAAGGAAGTTGTTTAGGCTTTCCCCAAAACTTTTATGGTTTGGGTGATGTAAAAACAACCTCTAAAGCCTTTTCACTTAGATCATTTTATTTTATGTAATTTAGCTTATGGAGGGGAGTTCATAGCCTCTTTGAGATTTCTTTATGGAAGCTTTGATTTGAGCATTCATCTTTAGACATTGTTTCAACCCCACTCCATGGTGGGGTATATAAATTAGGGTATGCATACTATGAGAGCCAGGGGGTTGAGTGGCTAACTTCTCCTTTTGAAATGACAACCCAAGTTAAGTCTAGTTAGTCAGGGGATTCCACTAAGCAGTATATGGATGTAATCACTATGAAAAGGAATAAACCTTTGCATTGTAAGTTAATTGATATGAATTTAATTGACATGTTGCATCTCTTGTGTTAGGCATGCTTGGGACCATCTAGATGGTCATAAATTTAAGTTTTAGAAAAACCCACTTGCTATGGAGTATTGTTGATGTAGGGTGAGTAACCCAAAGGTCCATGTCACCTTAAAATATGTTGGTAAAAGTGGGGTGTAAAATACCCTACCAACTCATGTACTTTTATTTTTGGATTAACAATTTAAATCCTCCCATGAGCACATATATGGATGGATTTCAATAATACAAATTAACCTTGTTAGTTTAGGGATTAGGATGATTTAATTAGTTGTATTTTGTCATTTTGGTCTTTACTTACTTGGTCATTGATTTGAGTCTAAAACTTGTTTGAAAATAATACGTCATAACCAAGTGCATTTGTCCACTATTTCTTGAACAAGGAGGTGCTATGCTGGTAAAATATAAATCATCTTTGCCTTGTTCAAATTATCATCTTAAAACATTGTGTTTGTATTATCTAAACATCATAGTTATGCTACCCATTTAAAAACCACTTTCCAAAATCTATAAGTCCATTGATAATTTGAATTCATAATTGGACCTAAGTTCTAAGTTAATGTGTGAATTGGTTTTACCATTTGCACTTGACTTGAGTTGACTTGGATTCAATTCCCATTTGGATTGAATGTCATTTA
This sequence comes from Torreya grandis, assembly GCA_037957365.1. NCBI lineage: Eukaryota > Viridiplantae > Streptophyta > Pinopsida > Cupressales > Taxaceae > Torreya > Torreya grandis. The sequence continues at coordinate 1,072,218 of JARHVA010001962.1, read as the reverse complement.
TAGGCTCATCATCATTTGATCATTATTAACTTATATCATCAAGTGTATCACTCATACTCTAAGTTCTAGAACACATTTTATTCTACCTCTAATTACCATTTGGCGGCATTATTCTACCCATTTGGTTCTAGTTTTATACTTAATAATTCTTGTATGTTTTCACATCTTGAAATTCTTGGTTCACATTGTCAACTTCTTAATATGAATGGCTTTCTTCTAGTTTCATTGTAACAACTCATCGAAGTTGAACTAGTTTTTATGGCATTGACATACCTATCAACCTATGTTTGGTGTACTAATTTACACCTAGGTCTTTGAGTTATCATACCCTCTTATAATTTATACTATTTAAACCCTATCCAAGGTTGAGTAATTTATTGAACACATTATTCTAATTGTATGGTACTACACCACCTCTTTTTTTATTATAGTCTCTTAGGTACCTTGTCATTTGTTTAGAGAAATTCAAAACCCATACCTTGTTTAAAAATTTGAAAAACATTTTCCAAATATTGAAAAAAAGTATAAAACAAATTTTTAAACATGATGAAAGGGTATACTTGAAATGGAGTATCTTGTGGCCATAGTTTTAAGAAGGAGCACTTTTTTAGAGGACATGATCACTCTATCTTGTTTGAGGATATCAACATCTTTGAGCCTATTTGTTGAATACCAATCCAATCTAGGTCAATTTTCATATGTCATCCTCATCCTTACCTTTTGATTTATATTCCATGCTTGAAGGTTACCATTTTAGGATATCCTCCTTCAATTTACATGCCCTGCTTGAAGGTTACCATTTTAGGTTATCTCCCTTTGGATTGTGTGAGTAATCCAAATATGCAATGTGTGAAGGTTACCATTTTAGGCTATCCTCCTTCATCTTGTGCAAGCCATCAAGCTCTAAAATGCTTGAAGGTTACCATTTTAGGATCTCCTCCTTTGGTTTTCATGAGCAATAAACTACACAGTGTCCAATCATTACCATTCTAGGCCCATCACCTATATTTATTGAGCCTATTATTGAAGAACATCATTTTGATGAAATAATTATTGTTGATCCCTTATTTAATAGCATAATTTTTGGATATCCAATTATTGAACCACAAACCATTATTCACCTTAAATTGATTGTTCCCCACTTTGGAAATTTAGTGCTAATCTTAGAGGCTCAACAACAACCATTACCTCTTCAAGAAATATTTTATGAGGATCAAAATGGGTTCAAAGTTGATATTTTTCAACCAATTATAATCCAAAATAATGATATTATTGTTGAAGCACCCATTTATGATGAGTCAACCTATGATGAGTTACCTATTCATATTTTACCTATTTTCAAAGAGCCTCATCTCCTTGATAAGCCAATCTCTACAAAGTTGTCTCTTGATATTTTTCCACTCATTGAGGAGTCTCTTTTTGATAAACAAGTTTTTGTCAAGTCATCCATCAAGTGGTTCCATACCTTTGAGGGGATTCACCTAGACAAACTAGTCTATGTTGAACCCTTCCTAGATGAATCAATTTTTATAGAGCCCATTATGCCATCATAGGTCATTATTTGTTTGACACCAAGCATTCAATAAAAAATCATTATAGAAACAACCACATCAGATGAAGAATCAACATTAGAGTTAGGTTCCCTTTCTGAACTGACATTAGATTTAGCTTCAGAAGCAAAATCACTCTTAGTCTCAACATTAGATTTAAAGTCCCTTTACTTGGATGCAGCTTTAGAAATAGAGTACAGCCATGGTTGTTACAACATTGGTTATAATTTCCTTGTGGATCAATTTGAATAAATTTATGATCCTTCTATAGTTTTTGTGGATGATTACATTAACATTAACACAAATTATCCTAGTATCTTCTATGAGGATTATTCTACATTTCATCACTCCATTACCCCAACCCAACATAGCCATTATATTAACATTCCACCTCTCACAACCATCAATTGGAATTGATATAATCATACTTTATTGAACTACATCCATGGTGACATACCATTTACAAAATATCAATGGGACCAAGACTACATTCATGTAGAAGAAGAATAATCTCCTAGTGAAACCTTCTTGGAGGTGATTGTTAAGGTCAACATACCCCTCATTTAAAAAAAAATAGGGACTCTTGTGAACACTTTTAACCTTAACACTAAAATTTTGATATTTTTCATTTTATTAGTGTTTAAATATCATCCACATCGAAAATTAGCCCATTTTTTCATGGTTTTATTGTAACCTTGCCTAATACTACTAATAGTTGGCCATCATGTCTTAAGTTAAAGGTTCATTGATATTATCAATGTATTATGTTGGGGATGATCATGGTCTTACCCTCATTAGGGGTGTTTCCAACATTTGGTCTATAATATCTCATAGTGGGGATCATGTCCTCAAACCCTCTTTTAATAAACCCTAGTATAGACCCTTAGTTTAATCTTTTTTTATGGTAGAAATAGATTTGGTTGGAAAATTTTGAATTAAATTTATACTTAAGCCTAACTTTTATGCTAAGGCTTGGTCATGTTTTTCAACACAACCAAGCTTTAGCTTAGAAGCCATGCTTGGTCCCCTTTTATTTTCTCTCTTTTATTCCCTATGTTTTAACTGAGTCTGATGTATATATTTGTAGGGTTTTTTATTTTTCTAGTCTAATCCCTTTTATTATGAACTTATTCTAAAGTCTTAATCCTAAGGCCCTATTCATGTTTATTAACACAAACAAGACCTTATTCTTAAAACTTTAACCTAAGTTCCCGTATTGACTTACATCATAACTTAAGCACCCCACTTATTTACAAATCCAATGACTCTCACTTCATCATGAAAAAATATCCATAGAGTGCAAGGAGATTTACAAACATAAAAGTATTGATCCATCATACCAATCCCATATGATCACCAAGATCACAATTGATGATCCATGCTTGAACAAGACCTATGATCAAATGATGCAAGATCATCCTTAAAGTTAAAGGGCCCCCTTTTACTAAACATAGACTTAGCCTAAGTTTTAACATAAGGTCTCATTATATTTTTTAATACAATGAAACCTTAGGATAAAATTTATGCTATGGCTCTAATATTTGAAAAAACCCAATCAAGTGCAAGTATCTAAATTAAGATCGATGGTCCATGGCTACTCACATAGATAAGATCTGATAGAGTGAACATGGAATTGAAAATTAAAGATTATGACATGGTCCCAAGTTGACTTGATCTCCTTTATGATTATATAAACCAATGACATGCATCTACTTAGATCTTAATCAATGGTCCATGGTTAATTAGAGCAAGACAATCAGGTAAAGCATATTTAATCTAAGATTTGTGGACCAAAAAGACTTCATGAACTTAAATTTGACATTATTGTGACCATAATTTGACACTCATAAGGCCATCATTGAATTCCATGAGGTCATCAAATATAAGCTCATCAAACCCAATGTTTCACAAACTTAAATTTGACATTCTTATGAATGTCATTTGATGTCTGTAAGGCTATCATAGACATCTACAAGACCACCAAATTTAAGATCATCAAATATATTATTTAGGCACATGAATATGATTTAAAAACATGGCTAAAGGCTACTACTCATATTTAAAATCAAGGGACCCCTTAAAAAATATTCAAACACTTAGGAACTTTAGACTTTGAATAATAAAATAATCTTGTGGTCTAAATATTTACAGATAGCCTTAATCATAAGGTTATAATTACATTTATTTTAATGTGATAAAACTTATAGTATATACTTATATTAGGTATTATGTTAGGAAATACCTATGCCATAACTTAGCTTAAAAATTTTTAACCTAAAATTTCATCATGTTTATCAAAACTATAAAATACTAGGTTAAAACCCTATATTAAGACCACTTACTATTTGGGCCCCCTTTAGGTGTATTATACAACTTAGCTTAAATATTTCAACCTAAATTTTATATCATGTTCATCAACATGAAATAAATTTTAGCCTAAAATATTTAGCCTAGGTTCATTTATATATGTGCTGTAAAACTTAGCATAAGTATTTTAGCCTAAAGTCTATGTTGTGTTTCTTAATATGACATAGAATTTAGCCCAAAGTATTTAGCCTTAAGTCCCTTACTATATAATTATGATAATTATAAATTATGCATATTTTAGTGATAAAAAACTCTCACTTCATCATAAAATAATATCTAACATATATAAAGCCTTTGATATATTAAACCAATGATGTGCATCTGTTTAGATAATGATCAATGGCTCATGCTTAAGAATGACTGATTGATTGAATGGAACAAAATAATGAAGAATATTTAATGAGACATATAGGGCCCATGAGATTGACATGTGGCACAACCATGAGGATTGATATGAAGGCAACCAATAACTCTCAAGCCCTAAGATCATGATCAATGGTCTATGTTGATCCTTGAGTAAGAATTTGATGGTGAAAGGGGAAATATGATTTTCAAAATACGACATCTAGTTTATTTAAGACATTTAAGGAAAAATTACACAAAAATTACCAAATGGATGCCATGTAGGCACCACATAAGCAACAAATTACAAAATTAAAGATTTTGTGTGAAAAAAAGGCAAAAGTATAAAGATGGAGGTCTCAATAAAATATGAGGCATGAATGAGCCTAAGTTAGAATTTCCATCACCATTAAAGCTTCAAAAAATCTCTAGCCTCCATAATAACCCCTAACTTAAACTCAGATTAATCATAGTCAAGTCAGGAAGAGTTCAATTATAATCTAAGTGAGAATAAATTGACCCAGAGGCTACTTGCAATCCATTAGTAAGCAATTACAAGTCTCACAACCATTGTATCTCAAAGACAACAACAAAGAGATGAAACTAAGTTATATTTAACTTCAAACAATGATTGAAGAGCCTTTAAGGATACACACTTAGATGTTGGGGCATTAAACACTAGGAATATGAATTGGTCTAAGCTCTTTTAGACCATTGAGGAGATGCTAGCCATCACAAGGGAGGAATAGAAGAATGTAACCATCCTACAGTGATATAATGACCTAGTCTCCATCTAGATGACTATCCTCCACTATGCTACCGTAAATCTTGAGGTATTACACTACATTGATTTCCTTACTCCTCTTTTCAATGATTTTAAAATTGAGCAAGATTGGATAGTTTAAGAGCATAGTTTTAAGAAAATAGCATATATTTCCCCCTTTGATTTTGAAAATCACTAAAAGCTAGGAAAACCCTAGGTAGACTTTCCAACCATTAAGGAGTGGACTGGGAAGCATAACTTAAACACAATCCTTGCCCCATGGCTACTTATTAAGAACTAAGTAATCCAAGACCCCATAGGGAATATTTCAATTATCTAATTTAGGGAGGGTATTAGGATAATTATGACCTTAATAAATAGGTTACCTAAAGATCCCTCCAACACAAACATTGATAAAATCTAGGTGCCCTATGTTTACTTCATGGTAGAGAAGGGGCTCACTCCCCCATTAGGGGAGATAATTAACATCTGTTTGAAATCATAGTTCATATCCATCAAGAGAAAAACTAACAACCATTTCTACGTGATGTCCTATTTTCTAGATACCCTCTTAGTCACCACCAAGATCACAGACATTAAGAATTGGTCACCTGATGGGAGACATACTATCTCCCATCATTATTCCAAACTTCACATGTTCAAATATAGACATAACATGTAGTTCATTTATGATTGTGTTTATCCAGCTCTAGTGGAAGCCATAAAAGGGATCCCCATGAGTAGGGTTAGCCCATTGGTTAATAAATATGTGGAATTAATAGGGGACATATAGTTCTAAATAGATTGTAAAGTAATAAAGATAAAAGGGATTTTGACACATCCCTATAGGTTACCCATATATGTGCCCACCAAACTAACAGAACAAAAAGTTATTTACCAAATTCTTTATGGTATAGATGAATTTTATAAGGAGAAAATAATGGGCCTCCTCCATACCTTTCCTTTGACAATAAGCAAAACTATGTGGAAAAATTGGGAGTATATGAATGTTATATCTAGACATAGGGATTCATTCAACCTACAACTAGATGAATTGAGGCAATGGGACCCTAGTGATAAGGTCACTAAACATCATCCAAAACCATAAGCAATGCCTATGAACATTATCTTGGTGTCTATGACACACTATACATTAAGGCCTCTAGTTTCCCATAAGTATTAGCTAGGGTAAAGAGGCATAACATTAATTTGGAGCCCAAGTTGGCTAGGAGAGATGACAAGCCATTGATTGAGATATGACAAATGGGAATCCTATAATATCACTTATTTCTTGGACCATCCTCTATGTCATTTTAAAAATATCTAAAAATAAAATTTGTACAAGGAACTAGAAAAGAGAAATTAGAAGAGAGACCTAGTGAAGGAGGATCATACTTAGCTCATCTAGATATACCAGAGTCACTAATAGAGTTTCTAGATATGATTTTATTAGGACCTAGTGAGATAGTAGAGGATGTCCTCAAGGTACTTACTGAGGCATATAAGTCAGATGATGAGGAAGAACAAGCTGAGGAAACCCAAGCCCAAGCTGAGGAAATAAAAAAAGATAAAGGGAAGGAGGTTTCTTTAGACTTGGTTCCAATTGCACCTCTCAAAAAGAAGGTTTAATTGGCATTAGTTATAGTTGAGAGTAAGAAGCCCAAACTAACTCTCACTCACCCTATTAGTGAATTCAACTTGTTCAGTGATGAATATCTAATTCATAGACTATTCATCCTTGAATGGTTCATTTATGGGAAGATCCAAAAGATATCAACATTGCATCATTAATGGGCCTTAGCCTAAATAGTCCACCTTGATGTGCATGATGAGATCAAGCCATGGATATTGGATCTAATGAAAGAAGAATAATTACCATAGGATGGTTAATTAGTGCATAGATGAACACTCCTTGAGCTTCAAACAACAAATGGATAGAGGTCCCAAAACCTCAAAAGATCATAAAGGCAATAGTTAGTGTGCAATTTAATATGGAAATAACATGATTGGAAAGGGTCACCACCAAGAAGACCATGGTTAGAGGTAAGGAATTCACATTTCAAAAGGTTGAACCATTTGTTGGTTTAACCCCCATTAGAGGTCAAAAGCTTTGTGATCACCTAATTCATGAGGAGGACATAAAAGGACTAGCAGATACTCATTTATCTTAGCTCAAAGTAGGTATTAAATGCTTGAAGCAGAGGATAGAGAACCTAGAGAGAGAAAAAGAAAATTTGGAAACACAGGTTATATTATCAGTCTTAGAGGCAATGATAAATATGCTTGAAGCATCTTTTTATGACATGTTCAAAACCTTGAAATGAATGAAGCTAAGGCAAAGTGTATTGACGTAACAAGGTATAGTATCCAAAGGATTGATATTCCAATGGCAAATTTCAAAGGAAAAGTTAAAGGATCTTACCAACATATTGATTGAGGGGTATATTCCTGGGTTTATGACCATTAGCTTGGGCCATCTAACTCAATTATGGGAAAAATTGTTGATAAGATCCAATATCTAAGTACATGGTTAAGGTACTTAGAAAGGCTTCTATGAGATGGTGAATAATTGATAAGAAAAATTAAATAGCTTCTTGGCACCATGTTGGCCAATCCCACAAAATCTAGTTCCCTAGGCATCATTGATGATAACAAGTATAAGTGCAGAGCTACTTTGGTAATGCAAGAAGTGAGAAATAAGAGTCAAAGACAATTTGGAAATGATAACCACTAAGTAATGGGCATGATATTTACTACTAAATAAAATATTTATAAATCTAGAAGCATCAAAGAGGCCATGACAAGGAATAAAAGTGATTTAAATGACTTGTTTGATCAAGAAGATGACTGTCTATTAAAGCTAGCTATCAATTTGGAGCTAGTTAGTGAGAAACATCAAAGAGCCATGGAGATTTTCTAGGGGAAACAAGGGAGTCCTTCAGCCTGGGGTCCACTAGTTAATTAATGATATTCCATTCTATGTAAAGTATTGTAATATTTGAAAGTGGAATATTCTTTTGTAAAGGCATATACTAGTTTGTTAACATATTTTCATATATGTCAATTCATTTTAGAAAGAGAAATGTATTCTATAACTATGAAGAGGGGAAACTATCCATATCTTTGTACATGTGTAAGCTTATGACTGATCGATATACTACTTGGGTATCCTATAAAAGGCAGTATTACCATTATGTAAAGAGAGAGAGAGTTTTGACCTAAAACTTGTATACTTTTGATCAATTAATAGAAGCAAGGAATACTAAAAAAGTTTATCCAAATTTGTTTATATCAATTGTTACATGGTTTCTCTCTCAATTACTTGTTCTAAGCCTTGAATTTGAATGGTTTTATATGAATTTTGAATGTGAGTCTTTGATATAGGGTTGCTAATTTATGCTAATTCTAGATTAGTTGTTTGTTATTAAACTTTGTTTCATTTTATTTTCTTTGAATTAAGATGTCAAAATGCTGTTTGAATGTAGTAGTAAACCCTTAAGACAAAGTTAGTTCATAATTATATTATTTTATGTTTTCCTTAGATATTTACCTAATATATGGTGGGATTTGAATATCTGTTACTTCACATTATATATTGGTTAATGCATGTTTAGTTGAAATTAAAACCTTATCATGATGTTTGAGGAAAAGATAAGCAATCACATACTTTCTTTCTACCCTACCCTTATTTTTGCTTCCTTTTTTGACCAAATCACTCTAGTTTAGATCCCATTGTAAAAAAATCACTTAGGTAAGTCCTTAGTGTATAAATTTGGTCATAATTCACTAAGATAAACATAGATGCTTCATATTTACATAGATTAAGGACCACAATGGATCCCAACCACCAAAACTATTCCACAAATTTATATTGATTGGTGGTTGGGAGCCACCGTGGTCCTTAATCTATTCAAATTGAAAGCATCTATATTGATCTTAGTAATTATGACCAAAGTTATACGCTAAGGACTAACTTAAGAGAATATTTACAATGTGATGTAAAATAGAGTGATTTGGTCAAAAAAGAAAGAAAAAGGAAGGGTAGGGAAGAAATAAAGTATGTGATTGCTTATATTTGCCTCAAACATCATGACAAGGTTTTACTTTCAATTGAACAAGAATTTAACCAATATATATTATGAATTAGTAGATGCTTAAATCCCACCATATACTAGGCAAATATCTGAAGAAAACATAAAAGAATAAAAGTATGAACTAAATTTTCCTTAAATGTTTACTACTACATTTAAATAGCATTTGTACATCCTAATGTAGAGAAAATAAAATGAAATAAAGTTTAATAACATTAAACTAATGTAACATCAACACCAATTAACAACCTTGTATCAAAGATGCACATTCAAAATTCACAGAAAACCATTCAAATTCAAGGATTAAAATAAGCAATTGAGAGAGAAACCATGTAACAATTGACACAAATTTTTTAGATAAACTTATAAGTATTCCTTGAATCTATTAATTTCTCAAAATTATACAAGTTTTAGCTCAAAATTCTCTCTCTTTACATAATGGTAATACTACCTTTTATAGGAGACCCAGGTAGTATACTAGTCAGTAAAAAATTACAAATGTACGAAGATAAGGACATCTATCCTTCTCCATAGTTCTAGAATACATTTCTCTTTCCAAAATGGATATACCTATAGGCAAAAATGGTAACAAACTAGCATATGCATTTACAAAAGAATATATCACTTTTGAATATTACAATGCTTTACATATAATAGAATATCATTAATTAACTGTTGGGCCCTAGGCTGAAGGGATCCCTTCTTTCCCTTGGAGAATATCCATATATTTTTGATGTTGCTCACTGACTAGCTCCAAATTGATAGCTATCTTTAAGTCATCTTCTCAGTTAACAAAGTCATTTAAATCCCTATCATTCCTTGCCATGGCTTGTTTGATGCTTTTGGTTTCAAAAATATTTTATTCAGTAGTAAATATCATGCCCATGAATCAACTATTGTCACCTCTAGATTATCTTTGAATCTTGTTTCTCACTTTTTACATTACCAAAGTGGCTCTTTGCTTATACTCATTATCATCAATGAAGCCTAGGGAACTAGATTTGGTGGGATTAGCCAACATGGTGCCAAGAAATTATTCAATTTTACTTATCAATTCTTGATCATCTCGCAAGAGCCTTAACCATGCATTTATATCTTGTATCTTATCAACAATTATTCCCATAATTGAGTTTATATGGCCCAAGATAATGGTTTATGAACCCAATAATCTATCCCTCAATCAATATGTTGGTAAACTCTATTATTTTGTCCCTTAAAATTTGACATTGGGCTATCAATCCTTTAGCTATTGTACCTTACTGGGTTAATATACTTTGCTTCAACTTCATTGATTTCAAGGTTTTGAACATGTCATAAAAGATGTTTCAAACATCTTTATCATTGCCTCTGAGATTGACAAGACAACCTATGTCTCCAAAATTTCTTTTTATTTCTCTAGGTTCTCTATCCTATACTTCATTCCTTTAATACCTACTTTGAGTTGAGCTAAATGAGTACAAGCTAGTCTTTTTATGTCCTCCTCATGAATTGGGTGTTCATCAAGATTTTAACCTCAAGTGGGGGTTAAACCAACAAATGGTTCAACATTATAAAATGTTAATTCCTCACCTACAACTATGGTATTTTTGGTGGTAAATCTTTCCAATCCTACTATTTTTGAATTGAACTTCACACTAACTATTGACTCTATGATCTTTAGAGGTTCTGGAACCTTCATCCACGTGTTGCTTGAAGCTCTAGGAGTATTCATCTATGAACTACTTGGCCCTCCTTCTAGCACCAATGGAGCTCATCTTGTTGATGCCTCTAAGTGTATTATAGGTTCTCTTAGTGTTTAAATAACACTTATCATTTTATAATTCTAATAATTCAGAGTATGAGTAGCAAGTTTTGGTAATCTAGTTACTTATGGTGAAATAAAGGTAGAGAAAATTAAACTATTCCACAAATTTGTATTGATTGGTGGTTGGTAGCCACCATGGTCCTTAATCTATGAAAATTTGAAGAATCTATGATAATATTAGTTTATTATAACCAAAGTTATACACTAAAGAATAACCTAAGTGAATATTTACAATGGGATCTAAACTAGAGTGATTTGGTCAAAAAAGGAAACAAAATGAATGGTAGGTAAAAAGAAAGTATGTGATTGTTTATCTTGATCAAACAACATTTCCAAGGCAATCATCCCTTTAGGGATCTTGTTATCATTCAAATAAATGACTTTGACATCAAACCTACCTTCTCTATTTGCATCTTCATTAGCCTCATCAATTAAATAAGCCTTAAATGCTCCTAAACTAGTCATGAAGTTTAAGATTTGTTGGTCATCACTAAATACATGTAGATGGTTCACATTGTATGGGATAGAAGGGCAAGGTATCAACTCAACATTAAAGTTTGGTGAATCTTGATGAGGCATGAGATTAGCTGTAATAGAGGCAAGCTCATTAGCAACTTTATTTTCTTCCCTAGGGATGGAAATAATATTGAAGGTGTCAAAAGATTCCATTAGATCCTAGACTCTAAATTTATACCTCTTGAAGTATCATAATTTGTACTGATACTTTCTTCTTACTCGGTTTACTACTAGTTTTGAATCACCACAAACTACTAGTTCCTTTAACTTATTTTTGATGGCAAATTATAGACCCAAGATGAGAGCCTCATATTCTGCAAGGTTATTGGTGCAAAGAAACTCGAGTTTATAAGAAGCATGATATTTCTTACCAATAGGTTTTGTCATAAAAATGACTAATTCAGATCCAACTTTACACCTAACCCCATCAAAATACAACTTCCATAATCCAAGCATAACATTAAAAGCTTTAGGATCACATACCTTGGTAGTTTATAGGGTCAAAACCCCTAAATTAGAATCAATTATGTTAACCCTTTCATTGACAACATTATACTCAGTAATCATATGTTTCATTCTTGGCTCTATTTCAACTCTAATTTGGTTAGAAACTCCCTTCCAAGGTAGCCAAAGGTATGAGTAGTCTATAGACGATATCCATTTAAAGCCTTTGTCCATTCTCTACTTAAAAGTAGTCCATAGGCATTAGAGATATCTACTACTTGGATATATATAAATTGTTGTAAACTTGGATCAGAGGGTAATTGCATGTGGACATGTAACAATTCTCCAACCACCTTAACCCTAGACTTATCCAATTAGGTGACAACCCTATCAAATTTAATGGGGATTAAACCAAGTTGCTTATAAACACCTATATGTATGATATTTGTAGAGGCACCATTATCCAACATACAATTATGCAAGTTCTTACCAAACATATTTATTATAAGTAGGAAGGGTGCGGACTCAATTTTAGCTTTATACATGGCCACATAAGCATTATCAGTTTTGGACATCTTGCTAGATTTCTTGGATAAGGATTCCAATAATAGATCCATTTACTCTATGATTTATGTCAATCATGTAAGGTAATATTAGCCTTAATTTTTGTTAGGTTGTGGAGCTAAAAGCTTCACTATATAAAAACATGGAGGAGGTTGCTAACTTGCAGAGCAACTAACGTCGACAGGCCAACCGATGTCGGTCATATCAAGTGGTATCAGAGCTGTTTGTTGTTCTAGATTCCTGACAAGTGGTATTAGAGCAAGGTTCCAAGGAGCACATTTGTGTTTGATTATAGGTCACTCTTAGGGGTTTCTAATTGAGTGGGAGTATAGTAATGGCAGAAGAAAGTAAGCTAAGAATGGATAAGTTTAACGGCAAGAATTATCAATTATGGAGGATGCAGATGGAAGATTATTTGTATCAAAAAGATCTATACTTATTATTGGGTGGGGTTGCAAGCAAGCCCACAAATATGAAAGATGAAGAATGGAAGGTTCTTGTTTGGAAGGCTCTGGGATCTATAAGGTTGAGCCTAGCATCATCTATGATTTCCAGCTTATCACAGGCTAAGACAACGGTAGAGTTAATGGGATCTTTGGAAAATTTATATGAAAAACCCTCAGCTTTGAATAAGGTATTTCTTATGAAGCAGTTATTTAATTTGCAAATGTTAGAAGGCGGATCTATACACAGTCATCTTAGTGATTTCCATGGTTTGGTAAACTAGTTAGTTTTAGTCAATATTGTTTTTGATGATGAAATTAAGGCTCTCTTAATCTTATGCTCATTACCAAAAAGCTGGGATAGTTTGTTAATGGAAGTTAGGAATACTGCATCTGCCTCAAATATCTTAAAAGTTGATGATGTTGTTAGTGTAATCTTGAATGAAGAAATTTGCAAAAAAATCATAGGTGAATCATCAGGGAATGCTTTAAGTGTTGAAAGCAAGGGAAGGCAAAGAAAGAAGATCGAGCAAGGGAAATCAAGGTCAAAGATAGGCAAGAGATCCAAATCCAGGTATGGAAAAATATTTTGCTAGAATTGTGGAAAGGCAGGGCACATAAAGAAAGATTACAGGTCAGTTGAAGATCAACATGAAAGAAATGAAGAAGTAGATGTTACAAGTGTTGTTGCACATGATGCTCTTGTATGTTCCTTGGATAAAGTGGAATCTTGGGTGTTAGATTTTGGTGCCTCTTTCTATGCAACCCAAAATAGAGCATTTTTTCATGATTATGTCCAAGGGGACTTTGGAGAGATTTATTTAGGGGATGGTAAGCCTTGTCAAATGGTTGGCAAAGGGAAAGTGTAGCTGAAATTGCAAACATGCAGCTCATGGGTATTGAAGGAGGTCATGCATGTCCCAGTCCTAAAGCAGAACTTGATTTTTGTTGGAAAGTTGGGTGATGAGGAATGCAGAATAACTCTCACAGTGGACTCTTGGAAAGTTTCCAAGGGTGCATTTATTTTAGCAAGAGGTAAGAAAGTAGGTACTCTTTATCTATCTACTTGTATTACTGATTCTCCTTCTGGTTTATATACTTCAGCTGTAGATTCAAAGATGTGGCTTCGTAGGCTTAGTCACATGAATAAGAAGGGGATGCATGTTCTTGAGTCAAAGGGTAAGAGTTCAGATCTAGAAATCATAGATCGAGATTTCTATAAGCAACAGAAGAAAGTGAGTTTTCTTGAAACACATGCTATAAGAAAGGATCGGGTCTATTAAACAAAGAGGAAATATGATGTTTTTGACAAGAATAGGAAAGCCTTGTTTTCCAAGGAGGAGATGACAGATAGAGATCAGTCACAGGGGCTAAATAATTCTAAGCAGGGTAGTTTGGACATGATTTTGATCCAAGGTAAGCTCACAGGTAAAAAGTCATCACTCACAAGAAAACACATTTAGCAACGTCGATCAGGTAGAACCAATGTTAAACACGCAGGTATCGATGTCAGTCATGTGCAGATCAGAGTCAGTGGTGTCAGGCAGGTGGTGATCGATGTTGGATAGGGAACTGATGTTAGTGAGTAGGTGGACACTGACATTAGTCAGAGAACCGGCATCAGTGATTAGGTGGATTTGACATCGGTCGGGTGCAGACTAGGGTCGACCAAAAAATGGATTTTGGGTGGATAGTGAGTTGTCAAGGGGTCTCAAACACCCATGAGGATGACTAAAAGTGTAAGTAAGCCTCAAATTCATTATTCCCCTTCTTTGAACTACTTTTTTTATCATTGATGGTCAAGAACCAGGAAGTTTTAAAGAAGTAGAGCAGGTAGAATCCAGGAAACAGTGGGAGCATGGCATGAATGAGGAATTTGATTCCTTGGATGAGAACCAAATGGGAGATTTGGTAGAGTTGCTAGCTAGAGAGAAAGCACTAAAAGATGAATGGATTCCTAGGGTGAAGATGAGAGAGAATGGACACATGAGATAGAAGGCTAGGTCATATGGTCTTGAGCAGGCTACAAGACAATGAAGGTTTGACAAGTGTATGACAAAGCATGGCTTTAGTCAATGTCAATGTATCCATTGTGTTTCCTTTACCAGGTTGGATAATATTAGCTACATTATCCTGTTACTATATGTAGTGTGTATGCTTGTTGTAGGGTCACACATGCAGGGAGTTTCTGAGCTAAAGGTAAAGTTAGTTCAGAGGTGTGTCATGAAGAATTTGGGAGCAACAAAATTCTTTGGCATGAGTATTCCTAGAGATAGGGAAGACCACAGGTTGATGTTATCTCAAGATGATTATGTGAATAAGGTAGTGGCGAGGTTCAAGATGCAGGATACAGAACCAGTTAGCACACCTATGGATGGATAGTTTATAGAACATTGTCCCAATTCACATGATGAGGTTAAGTGCATGGTATGTACTACACCTGATGTTGCCCAAGTAGTGGGTCTTGTCAGTGAGTTCAGGGTCAATCCAAGAAAGAAGCACTGGAAAGTAGTTCAGTGGATTCTCAAGTATCTGAGACGAACTAGTAGCAGGTTAACATGCTATGCAGGGTCAAACACTTCGGATGTAGCAGGGGACTTGGATGACAAGCGTATCACCATAGGATGTGTGGTGGTTGGTATTCAAGATTGAAATTGAAGAGGGATACAAGCTAGGAAAAAAATTAGATGATGTATAAGTATAGGTATAGGTGCAGATGTTTATCTCCAAGTGGGAGATTGTTAGGTTATGGAGCTAAAAGCTTCACTGTATACAAACATGGAGGAGGTTGCTGAGTTGTAGAGCAACCGACGTCGGCAGGCTAATCGATGTCGAACATATCAAGTGGTATCAGAGCTATTTGTTATTCTAGATTCTTGACAATTTTTTTCTTGTCCTCTACAATATTATAACCATTCCTATTGGGAGAATTGAAAGTATTAGTGCTAGGTTTAGAAGTGCTTCCCTTTGGAGGATCTAGATTATTGTCTAAAGTGGTATTTAGAGGAGTACCAAAGTTGTTTGGAGGAGTAGAAGTAATTAAAGGATAATTATATTCTATTACTTAGAGGATATGTTTTCTTTAAGAACTTTTAGAAGGCATGAACTTTTGTTTCACTTAATTTTTGCTCATTTTTTAATTTTAGAAGAAGATAAGAAACTAGTAATAAGGGTGTGGCAGAAATACTTAGTTGTTGATGCATGCATGATCCAAATGAGTATGAAGAGTTCCTATTTATCTTGTAAGGAATAACCTATAGATAAGAAAGCACTAAAAAAGTATATATTATCAAGAAAGTTAGGTGGACTACCTAGTGTGAGATAGATCTAAGAAGCGTGAGCTTTTTAGGAGGCTGTTAATCCACTCTTTGATAACAATTAAATTGAAAGAGATAATAATAAGTTACTTGCATCAAATAATAGAAAGTAACTAAAATGAGATACAAGATGTAGATGAATGCTTGATAGAAAAATGACTAAATGTAGCAAAAGCAGGTAAATCTAGTGTTAAAATAGATCAGGTTAGGTTCATAAAATTAGGTAGGGGTCTATGAATAGGTAGGGACATAAAAAGTTAGATTTGGTTAGGGGTAAGGGGATAGAAATAACTTTCTATTATTTCATATCATAGTGACCATCGATGGTTGGGTTGATCTTAAGTGGTTGGGTAATCATTGATGATTAGAGGTGACCATTGGTGATTGTGGTAACTGTCAGTGGTTGCCTATGAAATTCTAAAGGTATTAAGAAAAGAGTTATAAAATGGGTTATTGATCAAATAGGGATCTGGTTAAGGGTCCAGCCAAAAATGGGAGCTTGGAAGATAGGTGTAGAAAGGTATGATGGGGGATAAAGTTAAGAAATTGAAATAAAAAAATTGAAGTACAAGTATACATGTTGCTTGCTAAATGGATGATGTTTGATGGCTAGAGCAATTTTGGTAGAGTAATGGTACTTTGCCTCAAGAGAAATTTTAGTAGAGGTTCATATCTTTGTTGTTATTAATGAATTGATGAAAAAAGACTAGTTGGTTGGTTAGAAACTTGAATACCTATGTGCAAGACTACTTGTGATGATCCATTTCACCTCCTACTCCCTTTTTATAGGCAAAGAGAAATGCAAGATAGAAGGTTCCCTAGTAGGTTGGATTACTGATTTTGATGCTTGGGAGTTTATTAACAATGGGAAAGGTAGACATATTTAATTATGTCATGTTATCTTCCACATTTTATATTTATGTAAAAATTAGGAGTTGACCATTGATGGTCAGCCTAATCATTGACGATCAAATTGACCATCGATGGTTGAGTGTCTGAAGGAAAAGGGGTCAAAGTGAGTCAAAAAGGGTTATTTTAAGGTTAAGTTATTAAGATAGTGAGTTTATCTAGCTAAGTAACTAGATAGGCCTAGGGTTAAATGTGTTAGTTAATGGGTTGAGAAGGGTTAAGTGATCTATAAGGTATCTTGAGGCATTTCAACATCTAGTATAGTTTTCTAGTGTCTACATTTTGCCCATTTTTATTATGCAACTTTTCGTTAACAATTTACAAAATAAAAATGGATTTATTATTCAAAGGTCTGATTGCCCTAAGTATGGGAGGAGATGTTCCCCCTCAAACTAAGAGTTGATAAGGTGAAATCAAAAGAGAGTTGAGGTTTGATAAGTGGTGCATGGTAAGTCATGAGGTCAATGACAAGAAGGTCGATTGGGAATTTTAAATGTAAACATGTGCACAAAATGTGACTAAGTGTGATATCCAAGATCACACATAGACTAAGGTTACCAATATTGATAAAAATAAGGCCAATTATAGAAGTACAAGTGATAGGGTAATCAATCCATAGCATTAGTCATAGCTGATCGAGTTACTCTATAAGTCTCCTAAATAGGGTTAGTTTTTTCATAGGTATCTAAGGTAGGAAGTGTTCCTTAAAAAAACACAAATGGTCTAGTTGTGCATGAGGTGTTGAAAATTTAAATGTTCAACATGGCAAGGTTGGTTGATGTAGTTAAAAAAACCAAGCACGGTATCATAGAATATGTATTTGGGCCAAAAATAACCAACATCAACGTAGACATGGTCTAATGGTTGGTTAGAGAAGGGTAATATCTAGAAGTTTAGGTTTTGGTTTAGGGGATAAAGTTTATCTCCTAAAAAATTGGAACTTAGGTATAGGTGCCTAAAAAATTTAAATGTGATACCCTGATCATTGATGGTTAGGGGCTTTAAGTTCAATCATCGATGGTCACCCTGATTATCGATGGTTAGGGGTAACCCTAAAAGACTGAGGATAAAAAGTGAAAAACAAAAGTCATTATCACTTTTGACTTGTTGACTCTGATCATTTCATGTTATTTTATGATTAGGTGTTTTGTATTTTTATTGTGAGAGGTTTGACTGAGTGATTATTGATGTGGTGATTATTGATTGGGTGGAGGCATATATTCAAAGTGATTTAGTTGGGATTGAGATATAGGGTAGATGAGGACATGGTCAAGCAGTTGGATGTTGGCTTCATCCTTGATAGTGGTTGAAGAATGAGGTAGGTGATGTTTTGAATTGATAGATTAGTTAATTTGGTTGTGGTTTTGAAGTTGAATTGGTGTTTTGTTGTTAGTTTGAATATAGTTTTGGGGATTTGACCTAGTTTTAAGTTTTGCTTGTTTTTTGAAAAATTAATTCATAAAATTTAAAATCAAAAGAAGATTTTGGTTAGGGGTAGGGTATAGGATAAAATTAAGTAGTTATTTTATTGATTTTTTTGTTTTGTTAGTTTTGGAGGAATGTAAGGTTAGGTGGTTCACTGTCAGTGGTCACACATAGTGACCATCGATGGTTTGACCTAAGTGTTGATGGTCAAACTTGATCGTTGTTAGTCAAACACTGAAGAATAAATGGCACTTGACCATTAGTGGTCATAGTGATCATTGATGGTCAAATGCTTAGGGAAGATGCGTTGATAAAAATAGTTAGGAAAAATGTTTTAAAAGGTTTTTTAAAGGGTTAAAATGCCAAGTGTTGGCAAGTATATGATGATTATCAAGTAGGATTGATGTGTCAAAATGGTTGTAGGTTAGGGTTAGGTAGTGGTTTGAGAGGTTTAGGGAAGGCATTTAAAATTGTTTGAAGGTTAGGGTAGAGGTTTTTTGATAAAAGAGTTAAATGTTTTGTTTGATAGGCTAATGTAGCTAATGAAATTGGTTATGGGACCATGGGGTTGCTTACAAGGGCTAGAGGTAATGTTGTAGATGGTAATGGTTATGTGTTAGTTTGTAAATAGGTTGATGTAGGTGGGTTGAGGTTGATATAGGTAGAATGGAAATGAGTAATGGTAATGGAAAAGTAAGTGTGCATGTTAAATTTGATTTTTGCAAGCATGAGATTTGATCTATATGAGGGATCAGGTTCCTAAGATATTTATAGAGGTTTATGGAGGTATGACTAAGGATGATTGGACACACATGGAAGAGGTCAACCTTGGGGATATGAGATATTATCAGTGCTTACCATGAGATGCATTGATGATTGTGGCCCTCATCAAGAGATAAGATTTGGCTATGAACACCTTCCTTTTGATGAAAAGAAAGATGACCATCTTGTTAGAGGATGTTCACAAGATTACATGGATGCCCATTTGATGGGAGCCAATTTACCATATTGAGAGTGAGGAGAGGGATGAGTAGATAGATCTCCTATATGGTGAGTATCAAGCCCTTTCCAGGTGGCATGTAGGTGGTTTTAGTTATGGGCCACTATCCCAGAGGGTTCTAGATGAGAGGCATTTAATGACTATGATGATGATGGTAGTTTCTTATTTTGAATTTCCTAATCTGAGTAGTGGGTAGTTTCCTTATCTATTGATGAGAGTGTTGGTGAAAATGTTGCTTGGGAGGATAATGTTTAGGTGGGCACTGATTTTTTTGGTCTAGATATACAGGCAGATATAGGCATTTTGAGCTCATATGAGGTATAAGATTAGTGTGGGGTTTATGCTTCATTATTGGGCATATGAGCATAATATGGTTTTGAGACTGTTAGGGCTACCATGAGAGGGTTATGCCCAGATGGATTTCAATGTGGGTTTTATGCAATGGAGGGGAGATTATGTATTGACAAGAGATGGAGGAGGGGTGAGAGATAATGACTAGTTCAAGGATGCTTTAGATGGATTGGTTGTGGGTGATGTGGTGTGGAGGCCATATGTGAGATTTCCTAGGTGGACCCTCTATAGCCATCATACATTATCATTATAGATATCGAGATGGATCTATGGGAGGAGAGAGGGTGAGACTGAACTCATACTATTTTATAGAGTTTAGAGGCATTTTGGACTAGTGTAGGGGATTTTAGGTTCATTCTTGAGGTATAAGAGGGAAGATGTTGAGTTTTTATTACCTAAGCCATAACTAGAGGAGGTGGTCCTAGATCATAAGGAGCTATCAATTAGAGTAGGTGTTGATGATGTCAGTGGCTATGTAGCATGGTATTGGGCCATTTATGTAGTAGCTTATTTTAGATGGGATGATGGAGGTTGACAAGCCATGGATGTGGATCTAAATGGTGGGGGTTCATAGGGATAGGTATAGGGTGGAAAGGTAAGAGTAACACTTGTTACTACACAGGCATAGATTATAAGGTTATAGGGATAAGTGGACATATTAAAGGGTCAAATTGTGATTTTATAGGGTCAAATTACTACTGTTATAGGTGATAGAGATTAGGCTAGGACCTCCTTAGGTTTGGTGACCTAAGAGAGGGACACCTTGAGATAAAGGGTAAGAGTAGTAGAAACACTAACAAGACCACCAAATACCATCCTTATGGCATGGTACTTGGACACAATAGAGGAGTTGAGTTATTATAAGGTCATAGTGTTGGCATAGTGTCCTAAGTAACCTTGATGGGGTGAGTACAAAGCTAGTTTAGTTTGTGGGGTAGCTATAGTGACTCCACGTCAATGGGCCATGTCGGTGAGTGGATAGATAGGCATCCCAGGAGGACTATCACTAGATGGAAATGGTAATGGTGACCTAGGGGCATGATATATAATATGATATGATGTATAGGTATAGATGTACATGATTTTGATATTGGCTTGCATGTGGATGTAGTGAGATGTACGTGATTTGAGGGAGAGATTATACATTATTCACATGTATTATTTATTTTGATGACATGATGTATATGATGATGTTAATGATGATATATGATATGATATGATGTATAGGTATAGATTTACATGATTTTGATATCAGCCTGCATGTCAATGTAGTGAGATGTACATACTTTGAGGGAGAGATTATACATTATTCACATATACTATTAATTTTTATGACATGATGTATATGGTGATGTTTATGATGCTCATGATGATATGTATATATGATGTATGTTTCATGGTTCATGATTTTGGTTTTGATGTTTTGATGCTTTTTGCTTATGAGATGTGGATTCAATAGCTTAGGCATGTGATGATTATGGATGATGTTTTATTTTTGTTAATGGCTATTATGTTGATGATTATGGATGGTTTGATTATGTTTATTTATGTGATTTACATGATGTGATTTATTTCATTGATTATGGATGATTTGATTATGGTTATGATGTGAGAACATAAATTAAGTTAGATAGCGAACTAAACATGAGAAAAGAGATAAGAATCACAAGACATATGTCTACATGAACGAATGATAAGAAGGTAAGGAAAAATCATGATCCCTTTTCGTTGGTAAGGATAAACCAAAACAAAAGTTAGATTGGCTTAAGGAACATAAGCCTTTCAAATGCTTTCATGAGCATGTTTTGGTTGATAAAGGGGTATCTTGATCACATTGTGTCAAGTAAGCTCATAATCCCTTGATTTATAGATGCTATAAAGGGGAGGTAGGTGGTAAGTTAAAGGTAAATGGGTGATAGGTAAGGTAACCTTATGTGGGTTAGTTTTTCCCTTCTATAGGTTACCTAAGAACCATATTAGACAATTCCATGTCTTCATACAAGGTGCAGACTAATCAATGTGGGAAGTCTACTAATGCTAGATATGAAAGCTAAGGGCAACCTTCTTGGGATAACTTGTTCCAATTTTGATATAGGGTCTTTCGTTACTTTTGTTTTGATAGGTATGTGAAGCTGATCAATGAGGTAAGCTTCAAATGATTTATTTTGACCCATTTGAATTAGCCATCCTTCAAGGGAGTGGTCTAAGTTTGATTTTGTTTATTTAATATCTATCCTTCAAGGCAATAATCTATCTTTTAAGCAATTTAGTTTTCTAGGTAGCTGTCCTTCAAGGGAGTAGTCTATAATCCTAGAGACATGTGACCCAAGTGATATTTTGGTATCCCAAATTGTTTTAATGTTAGGTTTGGAGATGGACTTGTCCATATAGGATTAAAGGTTTACCTTTAAGAGGGCAAAAATTTAGCATAAAAGGTTAAATAATAGGTTAAAGGGGTGGTTTTGAGAGACAATGATGATGGGATTTGATCTAATTAGAGATGAAAATTATCCATGAGAACTATGCTATGGGTAGATCTATGGTACCCATATTTATGATTAAGCTATAACTATGATGGTAAATCACATGGTTCTATGTTATAATTGGTTATCCTCAAAGGGATAGTGATAGATAAATGAAGGTGAAAATATTATAAATCAAGGGATGAGATTAATCTATACAAGATGATGATTTTTATCCTTGTTTAATAAAATAAAGGATGCAAATATGAAGCATTGAGAGGCTCAAGTTCTGGTTTGCCTTTGAGAGAGGATAAATGGTAAGCTCCTAATCCATACTTATGGGTTATGATGTAGGGTCCAAGATAATTGAAAGCAAACTTACCTCTTTTTATTTTCTCCATGTTGGTTATATGTTGATTTTCCTTTAGGATGAGGTCTTCGATATTGAATTCTCATTCTTTTAGGTACTTGTTATAGGCATGCTTGATTCACTCTTGGTAGACATGAAGATGGTTAAGCATTGCTAGGTGATGCTCATCAAGTATCTCAAATCTTGCTAGACATTATTAATGATAGTCACTCTCAAAAATGATGTCTTACAATGATATGTGGAGAGAAGGAATCTAGACTTTGAGAGGTAAGATGACCTCTTCTCCAAAGATTAGAGAGAAAGGGGTAGCACCCATAAAGGTTTGAATGCTATTGCGATAGGTCCACAAAGTGAAAGGGATGTGTAAGTGCCAATCCTAACTTAAAGCACTTACTACTTTGGTTAACATTTTGTTAAGTCTTTTGTTAGAGGGTTACACCTATATATTTGCTTATAGATAACATGGCAAGGAAAATATTATCTTGATGTCAAATGCATTGTAGAGACCTTGGACTTGATTATTTTTGAAATGTTTGCCATTATCAATGATGATATTATGGGGAACATTGAAATGATAGATGATATGATGGTTGATGAAATTGACTATCTTGTCAGCTTTGGTTGAGATGAGAGGAATATCTTCCACCTATTTGGTGAAATACTCAATGGTGATGATGATGGATTGGTGTCATTGTAAATAGTGAGGATTGATTTCTCTAATGAGATTGAGTCCCCATTATGTGAAGGGCTAATAGTCTTTGGATACTTGTAGGCCATGGGTAGGTGTATTTTGTAAATTGGTGTGTTATTAACATTTAACACACTTTTTTACATAATCATAGCAGTCTTGGTTAAGGGTGGGCCAATAGTAGCTAAGGTGAAGGATATGTTTAGTGAAAACTAATCCACTCAATTGTCCCTCATAGATTTCATCATGCATTTCCTTGATAGCTTGGGAAGTTTCATGAATATGTAGATAATAGATAAGGAGGCCATAAAAGCCACACTTTTAAAGGATTCCCCCTAGTATGGTGTAATGAGAGGTACTCTAAACAAAATCTCTTCAAGCATTCCTAGAGAGGTTGGGAGGAATGATTTTAAGGTTGAGGTAGTTGAAGGTTTGATTATACCATATGTTTGATGGATATTCTTCCACACTAAAAATGGTAGAAAGGTCAAAATGGATATAAGAAGTGTGATAAATTGGTGGATGGTAACAAAGAGTTTATAATTAGTAGGTTGAGATGGGATTTGGGAAGCAAGGGAAGCCATTGTATCCAAGAAATTGTTAGTAGATCATGAAATAGACTGGATTAGATAATGATCAAATGATGGTAAGAGCACATCTACTAGTTATTTATACTTTTTCAAGACGTCATTCTTACATTGGTAAGATCTATTGACTTGGTTAACTACAAGTTGGGAATATCCAAAGACACTAATAATCTTAACTCCCAAGGCTAGAGAGGTTCGGAAACATATTAATAGGGCTTCATACTTAGCCACATTATTGGTGCACTCAAAATCAAGTTTAAAGGAAAGGGGAAGAGGTTCACCATCAAGGAAATTGAGAATAACTCTGGCACGCCCACTGTGCTAGCATTTAGAACCATCAAATAACATTGTCATTTGGTATGTGGGGTCCTCTTGAGAAAGAGTCATGATAGACTCATCTAAAAATGCAAGAAGTGATTGGTTATCTGGTATAGGAGCTTTGACCAATTGGTCAGAAATGACTTGCATTTTAATTGAATTATACTAGAGGAACTCAAGGTCAAACTTAGCTAAAATCATGATCCACTTAGCCATACACTAGTTTTGGTATAGTTTAGAGTGCATGTACTTGAGTGGGTTAGTATTAATGATGACAAAGGTTTTGTGGTTGAGAAGGTAATGATGAATTTTGGAATCCATAAAGACTAAGATGAGGAAAAGTTTCTTATAATGGGTGTATTGAGTTTCATACTCTATAAGTTTTCAACTTATGTAGTAGACATTTTGCTCTTTATTTTTTTCATCACGATGAAAAATAATTTCTGCTAAGGAATGGTTAGTGGTGGAAATATAAAGGTATAAGGGTTGGTCCTCTTTAGGATGGGTAAGAATGGGTGGAGAAATAAGGTATTATTTGAGTGAATCAAAGGCTTGTTAGTAGTCCTTGGTCCATTTAAAAGAGGTGTCTTTCTTGAGAAGATGGTGAAAGGGTTGACATCTATCTAATAACTAAGAGATGAAGCAACATATGGATTGAAGCTTCCCTTATAGGTTTTAGAGTTGTTTAAGGTGGGTTAGAGGTGGCATCTCCAATATTTCTCTAACTTTGGTAGGGTCTACCTCAATTTTTTAAAGAGAGATAATAAAGCCAAGAAGTTTTTTAGATAGGACCCCAAAAATACATTTCTTGGGGTTAAGTTAAACATAAAAATGGATTAAGCATTTAGATATGATTATAATAATGGATAGATGATCTTTGCGATGTTTATATTTCCAAAGGAGGTCATATACATAGTCCTCTATGATTTTATAAATGAGATCATGGATGATGTAGGTCATTGTACATTGGTAAGTTACTCTAGTGTTCTTTAGACCAAATGACATGACTCAATTACAAAAGGTTCTCCATGTGTGATGAAATAAGTTTTATGCTGATCCTTGGGGGAAATCAAGATTTTATTATATCCTGAGAAACCATCCATGAGAGATAACATCTCATGGCCAGTTTTAAGATAAAAAATTTGGTTAATGCTAGGCAAAGGGAAGTCATCCTTTGGGCAAGCAAGGTTGAGGCCATGGAAGTCAATATAGAGGTGAAGTCCCCATATAGGTTTGGTAATTATAATGATATTAGAAACCCATTGAGGATAATCAAAGGGTTGGGTGAAGTTGACATACAAGAAATGCTGAAGCTCTTCTTTGATTAGAAGGGTGTTGAGAGGGTGCATCCTATGAAGCTTTTGTCAAACAGGCTTAGTGTCAAGATGGGTGACAATGTTGTGAAGGGATATGGAAGGGTCAATTTTAGGCATATCCTAATAGGACCAAACAAATGCAATGATTTGGTCATAAAGGAAAGAAGGGTAATCTTTTTTGATTCATAGAATCTAAGGATTGACCAATCTTGACAATGTGAGGGTTATCTTGAATACCCAAGTTGACATCGATAGTGGATTCATTCAAGATGGGTTGGTTCTTAAGAGGAATAAATTTGTGTATAGAAGAATAACTCACACCGAGGTAGGTGAGAATGGAATTATCATCTTGATGTTGGATGTGTTGATTATAGGAGAGTCATTTTCTACCACTTTAGGATGATCGAGAGGAAGGGTTTTAGTTCAACCATCCTTTTGATAAGTCAAGGGGCCCAAAATAATAGTATTGATAAATTTTTTTAGATGGGATGATATCAAAATCCTTTGACATTGAAGGATACTGGGTTAGTGAGGACGGGATGATGTTTTCCTCAATGGTGGCAATGGGTTTTGGTGAATTGGTGGATTCTTTTGGTGGTAAAAACCCAAGGCCAAATAACTCATGAGATTTATGGATTTTGATGGAAGGTTAATTATGAGGTCTATGTTTATAATGGATAAGGCCAAATCATTTATAGTAAAACTTGTGAAGGTATAATTTGGTAAATGCCAATTTTTATAGATAGGAGAAGTTAGAGGTAAATGGTCAGATGGTAGAGGTAGTGGTAGAAGCAAGAAGTGGATGATCAAATCCCCCATATACTAAATTATTTTAATGGTTAGGAGGCACAAAAGGGAAGATGGTTCTAATGTTGGGGTCATAAATAGGATCATGGTTGAGGTTCCTGAATACTCTTGAGGAGTAGGGAAAGCATCCAAGGCTAAAATATGATACTCCCCCAGTGAGAGACATTGAAATGTAGGCTCTAAGGGGTTCTCTATGGGGATCTGAGAAGAAGGATAGATGCTTTAGTTGAAGCTTTATCATTAGTATGGGTGGAGTTGTTATTGGTTGGTGGTGAGTTGGATGAGGGAGGAAGAAGAACCTCATTGGTTCGATATGTCATGTTGTAAGATATAAAAGGATTAGGGTCAGCTCATATGGTAACAAATTGACCTTCATGTTTGAATTTGACAAATTGATGTAAGGTAGATGGGACATAACTCATGGAATTGATCCAAGGGCATCTAAGTCAAAATTTGTATTGGAACTCACATTACACAATGTAAAAGAGTTCTAGAATTGTGTGAGGTCCCAAGTAGATATGGAGGATGATTGTCCCCAAAGTAGTGGCCATAGTATCATTGAAAGAGTAGAGGACTGCTATAGTTTCTAACATGATATTCTTATGTAATTAAAGTTTTTCATAAGCATGAGAGGAAATAGTGTTAATTATATATCCTCTATCAATTATCACCCTTTTGATGTGGATTTGATTGATGTATGTCATGATGAAGAGGGGAGGATCGAGTTCTTCAGAATGAATAAAAGGTATTTTTGAATCTTGGAAGGTGATGAAGGTAGAAAGTTGAAGAGCTCTAATAAAGGATGAAAGAGGTTGAGGGTATTTTGGTTGAACCTATATTAATTTTAGGGCCTCTATCAATGTTTGATGGTGGTGGGGTGAGGTATTGATTAGTTCATAAAGGATCATCTTCACTACTGTCTAGTGAAGTTGTTTTAGAAATATTCACTAGATGGATTTGGAAGGTTTTGAGGGAGAGGCACCCAAAATGGATATTTTGGGTTGTGGTGAAGGTGAAGGTAAAGGTGAAGGTGATTGTTTTTAATTAGAAGGTTGAGGGGTGGAAGGATATATCCATGGTATAGACACTTTGGCTTTTTCCTTATCCTTTTGTTTGGCCCTAGATTGGATAACCATATAGATAGTGTGGATTATGGGATGTGGTGGGATAAATGGTTGTTTTGGTTCCTCCTCACTTTTAAATGAGAGTGGAGGAGTAGGTAAATGTTGGATGGGTTAAGTTGGTGGTTGGGTTGGTAATGGGCTCAAGGGAGGCTCATTTGATAATAAATCATCCTTATCTCATAAGCTATGGATAAGTGTTTGGAGAGCTTTGCAATTATCTGTGTCATGTACAAGATTCTTATGGTATAAAAAAATCAAATTATCATTGAACCATGATGGTTTATGACATGAAGGGTCAAATTGTTTGATAAGTGATAGGGTTAAGGAATAGGTTTGAAATAACCTTTGTAGAATGGTTGAATAATATTTGAGTAAAGGTGTTGAGGTTTTTGGGTTTTTAGTTTTTGGATTTGTAACTTTCTTAGGAGTAGGATTCACCATGGAAGTTATAGGTTGTGGAAGGGTTTTGGTAGGTGGCTTTGCTTTAGATTGTTTGGTTATGATTATTTTTGAGGTGGATGATTTAGAGGTAAATGGTGAAGGTTTAGAAATATGTGGGAAGGTAGAGGTAGATATGTTAGTTAATAATGATGGGGAGTTTGATGATTTGGTGGGGGTAGGTGTAGGTAGAGCAAAAGGATAAGGTTTACTAGATGAGGAATATGTAGTTGTAGGAGGGTTCACCTTCTTGGTAGAAGGATGAGCTCTTAAGATGGTAGAAGGATGAGGTCTTAAGATAGAAGGAAAGTGTGAAGGAGGTGGTATGACTCAGGTCTAAGGTGGGAGTTTGGTTAGCTCCACCTTCTTAGTTGGTTTGGTTGTGGTTTTATTTAGTTGACTAAATGGGGTTAAGTCCAACTTAAAATATGGGTGAACAAGGCTAGGTGTAATAAGTATTCCTATATTATTGATGGGTTTGGTTAGAGATGCGTAAGGTGATTTGAAAATTTTAGGTAGAGGTGGGTTGGATGGTTATCCTATGGTTTTGGAAGCATAAGGGGTTGATAAAGGTATTGAGGTAATGATAAGTTTTATGGTGGATGCAAGTGAGCTTGAAGGTTCAGGTTTATTTTGGTAAGGGAGTCCAAGATAATGCCAAAAGGTGGATCTATCTAAATTAGGTTGGAAAGTAAAATCTATACTTTGGAACAATCTAAAGAAAGGTTTATAAATGGTTTTAATTCCTTGGTCATTGGTTTCAAAAGTTAAGCCCATGGGTTGAGGTCTGGGAATGGTTTCTTCACCTATGTTCCTGATGCAATATTCCAAGTTTTGGGAGGATGTTTCCTCCATGGAAGGTGTAGGTAAGGTGATCTCTTATTTTGGGAGGGTTTCCAAAGAGAGAATGGGGGTTCTAGGATAGGGGAGGAAGGTTTGATGGCCTCAAGTGAAGGAATGGAAATGGTTGTTTCTTTTCTTTAGGTATCCAAAAGAATGGTAGGTAATACAACTAGTTCAATGAGTGGAGTGAAGGAAGAGGTAGTTGAGGTAATGTTTTCCTCCTTAGGTATTTATATTGAAGGAGATGTGGAGAGATTCATGGTATCATTAAGTAAAGAAAGAGGGGTGGTTGATTCCTCTATTTCAGTGTCCAAAGGAATAGAGGGTTAGTCCACCACTTAAATGAGTGGAATAGACGAAGAGGTATTTAAGGTAATGGTCTCATCATTGATAGGTTCACTAATAATGATATTAACCATATGGACTTCATGAGTGTGAGATGATTATAGTTTATTATCATCATAGTTAGTATAAGGGGCGTGGTTGGGAAAAGGTTTATGAAAAATTTGTTGGGTGAATATTTTGTTAATCAACATACTGATCAACAAAATAGGTCTAATCAACCATAGCAGGAAGATTGGTCAGCCAGGTGTGCAGCTTTACTACATCAACCAGAGACAAATCTCTCCTCTCATCAAGGAGAGGTTCCCTATTAAATATACGAAGGTTATATACTATATATATAAGTAGAAAGTAAGACACAGGGGTAGGATAAACCATCCATCTCTCTTTTTTCAGAGATGATGCTGATAAACAAGGAAGAAATATTGGGTGATGGGGAAGGTACTTCTCTTCTTTCAAAAGCAACTTTCAACCAAGAGCTAGATTCCTTCCTAAATAGTAGAAATCTTGGTGTAATGATAGAAGGCACTTCTCTTCTTTCAAAAGTGTTCTTCAGTAGACAACAAAAATCTTTTAGGTAGCAAGTAACTGGTATTGGGGGTGCTGAGTGAACAACTTGAGAGAGAAAAATGAAGAATGATGAGGGCACCACGTCATCCCAAAGCTCTTTACACAAGAAAGGAAAATGCAAACACATTGAAGGTACTTATGGGGGCACAATGTCATCCCACAGTTGGCCTTTAGGACACCTTCCTAATCACCTCCACTAGTTCTGCTCGTTTAATAATATGGATAAGAAAACTCCTAGGAAATAGACATACGAATAATCTCCTAAGATAGCACAAGCTATAACAACACAAAGTCTGTAAGTAACTTGTTTTCTCATTCAAATAAAATAATATGAATTATAATCTGAGCTCAAAGTCTTAGTAATGCCTTTCAATTTGGGTAGAGTTTCACTTCTGGTAAGGGGAAGATCTCTCTTAAAATGACATAAGAGACTACAATATATAGCATCCAAGAAAGGCTTGGTGCTTTGTTCCATTGAGGGGCCCATGTTACATTTAATGTCTTGAATGCATTTTTAGTTCTGTTAGGGGGGCATGATGGAATAGGGTGACTGCCTTTGATTCATCTCTAGTATCTTCTCCTGAGCCTGAGTCACTCATTATATCACCTACTATCTGTGTAGATATCCACTTTGCCTTTACTCCCAGGTAGACAAGCAAGTCATGTCTTCAATGTTTAAGGGCTTAAGAAATCTACTCTATGGACTATCTACCTATCAGATTTAACTACTATAGATATTTCCCTCTTTGTCTCTTCTCCCATTTGGCTCTAGCCTTAGGGTCTTTGAATACATTCAGGTCCACATTTTAAGTCTGCAAAGCTCAATAGACACTTCATCATAATAATTTTGACATCCACAGGTCTTTCATATTTTGCAAGTTAACAGCTAATTAGCCATCCTAAATTTGACATTTACAGGCCTATCATTCTCCTTAGCAACTCCTTTGTGTCTTTCTCACTTGCTATGTCCACTTTCTTCTGTGACGCAGGTGAGGACATGTGGCAGCATCCACAGATTTTGAAATAAGCTTATTGGAATAAGCTTTGTAACTTTGTTAGAGACTGGAAGTGTGGATGCAGACACTTGGAAGCTTCTGCTGCACTAAGATGGGACACGTGGTGAGTTCCACTACTTTGAAATTTGATAGGGACTGTGTCTTAGCATATGACACTTGGCAGCTTTTGCTACACTTTGAGGCTTGTCCTTTATTGAAGGGAACTTACACTTCAGGGTCTTGAAAGAAGGTCCATTTTTGAGTGTTGAGTTTCCCCCTGTAAGGGTACCTGCCCTTTGGGATCATCTGGGTGGCCTTCAAGCTTTAATTCTTTTGAAGGACCATTGTCCCTTTATTTCCTTTAGACAAAATATCTGAAGAAATTCCTTCAGACAATTTATCTAAAGGAAACCTTTCCTTGGCTTTGTGTCCCTACATTTGAAAGTGCTCTATCTTTGACATGTGGTGCCTTCCACTACTTTTTAACAAGTGGCATGTGGCATCTTCCATTGGAATAGTCAAGGATACATGGAAGCATCTACATAATTCAGAGGAGCTCTTAGAAACCTTTGAGATTTTGGCAGAAGAAGACATGTGGAGGCTTTTGTTGAACTCTAGAAACACTTACAAAAATAGTCAAGACTCACTTTAGCAATCACACGGATGATGACACTTGTCAGCTTCCATTGATTCTCACCAAGGACATGTGGTGTCTTCCACTGCATCGAATTAAAACCCTCCACTGTTGACACTTGTCACCCTCCATGGAACTCTGAGAGAAGCTTTATCGAAAGAAGCCTTGTAGCTTATAAGAAACTTTGAGAAGCAAACGTTGACACTTGTCACATTCTATTGAGTCACAATGGGACACATGGCATGGTCCACATATTTTTAGTAGTCACATAGATGTAAACACTTGGAGTGTTCTGCTTCATTTTAGTCATTCGCCTAGGGCCCACCACAGTCTTTACTCAATATAGCGAAATGGAAAGAAGGAACTATGGATGTTGACATGTGGTGGCTTCCAACGAATTTAATTAGGGACCCAAGGCGAATTTTGAGGTTTTTTAGAAACAAGGCCTAATGGCGCTCGATAGACGACACTTGGCAACATCTGCTAGATTCTAAGAGAAGCTTTAGGAGAAAATTAAATGTGATGTCCACGGGGATGTCACCAGTCGCTTGGCACTTCTTTCCTACAAAGTCCATAGATTTTGTTAAAGAGTTTGAAGAATGGAGAATTTTGAAGACTCAAAATAATTTTTGAGAAGGAAAGAGATAATTTTGGCCCTGCAAGACTGAGATAGCTCATATGTTGTTCCAAAAATGAGTGACATTTTTTGGGAACAATCGCTGGCTCCAGTTGGGGAACTTCCTTCAGTTGGAAACTTAAAATAGCTGAGGGGAGTAGAAACTAGAATCTCCAGTGCCTTGAAGTGTGACATTGGGCTATGGAGTCATGCTACTCAAAAAGAAAGGCTCCAAAAGAAACAAATGAACAAAACAAAGTAGAAATAGAAACTTATACAAATATACATATGTACAGGTGAACTTATCTGGTACTTCAAAAATTTAAGTACTTCAGATGCTTCTCATCATGGGAAAAATAAAAGGGGATGCCATCTTGATAAACTACCAGGAAACCATTTTGCCCCTAGAAATGATGGTGGACGAATGGATCTCTCCACCAGGAAACCAATTTTCTACATCTTTCTCTTTGCCTTTTCTTCTTCTTGCCCCATGACGGGACATGGTCTTCCCTTTGAAAACTATAGCTCCTTGCTCTTCTTGTGAAAAGTTCCTTTTGCTATCTTTGGAATACAATAGTATGGTCCACCACTACAGCTTGCTATTCTACTAGTTTAGTCTAACACATGCTTTGATTGTCAGCCTCAAACCCCTGACAAACCATCAGCTCAACATTTCCTTTGGTGTGAAGGAGTTTGACCTCTTCATCCTAAGTAGTTTTCAATCTGAGCAACAGAGATTTGCATCTAGCTATGGAAGAATTGCTGCCATTAGATTCCAGGATCCAAGCATCATCAGGAGTTAATCTTTCATCAGATTTTTCTTCATTAGAGATGGAAGATCCTTCTTGATTTATACTATGCCCTACTATATCTTTTGATGCCCTATTTGGATCAAATCTTAGATTACTAGCTGTGGGACTTTCATCAGCTGAGATGTGAGCATCCTCTATGGTCAAGAAGTAATTACCCCTACTTGAAGGTTCAAACATAATTTGAGCTATAGGGGCTGACATTTGGGTGACCACAATTTTTGCCTCAGACAAGTCTGCATCTGGTTCTCCATCAATGTCCAATTGCTCAGGATTGGCTTGTAGGGATTCAAACTCAGTCATTTGAATTTTAGATTTCTTGACATGATCAAATATGTCAAATGACTGAGATGGACTTGGAAGAGAGGATGGGAGTTCATCCTTTTGGTTTTTGGGATGGGGAGGACCGGTCTGTGAATTTGAAGTAGAAGGTGCAGAGATGTTTGATGTACTTACTTCTTTGGCAATCATTGGGTCCTTCAACTAGAAAGGGAGAGGGGTTCTCTGCTCAGCAATTGAAATCACTAGTTGGGGTCACTCCTCTATCTTTTCTTTGTCAGCTTGCTAGGCTAACTGATTCTTGGACTAGGTGAATACTATGTTTGATCCTTTGACTGCTTCACCTTCACTCCTAGGTTCATCCTGGTAATTTAGGAAATCAATGTGGGAGTCAGCAGCTGATTCTTCTTGATCCTCCTTGAAGAGATCATCATCATTTTCTTGCTTGAAATTAGGTTGGAAATAGGAAACATGTTTTGTTTCCAAATATCCAACTGCTGAGTTGGTTGGAGGTGCTTCAAGGGCAAGGTTCCTCTATGGGAGAGGAAGATGATTTGGTTACCCTTGACTTTTGGCAGTGTTGCCTTGATATGGCTGATTGGGGAATGTCCTCCTTGGTGCATCTCTATACAGAGGAGTAGAAGACATACCTTGTGCCATTTTCCTTTTCAAGGCTAATAATTCATTTGCCAGCGTTTGGACCATTGGGTTAGTGGTGGCTGTAGGTGAGTATCCAAAAGATGAAGAAGGTTTGCCTCTATTAGAATCTCTTCTTATCTTTCCTACCAAGATAAGGTCATATTATACCTCAATAGCCAAGTCTTGAGCAGAAGCAAGGTCTATGTGGCTAGCTTATCTCAGCCAAAAACTCACTTTAGGCAGTTGTGAGTTGATGAAGAAGCATTTGAGGTTTTGAGGCATTGGTTGGGTAACCATGGGAATCCTGTGCCTTAGCTTGTTGAACTTGGCAATGAATTCCCTCATAGGTTCATGGGGCTCTTTATTCATTTAAGTGAGTTGGGATAACAAGGCATGCACATCTTATATAGGCTTGAACCTAGCTTTAAACTTGGCTTTGAGTGTATCCCAGTCAGTTACTGATCTAGCTTGTAGATGGTAGAACCAGTCTGTAGTAGCACCATGTAGGGTCTCCACAAAAAGCCTGACTACCACATCTTCAAATTCCACCCCTATCACACCATAGGCTATGGAAAAGGCTGTAATGTGTTCATCAGGGTGGACTCTTCCATCACCAAATAATTTGGGGAAATTCTTTCTTGAATTGCATGGAAGCTCATGCAGAGGTGGAGTCAAGTTGAGTGGGCCAAAAGAGTTACCCCAGGGGCCTCAAACTACCATGATTCAATTATGTAAAATAGGGATAACAAATCTGGTTGGAGTGGCCAGATTATGAATCAAAAATGGAAAAGGACTAGCCTTGATTTAGCTTGAGGCTTGAGGCTTCAAACTATGCACTCTTTCCCAACAGCTCTGGTTTTGTAGACCAAATACTATAATAGAGGTGGAGGAAGATGGTAAGGCTATAATGAATAATGGGTAAGACACAGAATGGAGTCATTAGAGTCTATAACGGATAAGGGTTATAATGATAATGGGTAAGACACAAGTGATGTTTCAATCTAAAACTTGAGGTTCCAAATTACACAAAAATATTGTGTCCCCAACAAAGTTGCCAAAAATTATTGGGTGAAATTTTGTTAATCAACATACTGATCAACAAAATAGGTATAATCAACCATAGCAGGAAGATTGGTTAGCCAGGTGTGCAACTTTACTACATCAACCAGAGACAAATCTCTCCTCTCATCAAGGGGAGGTTCCCTATTAAATATGAAGAGGTTATATACTAATATATAAGCAGAAAGTAAGACACAGGGGTAGGTTAAACCATCCATCTCTCATTTTTCAAAGATGATGCTGATAAACAAGGAAGAAATATTGGGTGATGGGGAAGGTACTTCTCTTCTTTTAGAAGCAACTTTCAGCCAAGAGCCAGATTCCTTCCTAAATAGTAGAAATCTTGGTGCAATGACAGAAGGCACTTCTCTTCTTTCAGAAGTGTTCTTCATCAGGTAGCAGAAATATTTTAGGTAGCAAGTAACTGGTAATAAGGGTGTTGAGTGAATAATAACCTGCGAGAGAAAAATGAATAACGATGAGGTCACCACATCATCCCAAAGCTCTTTACATAAGAAAGGAAAATGCAAACACATTGAAGTACTTATGGGGGTACAATGTCATCCCACAGTTGGCCTTTAGGACACCTTCCTGATCACCTCCACTAGTTCTGCTCATTCAATCAAATGGACAAGAAAGCTCCTAAGAAATAGACATACGAACAATCTCCTAAGATAGCACAAGCTATAATAGCACAAAGTCTGCAAGTAACTTGTTTTCTCATTCAGATAAAATAATATGAATTACAATCTGAGCTCAAAGTCTCAATAATGCCTTTCAATTTGGGTAGAGTTTCACTTCTGGTAAGGGGAAGATATCTCTTAAAATGACATAAGAGACTAAAATATATAGCAGCCAAGAAAGGCTTGGTGCTTTGTTCCATGAGCAGCCCATGCTGCATTTAATGTCTTGAATGAATTTTTAGTTTTGTCAGGGGGCATGATGAAGCAAGGTGACTGCATTAGCTATGGCATGTTGATTCATATCCAGTGTCTTCTCCTGAGCTTGAGTCACTCATTTTATCACCTACTATCCACACAACTATCCATTTTGCCTTTACTCTTAGGGAGACAAACAGGTCATGTCTTCAATGTTTAAGGGCTTAAGAAATCTACTTTGCAGACTATCTACCTACTAGATTTAACTACTGTAGATATTTCCCTCTTTGTCTCTTCTCCTATTTGGATCTAGCCTTAAGGTCTTTGAATACATTTGGGTCCACATTTTAAGTCTACAAATCTCAATAGACAATTCATCATAACAATTTTGACGTCTGTGAGTCTTTCATATTTTGAATGTTAACAACTAATCAGCCATCCTAAATTTGACATTTGTAGGCCTGTCATTCTCCTTAGCAACTCCCTTTGTGTCTTTCTCACTTGTTATGGCCACTTTCTACTATGACGTAGGTAAGGACACATGGCGGCATCTGTGGATTTTGAAATAAGCTTTGTAACTTTATTAGAGACTAGAAGCATGGATGCAGACACTTGGTAGCTTTTGCTGCACTGGGACATAACACGTGGTGAGTTCCACTTCTTTGAAACTTGATAGGGACTGTGTCTCGACATACGACACTTTTCAACTTCTGCTGCACTTTGAGGCTTGTCCTTTCTTGAAGGGAACTTGCCCTTCGGGGTCTTGAAAGAAGGTTCATTTTTGAGTGTCGGGTGTCCCCCCACAAGGGTACCTACCCTTCGAGATCATTTGAGTGGCCTTTGGGATTTAATTCTTTTGGAGGACCATTGTCCATTTATTTCCATCAAACAAAATGTCTGAAGAAATTCCTTCAGACAATTTGTCTGAAGGAAACCTTTCCTTGGCTCTGTGTCCCTACATTTGAAAGTCCTCTATCTTTGACACGTGGCACCTTCCATTACTTTTTAACAAGTGGCACGTGGCATCTTCCAATAGAATAGTCAAGGATATGTGGAAGCATCCATCTAATTCAGAGGAGCTCTTAGAAACCTTTGAGATTCTGGTGAGAGAATACACGTGGAGGCTTTCATCAAACTCTAGAAACACTTATGAAAATAGTTAGGACTCACTTTAGCAATCACATGGATGATGACACTTATTGGCTTCCACTGATTCTCACCAAGGACACATGGTGTCTTCCACTACATCGAATTGAAACCCTCCATCGTTGACACTTGTCACCCTTCGCAGAACTCTGAGAAAAGCTTTATCAAAAGAAGCCTTGCAGCGTATAAGAAACTTTGAGAAGTGAACGCTGACACTTGTCACATTATACTGAGTCACAATGGGACATGTGGCATGGTCTACATATTTTTAATAGTCATGTAGATGCAAACACTTGGAGCATTCCACTTCATTTTAGTCATTCACCTGGGGCCCACCATGATCTTTAATCAATATAGTGAAATGGAAATAAGGAACTATAGATGTTGACATGTGGTGGCTTCTAACGAGCTTCATTAGAGACCTGAGGCAAATTTTGAGGTTTTTTAGAAACAAGGCATAATGGGGCTTGACAGATGACACTTCGTAGCATCCGCTGGATTCTAAGGGAAGCTTTAGGAGAAACTTGAATTTGATGTCCATGGGGACGTCACTGGTCGCTTGGCACTTCTTTCCTGTGGAGTCCATAGATTTTGCTGAAGAGCTTGAAGAATGGAGAATTTTGAAGACTCAAAATAATTTTCAAGAAGGGAAGAGATAATTTTGGCCCTGCAAGACCAAAATAGCTCATATGTTGTTCCAAAAATGAGTGACATTTTTTGGGAACAACAAAATTTTAAGGGACTGATTTGGGGGTGAATTTGGATTATCAAATATATTTTCTCCCATATCAATCATATTTTAGATAATAGTTTTAAAGGTATTACACCTAATAACATCATATCTAATGATGTAGTGGAAATCACATAGATCATTCTCATTGTACTAACCAGGTGTAGGGAAAGAAACATCAAATTATTAAGGAGGCTTTATTTGAGGAAGTTGTAATGTTTGATTTGAGTAATTTATCTAAAACTAAAGCATAAGACTCCCCTATTAGATTATATTATTTTGGGACAACTCAATTTTAGTTTTAGTTTTGTTGGTGAGAAGGATTAGAGGAATTGGTTGGGTTGGGTTGGTTGATAGTTGGGGGTGGAATGGTTTTAAGGATAATCAAGTTTGGGGATGCCTTTGGTTTAGTGTTGGTATGGTTATGTTGATTTTTGGTTTTGGTTGAGGAAAGGTCATTGGATTTAAATCTAGAATTTATGTTTCACAGTTTCAATTTTCTCTCATCAATGGCTATAATTTCTAATTTTTGTGCCATGGTGAAAGCCTCATCCAAAGTACTGAAAGTTTGAACTTGAAGAATCGAGGAAATATGTTTAGCACAACCTCAAAAGAATATTTTGATCAACTCAAGTTAGGTTAAGGAGAAATAAATTTGGTTGGTAAGGCCTCTCCATCTAGCTATAAAATTGGTAAATGATTCATCATTAAATTTCTTAATGGATTAGGGATCGATAATAGAGACATTATTAGATATATTGATTGAGAAATGATCGAAAAAGACTTGGGAAAGTTGGGAAAAGGAAAAAATGGAGTGCTTGGTTAGAGAACTATACCAATCTAGGGTTGTCATCAATAAAGACATGGGAAAGGTATGGAGGAGAAGAGCATTTTCATATGCAATTAAATAGAAAAAATGGTGAAATTCTCTCAAGTGTTGTTGGGGGTCATCCTTGATTTGAAACTTGGAATACTTAGGTAGTTCCCATTGAGGATTAGATCAGATAGGAATAAATGGATGGATGGGTTCATTATAGATTTGATCATAAGATAAAAGGTTATGATCCCTAGAGATAGATGATTCTATATTGGTCATTTTGTCCATTAACATTTTGACCAAATCTATTTAAGGTTGGGAAGCTCCATAATTATGTGGTAAGTTTTATTGAGTTTGGGTGGTAGAAATATATGGATAAGTGGTATAAGGTTGAGAAGATACCACATATTGATATGTTATCATTGAAGGTTGGGAAGTGCCATATAAGGGTTAATGGGTACAAAAGGTTTGGTAGAAGGTGTTATGTATCCTTGTGGATTAGGAACATATTAGTAGGATGTCATGGGTATTTGTTGAGGGATTGATATGGGTTGATTTGGAGGTATGTATGGGTTGGTATATGGTTAGGTTTGAGTTGTAACTCTTATTATAGTAGGTGGAAGGGTACGAGGTATGGAAAACACCAAATTTTAAACAGGGGTGGAAATTGGTGGGTTGGTAGTGATAAGAGGAATGGTGGAAATAGGGGTAGAAGATACACTGATGGTGGATGAAGTATGGGTAAAACGAGGTGAGGTTACCCTTATATGGGAGGTATTGGTTGGTGTAGGGGGTGTTTGGCTATTGGTTGGGATGTTGGATTGGGTTTGGGTGGCGGTAGTTGATGGGATATTACTGAAACAATATGCTTAGATGATTATAGGTTGGGTATAGGTAGTACCAACCATAATATGGGGAGGCATAACATAAGGTGGATCTATAAGAGGAACCAAAACAATAGGGGTGTGGTGAGTTAAAGTGTTGAGGTAATGTTCGATGGCCATAGGGTTGTTACCAAGGAAGGTAGTTAAATATACATCACCCTCAACAACTATTTGAGGCATGGTAGGAGGGGGATAAAGATGGCGATAACTCTCAACATCAAAAGTATAATCCATGGAAGAAGAGGAAGAGGAAGATGGTGGTTCTTGGTTGGTTTGATTCCTCAATTAATGTCTAGTAAAGACCATGTGAGGAATATAAAAGAAATGATGAAAAGCTCACAATTCAAACACAA
This sequence comes from Torreya grandis, assembly GCA_037957365.1. Taxonomy (NCBI): domain Eukaryota; kingdom Viridiplantae; phylum Streptophyta; class Pinopsida; order Cupressales; family Taxaceae; genus Torreya; species Torreya grandis. Next base: position 1,032,628 of record JARHVA010001962.1, on the reverse strand, counting down.
ATAAAGATCAAGGAAAAGAATCTCAAGGCAATAAAAACATACACTAAAGTGAATTTAAAACTTAGGATTTTTTTAAGATCACTTTTGACTTATGCCTTAGAAAGTGTGAAGAATAAGTTTGGTTTGTAGATCAGGTATTAAAGAGGAAATCTAAGGTTGGTTTTAGGTATTAAAGGATCTCAAAATGAATCTATATTGAATGTCAGTACATGGATTGATAGTGGGGCCTACCCCCTCACTTCACACACTATAGTGATAAGGGTGTTGGGTTATTAGCCAAAATATACTAAATTTCAAAGTTTATTCTCAACTAGAGAGTTTAGTTGGTTCTCCCCTTGGTAATGACCTCCAAGTAAGATTGTTGAGAAAGGGTAAGGTTACCACTAGGTGATGAAATACTAGTCGGGACTTGTCTCAAGTTTGTTTTAATATGTTTATTGATTATGTGGTTTGATAGAGTGTGTGATACAAGAGTGAAACTATGATTAATTTCTTTACTTTTAAGTTAACTAGATGAACTAAAACAAGCAAGCAATCAATGTATGTAAGGTTTATTTTAAGCCCAAAAGAAATTTTAGATTCATTATATGATCATAGAATAAAGGAAGAAAGGGGCACCTAGATGATGCTAGGGTCCCACTGGGTGTGCCAAAATATTTCTCTTAATTTTTGCTCATTTCTTAATTTTGTAAGATAATAAACTAGTAATAAGGGTGTGGTGAAAATACCTAGTTGTTGATACACACATGATCTAGATGAGTATGGAGAGTTCCTATTTGTCTTGGAAGGAATATCCTATAGATAAGAAAGCACTAACAAAAGAGTTTGTTATCAATATAGTTAGGTGGATTGCCTAGCATGTGCTAGATCCAAGACGCATGAGATTGTTAAGAGGCTATCAATCCACTCTTTGATAAAAATTAAATTGAAAGAGATAACAATAAGATAATTGAATTAAATAACATAAAGTAACTAAAATGAAATACAAGAAGTAGATGAATGCTTGATAAATAAAATGACTAAATGTAGCAAAAGTGGGTCAATATTAGTGCTAAAATAGATCAGGTCAGGTTCATAAAATCAAGCAAGGGTCTATGAATAGGTAGGGATATAGAAAGTCAAATTTGGTTGCAGGTAAGAGGATAGAAATAAATTGATATTATTTCATAAATAGTGACCATTGGTGGTTGGGTTGACCATCAGTGGTTAAGTAACCATTGATGGTTGGAGGTGACCATCAGTGGTTGTGCTAACCATCAAAGTTTGCCTATGTAAATTTGAAGGTGTTCAGAAAAGAGTTATAAAATGGGTTATTAATCAAATAAGGGTTTGGTTAAGGGTCTGATAAAAAATGAGATGTTGGAAGATAAGTGCAAAAAGGTCTAATGGGGGATAGAGATCAAAAACTAAAATAATAAAAATGAAGTAAAAGTATACCTATTGCTTGCTAAATGGTTGATGGTTGGAGAAATTTTGGTAAAGTAATGGTACTTTGACTTGAGAGAAATTTTGGTAGAGGTTTGGATCTATATTACTATTGTTGAATTGTTGAAAGAAGACTGATTGGCTAGTTGAAAACTTAAATACCTATGTGCAAGATTGTTTGTGATGATTCATTTCACCTCCTACTCCCCTCTTTTTTATAGATAAAGAGAAATGGAGGATAGAAGTTCCCTAGTTGGTTGGATTGATGATTTTTATGCTTGGGAGTTCATTAGAAATAAGAAAGGTGGACACATTTAATTGTGCCATGTTATCTTGCATAATTAGTTTTTATGTAAGAATGAGGAGGACCTGACTATTGATAGTTAGCCTAACTGTTAGTTGTCAAGCTGACCATCAGTAGTCAAATGTCCAAAGGAAAAATGGTCAAAGTGAGTCAAAAGCGGTTGGGTTAAGGTTAAGTTAGTAAGTTAGTGAGTTTACTTAGCTACGTATCTAACTAGACCCAGGGTCTGATGAGTTAGTTATTGGGTCGAGAAGGGTTAGGTGATCCCTAAAGTATCTCAAGGCATTTTGACATCTAGTATGGTTTTATAGTGTCCACACCTTTTTCAAGAACACAATCAAATTTGTTGTCTTATTGGAAGGGGAAATCAAATATTTCCACCATGAAGGTTTGGTTAGTAGGCTTGGATCTTGAAGTGCCTGCACCATTTTCCTTGTTAGGTACCACCTCAAAAGTGTCCAAATCTTCTTGAAATGATTCAAAAGCTTTAACAATGTCAATGCAATCAATATCACCATGATTAATATTACAATGGACTCTATAATAATCAAGAAAAGCAATATCAATAAGATTAATATACATAGTCTTATTTTTAGAAGATGGTTCACTATTCTTATTGTTTTGGAAACTATCATTATTAAAACTATTATTGGGCCTATTCAATATTTTGAAAGAGATGTTCCCAATAAAATTTTCTCTAGTATTACCAGCCTATTTTTGTATTTTAAGGAAGTCTGTGATCAAATTTTGGACCATTTTTAGAATGGACTCATTCTCATTTTTAGGGGTTTCTAAATTATGGACCTGATTGTTATTGGTACTAGTGGCTAGTAGGGAGTCCCTTTGATCATGTACATTAAGTCCATTATTAGCTAGGTGATTCAATAATCCCAAATTATAGTTAGGAGAAACATGTCTTAGAGGTAAATGGTTCAGATCTAAGAGTTGGTTGAGAGTAATCACATTCTAATTATTATTTAGAAAGACATTCAAAGTAAGCATGTGTAGATTGACATTTGGAATAGAGTAAGCCATTTGTCTTTGAGGATACATCTAGTCATTAATGATCACAACCTCATTTTAAGCTAAAGGTATTATGTTCATATGACCTACAACCCTGTTGATGAATATTGAGGTCATAAGATCAAGAGCATCTTTGGAGATTTCCACAGCCAATGCCTATTCAAGTTTATAAGGATCAATGGTTCTTCTATACATATTATAGAACCTAGCATTAAAATATCTTATAGGTCCATTGGCATCCCTTTTTAGTGTGGTAAATTGAGAGTACAAGACATAAGGGCTAATGATCTTACCAAATTAGTCAATGAAAATGTTATTAAATTCATCCCAAGTGGTAATGCAATCATTAAGAAAATTAAGGAACCACTCATATGAAAATTATTTAAATGTGAAAATAAACAACCTACATGATACATCTTTATGAGTGACATTTAGCAATCTTAATGCATCCTTAAATGATTTAACATGTTCTTCTACTATTTCAATACCACTAAGACTAAAAGTTGGCAAATATTTTTCTAGATTACGAGGAAGGTCATGAATCGCACCTTGAAAATTGATAGGAGAAATTCCTAACCAAACCATACCTTGATGAAGGTTGAATGTAGTATTTTTTTTGAGTGGTGAATTTGGTAAGGACTTTGAATGCTTACGTGTAACTTTATCTTGCCTGGCTTTCTCATGTGTGTCTAGTTCCAGTAGTGGTTCTCTTATTTTAGATTATGATCTTGTCTAGATTCTTGATAATTCTAGATTGAGACCTTGATCCTATTTGAAATATGATGTGTTAAATTAATCCTTACAAATAAAAGGGATCATACTTTCACATTAAGCAAATTTTTCAAATATTTATGTAAAGAACAATGAAGGGCATCAATCTTTTAACTAAGTTATCTTAAAGATGTGTCTAATTACAAAACTATGATCAATATTTATAGTTTTAAGCTCAAATGGACTTAGATCTATAAAATATCTACCAATATTTGATCAAAACAAGCTATACTAATCTCAAATACTTTAGATCTTTAGATTTAAGGCTATCTTTACCAAAATTTCACATCTATCTTCAAAGACTCTTGAAATTTGTCTAAACAAAGCACAAAGATGGGTCATAAACCATAAAGATCAGTGATATTTACATTTTTGAGCAAAGAATTATGCAAATGTGCAAATATAACACCAATTTAGGATCAAAACACACCAAATTTAGCAAAGATTCAATAAATTCACAAAGATCGACCATCCTTATAGCACCATTAGAGCTCATCCTGTTGATGCCTCTAAGTGTATCACATGTGCTATTAGTGTTTAAAGAACACTTTTCATTTTAGAATTTTGAGAATTCAGAGCATGAGTAGTAGGTTTTGGTAATCTAGTTACCTGTGTTGAAATAGAGGGATAACAAATTAATATGTTCCACAAATTTATATTGATTGGTGGTTGGGATCCATTTTGGTCCTTAATATATGCAAATTTGAAGCATATATGCTGATCTTAGTGAATTATGACCAAAGTTATATACTAAGGACTAATTGAAGTTAATATTTACAATAGGATATAAACTAGAGTGATTTGGTCAAAAAATAAAGCAAAACGAAGGGTAGCGTAGAAGGAAAGTACGTGATTGCTTATCTTTGCCTCAAACATCATGATAAGATTTTACTTTCAACTAAACATGCATTTAACCAGTATATAATTTGAAGTAACAAATTCTCAAATCCGACCATATACTAGGTAAATATTTGAAGAACATAAAAGAATCCAAGTATGAACTAACTTTCCCTTAAAGTTTTAATGTTGCATTTAAATAAAATTTTCACATCCTAATGTAGAGTAAATAAAAAGAAACAAAGTTTAATAACATTCAACTAATATAGTATCAACACAAATTAACAACCCTGTATCAAAGATGCACATTTAGAATTCATAGAAAACAATTCAAATATAAGGCTTAGAGTAAGTAATTGTGAGAGAAACCATGTAACAATTTATACAAAAAAATTTGGAAAAAAATTTTAGTATTATTTGCTTCTATTAATTACTCAAAAGTATACAATTTTTAACTCAAAACTCTCTCTCTTTACATCATGGTAATATTGCCTTTTATAAGAGACCTGGGTTTACATAATGTTAATATTGCCTTTTATAAGAGACCTGGGTAGTATACTGGTTAGTCATAAGATTACACATGTATAAAGATAAGAACAACTCTCCTTATTCATAGTTATAGAATACATTTCTCTTTCCAAATCAGACTGATCTATAGGCAATATGCTAACAAACTAGCATATGCCTTTACAAAAGAATATTCCACTTTGAAATATTACAATGCTTTACATAAAATGGAATATCATTAATTAACTGGTGGGCCCTAGGCTGAAGGGATATTTTGTTTCCCCTAGATAATCTCCATGCCACTTTGATGTTGCTCACTGACTAGCTCCAAATTGATAGCTGGCTTTAAGAGATAGTCATCTTCTCAATCAACCAAGTCATTTAAATCTTGTCATTGCTTGCCATAGCCTCTTTGATGCTCCTAGCTTCAAAAATATTTTCTGCAGTAGTAAAGATCATGCCCATGTGTTGGCTATTGTCACCTCTAGATTAGCCTTGACTCTTATTTCTCACTTCTTACATTACCAAAGTGGCTATGTTCTTATACTTGTTACCATCAATGATTCCCAAGGAACTAGATTTTTTGGGGTTGGCCAGCATGGTGCAAAGAAGTTATTCAATTCTATTTATCAATTCTTCATCATCTCTCAGGAGCCTTTCTAAGTGCCTTAACCATGCACTTAAATATTAGATCTTATCAATAATTATTCCCATAATTGAGTTTACATGGCCCAAGCTAATGGTCTTAAACCTAGGAATCTATCCTTGAATCAATATGTTGGTAATCTCTTTTATTTTGTCCCTTGAACTTTGCCATTGGGCTATCAATCCTTTGGATTATTTACCTTATTGGGTTAATGCACTTTACCTTAGCTTCATTTATTTCAAGGTTTGAACATGTCATAAAAATATGCTTAAAACATCTTTATCATTACCTTTGGGACTGACAAGATAGCCTGTGTCTCCAAATTCTATTTTTCTTTCTCCAGGTTCTTTATCCTCTACTTCATGCCTTTAATACCTACTTTGAGTTGAGCTGAATGAGCATCAAATAGTCCTTATATTTCCTTTTCATGAATTGGGTTGTCACCAAGATATTGACTTCTAATGGGGGTTAAACTAACAAATGGTTCAACCTTCGAAAATGTGAATTCCTCACCTCTAACCATGGGTTTCTTGATGGTGACCCTTTGAAATCTTGCTATTTCTAGATTGAACTACACACTAACTATTGACTCTATGATCTTTGGAGGTTCTAGGACCTCCATCTATATGCTACTTAAATCTCCAAGTGTGTTTATCTATTCTCTACTTGACCCTCCTATGGTGATTATTCTTCTTTCTTCTTTCATCAAATCCAATATCCATGGCTTGACCTCATCATGCACATCAATGTGGACTATTTGGGTCAAGGCCCATGAATGATTCAATGCTGAGATCTTTTGGATCTTCCCATAAATGAACCATTTAGGGATGACTAGTCCATGAATTGGATATTCATCACTGAATAAGTTGACTTCACTCATATCGTGAGTGAGAGTTAGTTTGGGATTCTTACTCTTGGTTTGAACTAATGCTAATTCAACCTTCCTTTTGAGTGGTGAAATTAGAACCAAGTCCAAAGCAACCTCCTTCCTTTTATCTTTTTATGCTTCCTTAGCCTAGGATTTGGGTTACTCAGCTTGTTCCTCCTCATCATCTAACCCATATTCCTGAGCAAGCACCTTTAGGGCATCCTCTACTATCTCACCAAGTATTAATGTAATCATATCTAAGAACTCTATTGGTGGCTTTAGTCTATCTTGCTAAATTGAGGATGATCCTCCTTCACCAGGTCTCTCTTCTAATTTCTCTTTTCTAGTTCCTTGTATAACTTATTCTTGGAGATATTTTGGAAAGGGCCTAGAGGATGGTCTAAGAAACAAGTGATATTACAAGGTCCCCATTTTCCATATCTCACATAGTGGATTATCATCTCGCCTAGCTAACATGGGCTCCAACTTAATATTATGCCTCTTCAACCTAGCTAATACCTTTAAGAAACTAGAGGCCTTGATGTATAGTGTGTCATGGACATCATCCTAATGTTTATAGGCCTTATTTATGGTTTTGGACTTTAGATGTTTGAAAACCCTATCACTAGGGCTCCATTGCCTCAATTGATCTAATTTCAAGTTGAATGAGTCCTTGTGTCTAGCAATAACATTCATGTGCTCTCAATATTGGAACATATTTTTGTTGATTGTGAAAGGATAGGGATGGAGTAGGCCCTTTCTTTTCTCCTTTAAAAATCCATCTATACCATGAAAAAGTTGGTACACAACTTCTTCTTCTACTAGTTTGATGGTCACATAGATGGGTAACTTGTAGGGTTGTGTCAAAGTCCCTTCTATCCTTATTGCTATGTAATATAGGTAGAACTAGATATTCCCTATTAATTCCACATATTTATTATCTAGGGGATTGAATCTACTCATGGGGATCCCTGCGATGGCTTCCACTAGAGTTGGATAAACACAATCACAAATTAATTGCATGTTGTGTCTATATTTGAATATGTGAAGTTTGGAATAATTATGGGAGATATTATGTCTCCCATTAGGTTACTAATTCTTAATGTTTGGGATATTGGTGGTGGCTAAGAGGGTATCTAAAAGATATGACATCATGTATAAGTGGTTATTGGTTTTCCTCTTGATGGCTATGAACTATGATTTTAAATGGATGTTAATCATCTCACCCAAAGGGGGAGTGAGCCCTTTCTCTACCAAGAAGTAAACATACAACACTCAGATTTTACTAATGTGTGTGATGGAGGGATATCTAGATAATGAATTTATCAAGGTCATAATTATCCTAATCCCCTCCCTAAATTAGATAATTAGGATCTTCCCTATGGGGTCTTAGATTACTTGGTTCTCGGTAAGCAACCATGGGGCAAGGATTGTGTTTAAGTAATGATTCCCAATCTAATCTCTAATGGTTGGAAATATAATTAGGGCTTGCCTATCTTGTAGTAGTTTTCAAAAGAAAGGGGGGAAATATATTCTATTTTCTTAAAACTATGCTCATGAACTATCCAATCTTGCTTAATTTTTCAATCCTTGGAAAGAGGAACATGGACATCGATTTAGTGTAATACCTCAGGCTTTATGATAGCATAGTGGAGGTTAGTCATCTAGATGGAGATTAGGTCATTGTATCTCTACAACATGGTTACATTCTTATATTCTCCCTTATAATGGCTAACATCTCCTTAATGGTCTAGAAGATCTTAGACCAATTCCTATTCCCAGTGTTTAATACTGTAACATCTAGGTCTGTATCCTTAAAGACTCTTCCTTCATTATCCAAATTTAAATATACCTTAGTTTCATCTCTTTTTTTATATCTTTGAGATGCCATGGCTGTGAGACTTATAACTTCTTACTAATGGATTGCAAGTAGCCTTTAGGTCAATTTGTTCTCACTCATATTGCAATTAAACTTTTCCTAGCTCAACTATGATTAATCTAAGTTCAAGTTAGGGCTTCTTATGGAGGATAAAGATTTTATAAGGCTTTAATAGAGATGGAAATTTGGATTTAGGCTCATTCATGTCGTAGATTTAATCAAGACCTTTGTCTTTATACCTTTAGCTTTTTGAGCACACAAAATCTTTAATTTTGTCATTTTGTGCTTGTGTGGTGCCTATGTGGCATCCATTTGGCAAATTTCAAAGATATTTTCAAAAATGTCTTAAAGGAACTATGCATTATCTTTTGAAAACCATATTTTTCCTTACACCATAAAATTATTGCTCAAGGATCAATGAAGATCATTGATCATGATCTTGAGTATTGAGAGTTATTGGTTGCCTTCATATCAAGCCCCATAATTGTGACACATGTTGATCCCATGGGGCCTCAAAGTCTCATTGAATAATATTCATTGATTGTGCTCCATTCAATTAATCAGTCCCACTTAAGCACATACTATTGATCAATATTTGGTAGGATGCATGTTAGTGGTTCGATAGATCAAAGGCTCTAGATCTATTAGATCTTCTTCATGCCATCAAATTATCCCCTATGATAAATCAAGATCCATCAATCAATACAAGATGCATGATGTATAATTAGCATTAATATATAGGAAGGGACTTAGGATAAATACTTTTGGCTAAATTTTATTTCATATTAATAAACACAACATAGACTTTAGGCTAAAATACTTATGCTAAGTTTTATAGCTCACATATAAAGGGACCTAGGATAAATATTTTAGGCCAATGTTTATGTCATGTTGATGAACGTGATATAAAATTTAGGTTAAAATATTTAATCTATGTTTTAGATAGATCTAAAGTGGGCCCAAATAGTAAGTAGTCTTAATGTAGGGTTTTAACCTAGGATTTTATAGTGTTGATAAACATGATGAAACTTTAGGTTAAATTTTTTTAAGCTAAGTTGTGGCATAGAGATTTCCAAATATAAGACCTAATATAAATCTCTAGTCTAAGGTTTATTTAATTAAAATAAATTTAATTTTAACCTTAGGAAATAAACTTATGTTAAGGTTATGTTTGTAAATATTTAGACCACAAGATTATTTTATTATTCAAAGTCCAAAGGTCCTAAGTCTTTAAATATTTTCTGAGGATTCCCTTGATTTTCAATATGATCAGTAGACTTTAGCCATGTTTACAAAGCATATTCATGTGCCTAAGTAATATATTTGATGAGATTAAATTTTTTAGTCTCATGGAAATTTATGATGGCCTTGCAGGTGTCAAATGATAGTCATGAAAATGCCAAATTTAAATTCATGAATTATTGGGTTTGATGAGCTTAAAGTTGATAAACTCATAGATGTCAATAATGGCCTCATGGGTATCAAATGATGATCATGAAAATTTCAAATTTAAGTCCATAAAGTCCTTTTAGTCCACAAATCTTAGATTCAATATGCTTCACTTGATTTTTTAACTCCAATTAATTGTATAATATTGATTATGATATGGGTAGATACATGCCATTGGTTCCTACAATCATAAAGGAGATTAAGTCAACTCTAGACCATGTCATAATTTTGACTTTTCAATGCCATGTTCACTCCATCAGATCCTTTTTGTGTGAGTAACTGTGGATCATTGATCTTGATCCAGATACTTTCACTTTATTGGGTCTTTTTGAATATTGGAGCCATAACATAATTTTTATCCTAAGGTTTAATTCTATTAAATAATATAATGAGACCTTAGGATAAAACTTAGGCTAAGTCTATGTTTAAAAAAAGGGGCCTTTTAAATTTAAGTATGATCTCGCATCATTCGATCATTGGTCATGCTCAAGCATGGATCATCGATCATGATCTTGGTGATCATATGGGATTAGTTTGACAAATCATGGCTTCTAAGTTTGTTAGGATCTTTATGCTCCATCGGATCTTTCTTCATGATGAAGTGAGAGTTGTTGGATCTATAAAGAAGTGGGGTCATTAAGTTATGATGCAAATCAATATAAGAACTTAGGTTAAAGTTTTAAGACTAAGGTCTTGTTTGTGTTAATAAACACAAATGAGGCCATAGGATTAAGACTTTAGACTAAGTGCATAACAAAGGAGATTAGACTATAAAAATGAAAGATCCTATGCACATATACATCAGACCTGATTAAAACATAGGGAACAAAAAAGGGAAAATAAAAGGGGACCAAACATGGATTCCAAGCTAAAGCTTGGTCATGTTGAAAAACATGACCAAGCCTTAACATAGAAGTTAGGCTTAAGTCTAAAGTTAATTAAAAATGTTCCCACCAAATCTATTCCTATTAAAATTTGAGATTGAACTGAGGGTCTAAACTAGGGTTTGATGAAAGAGGGTTTTAAGACATGATCCACACTGTGAGATATTTCAAACCAAAGGTTGAAAACACCCCAAATGAGGGTAAGACTATGATCATACCCAACCATGATACATTGATAATATCTCCATGAAACCCACAACTTAATACATGAGGGCTAACTGTTAGCAACATTAGGCAAGGCTCCAACAAAACCATGAAAAAATGGGCCAATTTTAGGTGTGGATGATCTTCAAACACTAATAAAGTGAAAAATATCAAACTTTTAGTGTTAAGGTTCAAAGTGATCATAGGGGTCCCTATTCTTTGAAAAATGAGGGGTATGTTGACCTTCAACAGTGTTAGGGGATGATCAAAGTTTGAAATTAGCATCTTTTAGTGAAACCTTTTCAAATATACTAGAAGATAATCAAAGTCAAATGTTAACATATATTTGTGAAACCTTATTGAAGGAACTATGGGATAATCAAGGTGAATTCATTGGTGAAAACCTCTTCAATGCAACAATAACTGAGCACAAAATTTATTCACTACTTGATGAAGACATTATTCAAGATCAAATCAATACAACTTATAGTATAAAACATAATTAGATGATATATACTCTTAATATCAAACAATATAAAAATTTGGTGATCCTATCAAGAGCATATTCATAAGTCTTCAGCCCTGACACAACCAAAAATATGTTGAATCTAGAATCAACAAAATTGTGTGTGCCTAAAAATATAGATCTTCATTTGTTTCCAAATAATTATACATTTCATTATCATCCAAATTTTCATAACCCATTTACACCATTTATCCTATTCCTAACATTATTTACCATCCCTGGCAACACTTTCCTTCATAGAGGCTATAAAGATATCTTGTCTCTATGTTTGAAGGAAGCATAATCAATGACCAATGAGGATCACATTAAAATTATTGAAATCACAATATGTAACAATTTTTTGATAGATTATCTATTAAAATGAGGTGTTGGGTAGTAATTTTTATGAATGATTACTCTGGTTGTCTCATATGTTGACTAGGATGTGCATCTCCATGTCAGCAAGAGTAATGAAACCATTTTTCATTTTCCATTTACCCTACCATGTTATTTACCTTGTATCTTAGGCATAACCCTATGGACCATTTCATTTTAGGAATCTTATACCATTGTGTCCCATTTGTTCCTCTATTTGAACTAGATTGACTTGAGGTTGTTCTAGACTATGTAGGCAATGCTAAATTTCTATTGATGTCAGATCGGTCACCTTCACTATGCTCTCACCATTTTTTGAGAAACTTAAGCCATGATCTCACCTTTTGTAAGTAACCTAAGCAATACTCTCACCATTTTATAAGCATTTTTAAGCTAAGCCCATGTTCTCACCATTTTACAAGCCAATTATCATTTGGGGGAAACCTTGTTTCCATTACAACCAAGTGTTATCTTATTAGTTTATTTATGCCATACTATGTACCATTTTATTATACCATGTATTTAATATTAACCAAGGCTTGTTTTTAGCCATTTTGCTTACACATTTTTGATCTTGGTTCCTTTGGATCTTCCTACACCTTTTGCAAAGGGATTATAATCTAGTTTTAGTAATTTTTAGAGTTTTATGTTTGAATGATAGTCTATGGAAGTAATGTGACATTTGATCTAGCAAGTTATCTTTCATAAATCATCTTATCAAGTATCATTTATTATAACTACCTATGGGAAAATCAGTATTGTATTTGGTACCCTTGATTATAATCACCTTTGGGAAAATCAAAATTATGAAGTTGTTTCCTAATTATAACTAGCTATGGGAAAATTAGGTATAATGGATTTTTATCATGTATTTCCACATCACCTATTCATTATTATTATTATCATTTGCCTTTATTTGTGAACTTGTTATGACTTGGTCAGTTTTTCATCAGCTTTTATGTAGGAAAAATTACTATGAATTGATGTCCTAATAGGATTATGTAGGTTGTGCTCAATTCAGACTAATGTCAACTCAATCCCCCATTTTCATATTCCCTCACCATTTTACAAGCATTTTAAGTTGGCATGCTCTTTCCATTTCATGAGCACTCTTTGAAGTACCCTCACCATTTTTATGATTTGGATTGTTATGTATCTCTTAATCCTCAATCAAGTTGAGATACTTAGAAAATTCTAAAAACATTCATAAAATTCATCAAAAATAAAAAATATTTCATTTTGTGTGCATGTTTATTTGTTTATTATTATTTTCTTGGTCTTGTATTTTATGATTTGGTCTTGTTCGTTTCTTTTGTTTTTACGAGTACATATTGATAGTCCACATGGATCTTTATTATTCATATATTGATATCATGTTATTAAGTTGGTATTGATTTGTTTTTAAACATTCTTATTCCTACTTAGGTCTTGATTACTCATATCTTGATTTTAAGTTTGTTATAGTTATGTATTTTTTTCCTTCTCTTTTTAGAAAAAATGTAAATAGTTGTAACTCTAGTCTTGATCATTTTACCATTATCCTTTGTTATAGATATTCACATTTGAACCAGTTCAGTACAGGTGAAATGACATGACATTAAACGTTACTCATAATTATGATTCATAATTTCATTTTGCTATACCAAGCACTATGTGCTTTGGACTCAAGTCTCAACATCAATACAGATCCAATGATAAGTTCTCAAGAACACTAATTAAACTAGGTACCAATGGCTTATCATGAACCTAACTCTATGTATGAAATTCATCTTTTGGAATACATCATGAGTTTAATTGAAAAGTGGTCAATTTTCTTCATCCCTCATTACATTCTCTCCCACTTCAGGGTAAACTACATTAGCTTCAAGTCTATTTGGAGTATGTAGGTAGTGCTTGGATACATATCTCAGGTCAGCTTGGACATATTCATTCTAATTTTCATCTCTTCCATCACTTTTTACATCCTCATAGGCTTGGTTTTTTGTGGATTTTTCACCCTTTACAATATTGTATCAATGTTTACACCCACTCATATTTAATCTATGTAATAGGTTATATCTTTATCAATGATCAAAATTAGCCCTACTGGGGCCAAATTATTTATCACACAATCAAATTCACTCTAATTAAGTACATTATTATTTATTATCTTTGAATAAACCCTTCTCATTTTATTCTAATTACAAGATTTATAGACTTTTGCCCTTGTTCTATTAATATTTTAGTGTATAACTTGTCTTGAGATTGATTAGTTTTGAAGAATGTAACTTATACCCTAACTTTGGGTGTGTTCAAAGTATGTCACTTATATTTTTGGATTATATCCTGCCCATTCCCCCCATCCTTGGGGCCATTTTGCTCTAATTATATTTTAATCATTGATGGAATCAATGCATTCAATCATTAGCTCATCTAGATTTAATTTGTTCTATGGGTTTATCTCACTTTCTCTCTCTTTTCAAGAGTCTATATTTCTCTTTCATCCTTGTATGTCCTCTTGAGGGGGAATCATGGGTCATTTCCTTCCAATTTATTATAAACAACTCTTTTCTTTGAAAAGATATTTCTTCTTTGAATGTCTCATTATGCCTTCTCAACCAGGGGAAAAGACATCCAAATCTTAACACCATTATGTTGAAATTGTCAATCTTACTCAAAATTTGTGAAAACCCACAAATTGGTCCAAAATAACTTAAATGTGCTGAATGGTTCAAGCTTATTGTATACAAGTGATGATTTAGGCTAATGTATTTCTAAATGGGGCAATGAATTTTATGTGATTATTAACTTTAATCAAATCATTTTGAGTCAAATTGATGAAAATGTATTTTGGTTATCTAGATCACTCTTTTATTCTAATTTAGAAGCACACGACATGTGCATGTGTTATTTTGTGTTGAAAACATCCTAAATGGGATGATGGTCTGTACGCAACTAACATCACCTTCTAATTCCTCTCTAGTAAAATTATAACCTAGTAATATGAATTTTTGACTAGTTTGATTAATGAAGTGCACTAACTTCCAAAGAATTGCTTAAGTTTTAAATAATCTTAAGAAAATTAAGAATTACATGGAAGTTATTAAATATTTATTTATTGGAAATTGATTCCTGTTAACTACATCATTAAGTGACATCATTTATGGGGTGGCATCCATAATCCATAAATGCAACAAATATTAGGATTATGGATTTCCATGCCTCTTTAATGCCCCTTCCTCCCAAATATTTATGTGGATATATATGGATATTATTTACATAATTATTTTAACTCATAGACACACATATTGATCTCAAGATGGACGGTCATGGTTGAGCTTGATTAATTTGGAAAATCTACAAATGGAAGGACCAAGACCACTTTGATTAAGATTCATTTGTGTAAACTTAGTATGTAGAATTCTATCCAAAACATTTCTTTGTGTTGATTATTATGCTTAATTTGAAATAGGATAACTTCATTGATAGGCATAACCTTGATTTCATATCATGAGCCTAGCTTAGTTGGTGTTCTTGAGATGGTGGAGGAAATTTTCCTTGTACCATTATCAAAGACTTGAGCATCAAATCAAGGGGAAAACATGTTTTGAGCCATGTATGGATGATGGGAAGCTCTTGGGAATGTAACTTGTGTTTGATTTATTTTATTTGCTCTTAATTGTCATTTTCACACCCCATTGAATAGGTTTGCCTAGATTGTTAAATTTTTATGTATTTTTCTTGGTTTTCATGATTAATGCTTGATTAAACCATCTTTGTAATCCATCTCTACAATAAGTGCCCACACATCTAGGCTACACCTTATTCTATGGTATATTAAAAAAATAGTATTATATTTAGAATTAAAGATACCTTATTTATGTGTTTCTTTGTAAGACATAATAAAAGATAAGAAATATTGATAAAAGTGATTGCATGAATTATAAACACTAGATGACCAATGCATATAAGCTATTGAAAATATTAAAGTTTATAATAATAATATCAAGAGAGCATATGGAAACAAAGTTAGAAACTATGAATTTAAAATTGGAGATTTAGAACTAAAGGAAAATTTAAAAAAACACCAATGTTGATAAAAAGAATAAAGGAAAATTTAATCCAAATTGATTGGGCCCATTAGTGATCATAGATAAGATAGGTGCATGAGCATATTGACTATCAACACTAGAAATAATCTTATGAGGAACCATATTAGCATCAATCATTTTTACTGATATTATACATGATTTGAAGTTTTAGATATTCTAAAAAAAAATTTATAGTTATCATAAAATCTGAAAACATCTAAATATTTAAAATAACCAAAATCAGGCCATGAGCATGACATATTGGCTAGTTTATAATTTTACATATATTATTTATCACATTTTTATTAGATAGCATATTATTTACATACACACATGTATTTTGATCTATGTGCAACCTCTACATAAACAAACACACTCTTCATCTATTTATCTGTAGAGAACTCACACTTCTCATGTAATCGTACACACTCTTTTGCATGAATCTTGCTCACATTCACACACACAATTCCTACTCTTGTTCATATATTTATTTATGATTATCACTTCATATCACAACCTATGCATCTCATTATGCACTCCAAATCTTATATCCTATGTACCTCATTGTCAACTCCTCATAAACTATCCTACTTTATTAGGCCCATTTCAACTCAACTATGTGACTAGATACCCCAACTACATGCCTCGACTAGTGGCCCCAGATCAACCTAGACTCCTAGGATGGATTGTCTCTAAATATAAATCAATATTCTCAATATTATGACTATTAGTGAATAAATGAGAATCACATGATTGAATTAGTGGTCACATCCTAATTAGGAACTCCACCATAGGCTACAAAAAAGGTGAGACATGTCAACTCCACCTTCATTGTATTATATAATACTCATTTATAACTACCCTTTTAATCATGAATGTTAAATATGTAACATACACATATGAACTTAGATAACTAGGTTGATATAATACATAGGCATAACATAGATAGAATGCTTTGCATATATATACTATAATACATTCTCTATAACACATTATACCATTTCCACCTATTCTTTATTATTGATTAGAAGTTTTGTTTCTATAAATCAGACTTCCACTCCATTGAATGTGTTTTGATTAATTTTATTTTAATATATATTTTTGAATTCACTCTACACAAATAAAAATCAATAGTCCCCCACACACTTGGTATTTGGCCTTGTGGTGTGAATCATTGATATAAGAGTAGATATTTATCCTTAATATGCATGTAACCATACAAACACAATAAGTGAGAAAAGGTTTAATAATCAGTTCTATTTTTAAAATTCTAGATGAATTTCATAGTAAAAGTAAGATGTCTGCATGCAAAAGTAACCTGAAGTAGCCGTAGAAGCTTTAAGGATCATCTCCAACAAACTAGATGTATAATGCACAAAAAGTTTTGGTCAGTTACATGAATTTATGATTTAACTCAATCTAATGCATTCCCATCTATCTCTATAATGTGATCCATAATAACTTTAACAATAAACCTCCATCAAATTAAAATTCAATCTTGACATCCGTATATTTAAAGGAAATATCAATGCCAAAGCATTAGATGTCTAGATTAAAAAAATCAAGATGTAATCATAAAGCAACTATTTCATTGATGTTGAAAATATCACCTTCATAATATTAAAGATGTTCATTATAGTTGTTCAATAGTGAAATATATTCAGTTTGCAGTGTGCACAAGAGTGAATTCCAATTGAATCATGGAAGAATTTTGTTGATGTAATAAAGGAGGAATACTACCCTCTTTGAAACTTTTAAAATGAATATATCAAATTCTGTTAAGTGCATCAGCATAAGGATCAATCAATAAAAGACTAAACCAACACATTCCATGACTACTCTATACATGTACATGAGAATTTGAGTGTATAACATAAGGTTCTAAAGTATATCAATGGAATATAACCTTATATCCATGAAAATATAGAGTTATTAATTTATAACACATTGGGGCAAGCATATCGCAATTACACCAAGATTAAATTCAAGGTAAATATGAAATAATGTTCCACCTCTTCATCCCACATAGTGTGCAAGGGACCCCCATCACACAAATTCACATCACATCCTTTTACATAGAAGCAAAACACTTCTCACAAAGGTGAGCAACCTGAAAAGACTTATCAATACTCAAAGTTCCCTACACCTTTTACTTTATAAAAAATCAAGAAGAATTTTGATGCTAAGTGGTGACATCACCATCACTCATCCACCCATGATGATTTTAAATGACACATATAATAATACTTGATTGAATATCTTGTATTAAGACCCACATCGATGGATAAAATTAATTCAGATGCCTCTTATCTAAACACCAATACCCATATAATCTACAAATCTAAGGAGCATGAACTTCTTTTCCACACTAAGTTCTAGGTAAAGGGTCAACTTCTTCATGTCATCATCAAAAATAGTAGTCATAAGAACATAATTACACAATCCATAGGTCAATTACTTAGTCTTATCACCACTATGCATCCAAAATCATACTCTCTAGGGTAGATACAATAGGGGAAAGATATATAGGTTAAAGAATAATGCACTTTTTAGTACAAAGTCAAGCCTATGGAGGATAACGTCACTTGTGAAATCACATGTCTAGAGGTCTATGACATCTTGATAGGGATACCATATTTATATGATTGAGAAGTTACATATCAATCCAAACCCCAACATTGGACTATTCATGTGGAAAATTACTTATACAACCTATTTGAGTTAGCACCCATGACCAAAGTCACCCTGGTCTCTGCTAAGCAATATCACAAATTTGTCTTACATGTGCAAAAGTTCATGTTGATCATGTTTTAGCTTGAAATACCTACATATATGATAAAGTTCACTCTGGTAGTGCACACCACTCATAAAACACCATAGTAATTACAACTCAATAAGTTATTGCAGCAATGTAGTAAAGTCTTAACAAATCCTGAAGGCCTTCCAACACACTACATTTTAAAGCATTGTATTGATCTAATTCTTGGATCTCTTCTTTAAAATACCCCTTGTATCACAAATAATTTTGGGATAATGATGAAGTATGGTGCTAGATACAAGAGCTCCTTGATCAGGGTAAGATCAAGCCTAGCTCTTCTTGTAGGAATCTCACAATCTTGTTACCTAAGAAGGATGGGTCATGATATCATTTCATATACTATCATTAAATCAATAAAATAATGGTGAATAATAGATTCCCATGCCACACATTGACAAAATTTTATACCAATTTTGAGGCAAAAAATACTTCACCAAGATTAACTTGAAGTTAGGTTACATCATGTTCCAATCCATCCTAAAGACATTTCAAAGACAAAATTCAATACATAAGAAGGATTGTATGAATGGTTTTAGCCTAACTAGTTTACCAACCACTTTCATGCACTTGATGGATGATATAATTAGGAATTTTCTAAACTCTTTCATCATTATCTACTTGGATGACATCCACATCTATAACAAGACTTGGGAAGAGAATCTAGACCACATCTCATTCATCTTAGACACCTTACATTAACACAAGTTATAAGCCTACTTATAAAAATGCATATTTAGTGTTGTGCATATCTTGTTTCTAGGATACATCATTGATTACATAAGAAACGATGTAGATCCAACTAATATTAAAGTGATCTGGGATTAGCTTGCTATGTGTAATATAATAAAATTGAAGAGTTTTATTGGGCTTTATAACTTCTACCATAGGTTAGTCCTTTGTTTCTCACACATCTCTTGAGATCTCTTACATATAACACCTATAAAATCTAAGTTAAATTGGACTCATGTACAACAACATGATTTTGAGGCACTCAAGCGACACTTATGTGAAGTGCCTATTCTCATAATGATTGACATTATGCATTCATTTTAAATTCACACTGATGCATTTGATTACACACTTAGTATAATGCTCATCCAACATGGACATCCAGTTGTATACCACTCAAAAAAATTTAGTGACACAATCCAAAGGTACTCCGCCTATGAGAAAGAAATCTATGTTATTGTTAAAAAGAATAAGAAATGGTGTTACTAAATTCTATGGAAGGAGATAATTTTACATTAGGATCACAAGCCACTTTAGTTACTATAGACCCAAACAAAGATGGAGAATGATCAACACATGAAATATGACTTGTATCAATTCCATCTTGTGATCAAGAAAAAGAAAGGGAAGAATAATAAGGCAACATATTGTCTTATCTAACTGAAATTTCACATGATCATCACAATGTTGGACAAGCATGAGAATAATTTTATGGACTAGGTATCTCTCTACTCAACTAATTAGGAATTTTTAGTGACTTAAAACAGCCTAGCACAAGGTAAAAAACCATAGGAATTCTACTTGTATAACTAGATTCTATACAAACTAAGACATATCTACGTTCTGGGTGGTGCACCTTGCTAATGACTCATCAAGGAGACACACTATGCCAAAACCCCTAAACACTTTGGCATGAGAAATACTCTATCCAAATTATAGTTGTACTTATTATGGCCACACATGTGCACATATGTGTACCACCACATCAATTAATGAATTCCTTGTTGCATCTCTAAGTCAATAAATAGGAAGCTAGGACTTTGCACACTTATACTAGTTCCATCCAGGCCAAGGGAATATATTACCATGGATTTCATGACTGGGCTACTTTACAATAATACACTAACATGGTACTATGTTTGTTGTAGTGGATAGGTTTTCCAAGACAGCTATCATGGTTGTCTATAAGAAATATATTGATGTAGTTGGTACTACACATGTATTCTTTATACATTTTTAGGTTTATTTTTATTTCCAACATCCATAATCTATGATCAATATCCATGATTTATAAGTCACTTTCAATAAGTATGGTGGCACTTGATGGGTATGAAAATAGATATATTTATATATTTTCATCCATAGAAAGATGGATAAACTGAAGTGGTCAATCACACACTTGTTTATCTTCTATGAATGTAGAAATTTTTACATGCTTGTAATTTGGATGACAATATATTGTACATTCAACATGAATAAAATAAATCCTTCCATATCTCTATGGATCATAGTACATTCCAAACATGTCTTGTGTTTCAACCTTTGGTAACTCTCAACATCTCCTACTATGTACTATCCAA
This sequence comes from Torreya grandis, assembly GCA_037957365.1. Lineage (NCBI taxonomy): Eukaryota > Viridiplantae > Streptophyta > Pinopsida > Cupressales > Taxaceae > Torreya > Torreya grandis. Next base: position 1,011,754 of record JARHVA010001962.1, on the reverse strand, counting down.
CACTAAGTTTCACACATAGGAATAGGAAGTATATAAAGCCAAGAAATTTCTATGACACATCTAGTCTAATCATCAATAGGTTTACCATATTTTCTCTTACACACAATAAAAGTACAAAGAGTGACATGATACACATAACAAACCTCATGCATTCTGAATTGGTGATAAATTTTAGTTGCACCATTAGAAGGAATGTTTTAAAGGTCCACATCAGAATATCAAGCCTTTGCACTATCGTCATCACACCATTCTATGCACAACTAGTGAGAATGCCTTTATTCTTGATCTAACTCCATATTAAGTCATGCACCCAATATTTAACATTTAACTTATCAAGCCTTATAAATTTCCACTTCTTGAGATAACAATGACACAACATCCTTCTAATTTGGATCCTAAACACTTGTACCTTGTATGGATGGACTAGATCATTAAAGTGATAGACACATACCTACCATAGCATAAATCAAATTTATAAGTGATTAAAGTTGGAAAATATTCTAATAAAGATAAGTGGTACATTTCTAAATAACTTTGAGTGTAGTTTCCTTAGATACACACCAATACAATAGAGGCCATTTATCTTCAAGAAAGGGTGAATGATCTATGCATATCCTCTATGTATTTGAGCACAATATTCATTTTCTCATCTTATAAATATCTCACATCTCATGAAATCCTATGAAACACTTTTCATGAATATTGAATGCACTCCCATGCACACATGCTGCACTTATTCATAAACTTTTATGTGATGATCATGTCATATCATAACCTATGTATCTCATTACAAACTCCATAACCCATAATCCTACACACCTCACTAGTAGTTGCCTCAAATAATATCCTAATCGGGCCCCACTTTAGCATAATTATGTGATGGTGTACCATGACCATGTGCCTAGACTAATGGCCCCATATCAACCTAGTCTCTTAGGATTGATTGTCGTTAGTTATCATCTAGGATTTTTGAGATCATGACTATTAGTGAACTGCCAAGAACTATGTGATTGAGTCAATGGCCACTACCCATTTGGGAACACTATCATCAATATGCAACAAGAGTGATATGTGTCAATTTCACCTTCATTTTTTCTTATATATAAGTCATTTGTAAATACCCTTTTAATGATGCATGTGAAATATGTAACATATGCATCTAGGCTTAGATATCTAGGTTGATACAAAATATAGGCATACCATAGATAACATTCTCCATGTATATATTCTATAATACATGATATTTAGCACATTGTACCAATTACCCCTATTATTTATTATGAATATATATCTATGCATTCACTCTAAAAATAAGACTTTCACTCTATTGAATGTGTTTTGATTTTTATATATGAATATATCTTAGTGCATTCACTCTGCACAACCACAACTCAATTTTCCCCCACACACTTGGATAGATCTATTCTATAATACATGATCTTTAGCACATTTTACTAATTCCCCTTTTCTTTATTATGAATATATCTCTATGCATTCACTCTGAAAATAAGGCTTTCACTCCATTAAATGTGTTTCAATTTTTCTATATGAATATATCTCTGTGCATTCACTCTGCACAACCACAACTTGATTTTCCCCCACACACTTGGTCCCAATACCCATGGTGTGGATCATATTTCATGGTATATAAGTGCTATGTAGGACATACAAGTTACACATGGACATATAAATGTTGTTTTTCTATCTACTTAGTAGTCATGCCAATACTAGGAGCATATTATCCCATAGGTTTCATTATTATAGGTTATATCTTTTCATGACATTTGTACTATGTTAATCCACCTATATTACTTACACATGCCTTTTTAGTTACTCATTTATCACATAATGATACATGATATGCCATTTTACTATGAAATGACATTGATACATATAAATAGTGTTGAGTAGTCCTTTTTTCTATGCTCCATTTATGCTAGTACTCTTTTACATGATATATTACCTTATTTGTGAGTATTGTGTGTGTCCTTTAGGATTTATTGATGCAACATTCATTGATGTCCCTTATTTGTGAATTTTTTTATGTAATCCTACATGAAACTATTTAACATGATTTTTGTGATAGCTTGTATCCTTTGTATGTAACCCTTTTTATCATATGTGTGACATATAATAATTGTGTTTGTTAAACATATGTACATTAAGGGGTGCCATGATCTATATCATGAACTGTTGTTACATAATTTTATTCATATATAATTATACTACTTGATTCATTGATACATTTGTATAGAATTGACACTTACATGCCATATATTCTATATGTTACATACATGCCTTGATTGATATGTACATTAATAGGGTGACATTTTCTCCACATTATCAAATTATATTTCATGGTGATATATTTACACATGACATGGTATATTTAATTTTTTTGAGATGAGTTACTTACAATATACATCCCTCATTTCAAAAGGGGGGAATTATATAGGGCTTGTCTTAGAGACATAAGCTTTCATGAGCAAAAAAAAAAGAGAAACATGCATATTTTAGAGATTTAGATAGTTTAAATATAAAATTATTTTAGATACATGATAGACATTGGAACATTGATACAAATTATAGGGGAATATGCATAATACATGCACAATAGTTTTTAGGAACAAAATTTGATATTTTCAAATTAAAAAAAATTGGTATAAAGTTCTCAAATTAAGCATACAAATTCAAGGGGCATGATGTTGGTTCATACACATGTATAGTATAGTTACAATTTAATGAAAAAGGGTTGTAATTACACTTCACACTTATTAAAACTTGCATACTTCATGGGAAAATGAACCTTGTTCTTTCCTTTGTGATCATGAATTTTTTTACATGCATCATATACACATAATATTTTCAAACTTTATGAATTACTAGTGCTTTCTATCTTATAGGAACCCATCAAGTCTTAATCTCCCTGAGTGCATGCCTTAAGGGGTGCACTAGGAAAGGGGTAACTAGGCCATTAGTGCTTTGAAATATTGTTGTCCCTATACTACCACTTGTTATCTACACAACCATCTCCTAAAAACACTCCCCTAAGATTTGAATCCTATTTTACACCCTACTCTATTAATTTTAATCTTTCATTATCCCTTTCCAAAAGTTTACATTACACTACCAACCCCATCAAACCTGCACTCTAATTGATAAAACTTATTTAGTGTCTAGGTAGCCCCCTGGCTAACCTAGACCAAGACCTAATTTATTTTTATCAATAATGATATAGAGTCTATTGGGCTGACCCTATCGGTTAAACTTTTTGAAAAGTTTAGGGTTAGATTCAAATATATATACAAATTCATTTTTCCATTTTTAGAGAGACAACAAGAGTTAATTATTCATTTGCTCTTATTTGAAATCTAATCTTCCACTATTCTACTTGAATTATAGTTTAGGATTTATAATTAGAGAAAAATCTTGTTTTGTGGAAAAGTCTTGGATGCTTTGGCCTTTGTTAATGATCCTTACAAGCCATAATAACCTCTTGCAAAGTACCTTTGGCCAAGGGAGAAATTGATTTCGATGGGTTCATCTTCATTGTAAGTATCTCTAACTTTACTCCTCTATTTTAGTAGATAGAAGTAGCATAAGGAATGGATTTTGAATACATTTCTCTCTTCATACATTATGGTTGTACCTATACATAGATTAATTATGATTATCTTATTCATGTTTACTTTTATGTTTACTAATCCTAATTTTTACCATAATATTTGGTGAGCACTAGTTTATATTTTAATTTTCTTTTGTTATTTATACTTCGTGAATATGAAAACATAGGACCTAGTTAGGGTTATTGAATAGTTTTGCTTTACTAGAGGCTTTGGAACCCTCCCTAGTGATTTTATTATGGTAAGAGATCCCTTGTCTAGGTCTAGTGGATTCATCTTGGTCATGAACCTGAACATATAATATATCAATAGTCAGATGTATAAGTGGTATTTATCTTATTTGAGATATAATTGATTAATAAATCAGTAGTATTTCCCTTTGTATACATTCTGGTGAACCTGATTTCAAACTCACACTTATAGGTTCTCTTTCACGCCATCATTTTTGTCATCATATTATATTTTTATATATTTGTAGTATTGTATTGAACTAGTATGTATAGTTTTAACTTTATGTGTGTAGATTTAACAAAAGATTACTTCAAAATGACTCTATTTTACCTATGTAGGTCTTTATAAAATAAGGTTACTAGATGAATCAATTTGGCATATTATTCTATTTCAACTCCATGTTTGCATGCATAGTCAAACCAATTAACTCTATCTTCTATTTATCTTCTATAAACATATAACTATATAAACATAGTCAAATAAGCTAATTTTGTTCATCATTTCTTCTTTAGCATATAGTGGTTACAAACTTGGTCAAACTAGTCAACCCAATTAGCATAATTTTGAAGCAACATTTGAGAATCACAGCATAAAAATTTATAATCTAAAACATATTCAAGCCCACCAAGGTTTCTTACTTTCTCTCTCGATAATTTTAATTCTTCTTTCAATACTATTTTTCACAAGTTTGTAAAGAATAAAATTATAACCCTACAACCAACTGGGTCAACCTATTCGACATAGTTTTGTAGTCTCTCTCCTATTTAGAAGACATAGTTGACTTGTTTGATAATATTTTTATAGACCTTGCTTCTAAAAAAACACCAACCCTATCAACTTTATTTTATATTATTTACATATAATGTCACCTAAACTAAGTCTATACTATTCTCAATCAAAGAATTAACATCTATTTTCTAGTAATTAATTGACCTTTATTATTTAGTTGTTTGAATGCTTAAAGTAATTCACATAGATTAAATAGGTGGTTTTTCAAATTACCATTTTAGTTACACTATTTTTATTTTTTGTCACACACTACCAAATCACTTTTAAATTCAAAAAACATTAAACATTTATCTTCCCATGACCTACCTACTTTGATTTCATCACCAAGGGGGAAGCTAACTTGGTTCTCTAGTGAAGTATAAATACATGGTTGATGGTACATATTGGTAAATCACCTGACACACTTATCATTGTGGGGTTTTGAAGTTATGGGGTACACCCTAATATCATGCTAGTACCATCACCAATGCAAATACCTTTTGGCCCAAATATCTTGAAACTAACCTTATATTGTTTTCTAGTTCCTTATTTTAGCCAAATTTCATATGACATTAAAATTAAACTTTATTATAATATAATAACACTTAGGATGCCCTACTAGTTAGGATTTAATTTTCATTTATTACTTAATCTTTGATCATTGTGTGTTGTATTTCACAAATTGTATTGGCCAACATTTGTGTAAGGTTTGTGATGTGTGTTCCATTTGGGTCAATCACATTGATCCAATTGCTTGTGTGCTTACTTTCATCTTACTTCAAAATTATCTTTCAACATTTTCCCCTATTTTAAAAAACTATCATTATGGTCGATACAATCTCTTATAAACTATTTATCCTTCATGTTCAATAATATAGAGTTGACTTGCATGACTATGTATCCTTGTCTCCCTATTTAGTTCTCTATTCAAGAAATACACAATCGATCTGGACAATTATGTATCCATATCTCCCTATTCAATTTATTAGTCAATATTACATAATCAACTTGCGTGACTGTGTATACTTTTATCTCTCTATTATATAAATCTTCCTTATATAACTCTATCAACCCAATTGATTATATACCTGTTGGCCAAATCATTTCTCTATTTGGCCAATTATGTCCCTATATTTCCTTCTTATTTCCTAATCTTAGTTCCTTTCATAAAACATCATGAAATTCCATATTATAATCTTATTGGAAAATCTAGATCCATTTAGACACTATATGGGCTGCTCTTTCCTTCTTTTCTTTACTTTTGAAGATAATCCTCACTCTTGGATTAGATATTCTTCTCCCTCATATTTAGATTTCAACATGGTTCAAATCACTCCACAAGATGAAATTGGTGGATCAGATCCCTTTCATACCTATCAAGATAATTCCCATCTTCAAACATATCACCATAATGTGGGGGCAATTGACCCAAGCCTATCCAATAACCCCATAGTAAATCCACCACCTAACAACTCTCCCCTTAATACCAATTTAGGGAGTCCTCCTCCAAACACCAATCCACCAATTGATACCACTCAGATTCTTGCACAAATTGTGTAACAAATGACCATAATGTAAACATCTAACACCTCCAAAATGATGCAACTACAAAATCATTTGATCAACATGGATAATTATCTCCCCATTATTCTTCCTCAAAACAACCAAATTTTTATTCCTCCACCTCTTAGAGATGAAATGTGGAATGCTCTACTCTAACCTATCATGAACAATAAGATGCTCCAACATATCCAAAACAAGCCTTAATCTACCTAAATTATTTCCATTGATATTGGTAATATATATCCAACTATTAAATATGATGGGACTAAAGACCTTGCATATTTTCTTAAGGAATTTGGTAATATTTATGAGGAGTGGATCCAAATTAACACTTTTACCACAACTAAACTCTTAGTTAAAACTTTCACTGATGATGTATTGGAATGGTAAAATCAACATCCTCACATTTTATCTGATAACTAGAGTATTTAGTTTATCCTCTAGTTAAAGAGTTTCAACATAATTATCTTCTTGAGAATTTCCTTATCCATTTCATCAATGTAAAGTAATCTCCCACCAAATCAGCTCATGATTTTATCAAATGATTGAAATCTCTATATCACAACACTGATCATAACATGAATTAGTACAATTTGATTAAAATCTTTATAGCCATATTAACTTCACTTTAATATAAGGTTTGTAATTTTTCTCTTCAAACACTATACAAATCTCTTGACCAATCTAAGAATCAAGAATTATTAATGAATAAATTAAATCCTAATACCAAAATCATTAAAGGATTTTTTCAAAATTCAACTAATGTGGTAACCTATAATCTTCTTCAACCCAAACCAAGAGTTGACAAAACTAATCATACCCAACCTTCTCATACACCATTAAGTGTGAAACAAATGAAACAAATTTTAGTGACCTCTAAACCATTCACTAATCCTAATAATCCTCCCAAATGGTATGACCCTAATAAATTTTTATGGTTTCAAGTTGACATCAATCACTCCCACAAAACATGAAGAGGGCTTACAAGATTTCTTATCTCCTATATTATTGGTGATTCATTCAACAATGAAGCTATAATTTAACTCCATCATCAAGATTACATTAACACTTATAAAAAATGACAAGCTCCCAAATTGTCTTCTTCTAATAACCAAAAATATTTTTCCACATCTAACATTCAACAATCCAATAAGGATATTTATGTCATTGACACACACTATGATCAATGTTACAATAATTATAAATATGTCAATGTAGCTAAGGCCAATTATCATCATCAACCAACTCATAAACATCCTATCACTAAACTTAAGAAACCATATTTGGAAGAGTAACTCAAAGACACTACAAATATTCACTTAGCTTTGAAAACCAATGAGGAACCAACTCCTCTTTTTGAACTCCCAACCACTTATCTTACTCCTAAGACTATTTTACTTTCTAATACTTTTGCCATTTCTTCTTCTAAAACCTATTAGAACTTCTTAGAATAACTCAACTCAATGCCTTACAAAATACCATTTATGGAGTTAGTTTTTACCTCTCCTTATCATCATAAATTCTTCATGCAAAAGCTTCAAGAAATTGAAGAGACATCTCCTTTAGAAGATGAAACATCTTCTCATGAACCTTAACCAACCTAAGTGAATACCTTTGAATCCATTTATCCTTATTCAAAACCTTACATATATTTCCTAGAAGAAAACATGATCAATAATGAGATACTCTTTTGAGCTGATGATCCACCCCTCTTCATTAAAATGACCATTAATACCATCCTCATTCATAAAGTATTAGTAGACAAAAGGTTTAGTATTAATGTTATATCTCTATGGATCATACAAAAATTTAGATATAATAAATATCATCTTAAAAAAATCACTTGATATGTTGTGGAATTGATAAAACTAATCAAAAACAACTTGGTCGTATTCGGTTCTCTCTTACGATTAGACTTAACACTATATGAACCAAGCTCATGGTCCTTGATTTACCCTCATTTACAACATAATCCTAGGCCACCGATGGACTCATAGAATGAGGTTTATTGCCTCTTTAGAAAGCCAATGTATCAAGTTCCTTCATAACATAAAAAGGTATAAACATGAGGCCAATCCTAACCCATGTAGTATTCAACTTCCAAATCCCAAATCTCAATATCAGATTCCCACCATTTCAAAGATTAAGAGTTGTTATTTGCCTAAATTTGTCAACGTGAATCCATATTTACATGTCACTCTTGCTGATTCTAATGATGATGAGCCTAATGACTTGAAAATAACCTACAACACTACCAAGCTACCTCATTACATCTTAGAGTGGCTACCTCCTTTATTACCTCATGATTGCATAATCCCTCTCATTGATGAGATCATTAATTTTCCTCTCCCTAAAATTCTCAATAAGCTTCTTATATATAAGATGAATTCACATATAATTATTAAAGAGTGGATAAATTATTCCAAGATCCTTTAATCATGTTTCCACATAGATTTAGTGATTTAGGCATCTCCCCTTCAAAATTTCCTCTATAATCTCAAGAATGTAAAATTTATCCAACTTATTATGATAACTATATCAGGGCTTGATCTCAATCATGGGAATTGGATATTTAACATTATCAAAAAACTCTAGATCAAATACATGCTTTCAATCATGATGTTCATACCATTTTCAAAGATTTTGAATTAGCACCTGAAGGTCATGTCCCTTCTGCTAGTTCACTTACTGATACTCCTTAGGTGGTAGAATAAATCTTACCTTTTGAACCTCCATAAATTATAGCATCTTATATTTCTCATACCAAGCCATTTATTCTTTCCAATCCTCTCTGCATAAATAATACTAACAATAAACCAATTGAATCATATCAACCTTCTTTGCCTATTCCACCAACTCCTGAGATTACACTTGATGCTAAGGCCACAAATGTATGAAAGTACATTTTGAATATGACCACCATGGTAATAAAATTATTTATCTCAAAATATATTTGGAGTATTATGGTCCTCTTCCCACTTTGCCTAGTGATGAAGCCATTCTTGAATTTCTTCATGCCCAAGAACCTCAACTCCCTCGACAACATCATAAACTTGGGAATTTTAATAAAAAATCCCCTCACTTTAATAATTTAATCTCTATCATTGATCTTAAAATAAATACCATTTCCTCTCTACCTAATGTGATTTATCATTTCTAAGATGGAAATGCTATGCTTATCAAAGAAACTACATAAATCAAATATGTCACCCCATCATGCCCTTGCCCAATCATAGTCTCTAGAGAATTTACACCAACTAAACATGATAACTTTAGTTTATTATTTGATAAATATTGTGAGACTTTCACTTGGTCTTATGAAGACATGCTTGGTATTTATGTTAGAATTGTGGTGCACAACATCATCACCTATCTTGATTCCAAACTTATGTGACAAAAAATATAAATTTACACCCAAAGTTTCTAATTTATACCATAAATAAATCATTAAAATTATTGATTCTAAGTTTATCAAGCCTATGGAATATTCAAAATGGGTCTCAAACATTGTCCCTATTTAGAAAAATGTCACGATGGTCATTTGCATTTGAATCAATTTTTATAACCTCAATACTTATTATCCTAAGGACAACTTCTCTTTACCTTCCATAGATTCCATCATCAATTCCACTATTGGCTATGAAATGTTGTCCCTTATGGATAGTTTTCTGGGATATAATCAAATTCAAATTACCCACAAAGATCAATATAAGATAACTTTCACCATGGAATGGGGAACCTATTGTTACACTAAAATTCCCTTCAACCTCAAAAATTTTAGTGCTACCTATTAGTAGGCTATGACCCACATAGTATGTGACCTTATCCATAAGATTATGGAAACCTATGTGGATGACCTCATTGCCATATCTAAAAGTCATAAAACTCATCTTTATGATCTTTCTATCATCTTCGATTGCCTCATCAACTATGAAGTTAGACTAAACCCCTAAAAATATGTCTTTGGCATCACATTTAGAAAATTTCTAGGGTTATTTGTCACTTTTCTTAGTATTATTGTCGATCCTCCCAAGATCAATGCTATTTTCAACATGCCTATCCTTCATTCCATTCTAGATATTTGCACTTACCTTATTAAACTTGGGTAAATAAGATGATTTATCCCCAAAATGGATTACCAGATATATTCTATTAATTCTCTTCTCAAGAAAGGTAATTATCTCAAATTGAGACATCCTTGTCAAAAAGAGTTTGACACTGTGAAATAATCTTTTCTTCATCCACCTACCCTTCATCCACCTTCTAACGATTATCCTTTAATCTTATATACTTCTTCCACAGCCATATTGATTAGGGTAATGCTTTCACAACAAGATGATACCAAAAGAGAATATGCTATCTATTATATTAGTTGAGGCCTCATTAACTATTAAAAATGTTATACGTAAGTATAATGTGATTACCTTGTAATATATTTTGCATCTAAAAAGTTCCATCATTATATGCTTTATCAAACAACTTATATTATCATTCATTCTGATCCACTCCATCACTTATTATCGAAAGCCTCTCTTCTTAGAGATATAATTGTCAAATAAATGGTAATTATAATGGGTTTTTATCTCCACATTATAACATAAAAATTTGTCAAAGGACAAATCATTTCTGATCAACTTGATGTAGCTCCCATTATTGCTATCGACCACCTTCAAGATAGTCTCCTTGATGATAATATCATCTATATGGAAGGTCTTAATCAAGATATATATCTTAAATATTACTTCCATAATTTCACTATTAATCTTAAAGGAATTAATCTAGAAGAGTCCTATATCCTTCTTGATACTATTAAATCTAAAGTAGTCATCAAAGAATTACCTGAAATAAAAGTCTATTTACATGAAGATACTTGGACCCTTTATTTTGATGGCACCAAATGCCTTAAACAAGACAGGGTAGGTTGTATCCTCACTATTCCTCTTGTTAAAATTATTCCTTTGTCATTTCACCTTACATTTGATGTTATTAATAACATTGTGGAATATGAAGCCTTAATCCTAGGCATGAGAGTGGTACTTGATTTAGATATTACATATCTACATGTTTTAGGTGATGCCCAACTCATATGCCAATAGGTTAATGGTGATTATCATTGTAAAATTAAAAAAATTCATTACTTATCATCAAATATCCACTACCCTTTCCAAATAATTTTCTTATTTTACCATCAAACCCATCCCTTGAGGTCAAAATTTTGTCATTGATTCCCTTGCATCTTTAATGTCTCTTTTTCATCTACACCAAACTCTTATTGATTCTACATTTATTATTTCAATAAGAAATTCCACATCTTCCATTCAATCCCAAAATTTAGTTATCTACCATATTGAGGTTGTCATCATTTAATAGAGTCCATGATACAAAGAAATCATTCAATTCCTTGAGTAGCAAACCTATCGTCCAAGCATGGATCCTTACAAAAAGACTCAAATTCATAAACAATATTTTAAATATGTTTTTAGATATAACATATTATATTATCTCAATTCTTAAGGTACCCTACTCCACTATGTTATGAAATAAGTGGTTCTTCCTCTTTTTGAATAGGCACATGGGGTAATTTGTGGTGGTCACTATAGTGGACATGCTACAACACACAAATGTTTATGCATGGGTTACTTTTGCCCACTCATGAAAAGGATTCCATAAATTTTGATAAAAAGTGTAGTCCATACCAAATTTATGATGCTCTAATACATTTACCTCTCATTGAGATTCAAATTATGGAGTTTACTTGGCCATTTTCAATGTGGGGATTAGATATCATAGGCAAGCTACCTAGATCACATGATGGACATGTCTTTATCATCATGACTATCAAGTATTTTACCAAATGATTCGAATCCATGCCTTTTGTTAATGTCACTAGAACCACCATTGATAAATCCATCCCAAATCAAATAATTTATCACTTTTTAATTAATTAAACTATCATTTTTGATAATGGTATTAATTTTAAAAATGAAGATGTCAAATAACTCTGTGCTAAATTAAAAATCAATTACAAATTTTCCACATCCTACCATCCATAATGTAATGGCAAAGCTGAGGGTACTAACAAAATCCTCAATAAAATTATCCAAAAGATAATATATTAAACACATACATATTGACATCTACATCTATATCCCATTCTTTAGGCCTATTACACTAGCATACACACTCCCACTAGGGTAACCCCATTTTTGCTAGTTTATGTTTATGAATTAGTCCTCTCATTAGAAGTTAAGATTCCATATCTTAGTATATATCTTCACGGTATCATAACCAATGAATAATTACATGAAACTCACCTTCATTCTCTAAATCTTCTTGACAAACAACATCTTTTTGCTATACAACACAATCACCAATATAAGGCTCACATCACCAAATAACATAATAAAAGGGTTAAAGTTCATACTTTTAAGGTTGGTGATCTTATCCTTAAATTAGACTACATAAATGAAAAATAAGGTAAATATTCTCAAAAATGGTGGGTCCCTTAATCAAATAAATCCTTGGTCCTAGCATCTATCACCTTTAAACAAGGCCATACTTCAAAGAGCCCACCAATGCATAATTTTTAAATAATATTTTTCCTAAATATTTTACTTATTATCATGATTTATATATTATATCCTTATAATTTTTATAGATATCTACATGGGTCTCACCCTCTACAATAGTTCCTTTATCCACAAACCTTATTTACTTCTTTTTTGTCCTTTAGTTTCTCTTTTCTCATGAGTTGCATTGTAAAACCATGGATAGGACCCAGTCTTCCTCATGATTTCTTTTTATTGTTTCCTTAATTTCTAATTATTTTTATACACCTTGGGTTTTTATTTTATGAGTTGTAGTGTAAGACCATGGATATGACTTGGCCTTCCTCATAAATACCATATTTATCACTTTATTTTTCATGCTTTGTGTACCCTCTTAGGTTTCTCTTTTATGAGTTGCATTATAATACCTTGGAAAGGACCACATCTTCTTCATAAAATCACCATATTTAATTCAATGTTCCTGTTCAAAATGGTTATAAGTTCATGATCCCTTATTTTCAACTTTAGATTTTGCTTCTTTTTTAGATAAAATTTACACAACAAGAAGGTGTTAGCATGTTTTCCTACACTTCCCTTATTATTATGGTGAGGAATCATAATTCACTATTATTGTATCCTTTTTTCACCCTTTGTTAGATTTTTTATGATTTTAATTATTTCAAATTATTTTGTGTTTCATTCCTCTTGATTTCCTTTCCTTTCATTCCACTCTCAATAAACCAAGGTCAAAGTTGAGATAACACTTTTATTTCACCTAAATTAACAAGACTCTTAGACACCAGGCTCTTTAACTCAATAAAAAAGTCTAAAGTATTCAAATTATAGTCATCTTTCACACCCATGTTTGGTTCTTTGAATCCATATGGAGGAGGAATAGAAAAAACCATAACAAGGTTAAAATCTAAATCATTTGAAATAAAATAAAATGATATAAAAAAGGCAAAATGCAAAGTCGAAAGTCAAAATCATGATAAAATATGTGATTAAAATCACATCTCTTATTTTTAATTGAATCTCAAACTCCACATTTGGCCTCATGATAGAGCTAAGGTCCATTATGGTGTGATAGTCTAGTAGATTGGAACAGGAGAATTTAAAAAAAAACTCTATGATGCTACCTACTTTCTTATGCAAGTATCCAATCTTCACAATAGACAAAAGGATCTGTAAGGGGTCCTAAGGAATGGAAACATGATGTGGGAAGGTAGCTTCATTTCACTTTTTATGCATATAGATTTCATGGGATGATATTGATACTTCATTTGTTGACCTAAGATTTATGTGGCTAGGAGAAGTTATTTAGAGTCCTTAATTTTGAAAGTCCTCTCGATCTAACAAACCTAATTTGAGTGTCTTAAATTTGATAAAGAGTTTATCTACCTTGATTTTTCCTTCACTTTCACCTCCACCTATTTCATTTCCCCCCTTGATAGGCAAGTGTGATTCTAAATATATTTTCCCACTTCTAGACTTCCGTCTTCTTCATCTCTTCAAAACATGCTAGCACTACTTTGTAAACAAAACATGTTTGAGTGATTATGGATTATTTTATTTACATCATGGATTTACATTTATATACTTGCCTTGCTTTCTTTTAGCATTTTTTTTCATTTTTGTACCTCATTTTCCTTTTTTTATGACACCTAAGTCCATTTATAGTTTCCTATTATTTTTCCATTATTTAGTGAGGTTGACTCGTTACTTATCACTCACCAATGTTGTTTCCCCTTTTATGCCCCTTTTCCATTAGTGATTGAGCAAGGATTATTACTACTTACTCATCAATGTTATTTTACCATTTCACTTTCACATATTTGTTTTAATAAGGATTTTTATTACATTCACATTGATATTTGATAACCATTTTTGACATGCATCCTTAGTTTTACTTAGTGAGTTTGCCCTTCTTACTCAAGGTTTACTTATTTGAGTTTTTTCGTCTTTAGTAGCCTTGGATTTTTGATTACCCAATTTACACCAAATTTTGACTTGGTAATTTAGTCCTAAATTATCATTTGTCACCCCAACTTACCAGATTTATAAGTACATCTCATCTACACCACATCAATTATCTTGGCTTTCTTACATTTATTTGTTTTTGCTCTAGTTTTGTATCCTTGGGTTTATCAAAAGTAGTCCCTACACCCTCCATGATCAAACCAACTAACATAACATAAAACCATGTAATGATAAAGGTAAGTTAGTGTATGCATACTTTACTTTTATTTTTAGTTATTTCCCTTTTAGTCATTTGCTTTCAATTATTTTACATTTTAAAATACTACAATTTTTTTAGCTTTAACATTATGTGTTGCTATGATATTTTCTTGAATAAACATACCCTATTACATATGAGTGACACATTATGAGATTAGAGAGGGGCATATGTATACACATAATATTTTAAAACTTTATAAATCACTAATGTTTTTTATCTTTCAAGAACCTATCAAGTCTTAATCTCTTTGAGTGCATGCCTTAAAGGGTGTATCAAGAAAAGGGTGGGCATACCATTAATGCTTCATAGAATTATTATCCCTATACTACCAATTTCTATATATACAATCATATCCTACAAAAACTCCCCTAACACAACATGTAACCATCCAATGATAAAAGTAAGTTAATGTACACATATTTTACTTTTATTTTCAATTATTTCTCTTTCAATCATTTGCTTTCAGTTATTTTATGCTTGAAAATTCTAAAATTTGTTTAGCTTTAAAGTTGTATGTTGATATGTTCTTTTCTTGAATCACCATCCCCTATTGCACATGAATGACACATGATGAGATTAGATTGGGTCATATGTTTTAAAACTTTATCAATTACTGATGTTTTATATCTTGGAAGAACTTGTCAAGTCTCAATCTCTTTAAGTGCATGCCTTAAGGGGTGTATTGAAAAAGGGGTGGGAAGAAAATTGGTGATTTTCATGATTATTGTCCCTATACTACCAATTTCTATATATATAACCATCTCCTAAAAAAAAAATCCCCTAAGATTTGCCTCTTCTTTTACACCTTCCTCTAGTAGTTTTTCACTTTCATTAGCCATTCCCTAGCATAAAACCCTTTATAATGGTTTATGTTACACTATCATTCCCATGGACCCTATAATCTAATTGATAAAACTTATTTGGGGTTTAGGTCAGACCCTGACTGACCTAGACCAAGGCTTAATTTGATTTTATCAATAATGATATAGAGTTGATTGGGTTGACCCTATTAGCTAAAGTTTTGGAAAGATTTATGGTTAGATTCAACTATATATACACATTAATTTTACCATTTTTAGAGAGACAATAAGATTTAATTATTCATTTTAACCTCTTTTACAATCTGGGCTTCTTTCATTATACTTGAGGAGTTATATCTTAGGGTTTATACTTAGAGAAGAATATTATATTGTGGAAAAGTCTTGGATGATTTGGCCTTTCTTACTGATCATTACAAGCTACAACAAGCTCTTGTAAAATGCTTTTGTCCAAGGGAGAGATTGAGTCTTGATGGGTTCATCTTCAAGGTAAGTATCTTTAAATTTACTCCTCTATTTTAATAGATAAAAGTAGCATAAGTAATGGCTTTTGAATATATTGCTCTCTCCATGTATTAGCGTCTTGCCTATACACAAATTAATTAGGATTATCTTATGAATGTTCAATTTTATGTTTATTAACCCCATTTTGTGCCACAAGATTTGGTTAACACTAGATTAGATTTTACTTTGTTTTTGTCATTTATACTTAGTGAATATGAAAACATAAGACCTAGTTAGGGTTATTGCATAGTTTTTATTGACTAGAGGATTTTTAACCCTCCCTAATAATTCTATTATGGTAATAGGTCCCTTGGATAGGTATAAAAGATATATATTGGTCATGAACCTGAATATATAATGTATAAACAATAAGAAGTGTAAGTGGGATTTATCTTCTTCGATCTAGGATTGATTAATAGATTAGTTACATTTCCATTTGTATACAAAACATGCATATTTTATATATTTATATAGTTCAAATATCAAGAAAATTTAGATACATGATAGACATTGGAACATTGATACAGAGGATAAGGGCATAAACATCAACATATGCATAATAATTTATAGGAACAACATTTGATATTTTCACATTCAAAAAATTTTGGTATAAAGGTTCTCAAATTAAGCATACAAATTTAGGGGGCATGATATTGGTTCATGCACATATATAGTAAAATTAAAATTTAATTGAAAATGGTTTTCATTACACTTCACACTTATTATAACTTGCATATAATATGGGGTAATGAACATTAGTCATTCCTTTATGGTCATGATTTTTTTTACATGAATCGTACTTGATGAAACTAGAGTGTAACATTACATTTGAATATATAATCCATATATAGTGGTTGATTCATTTTTAGAGTGAATTATGCTTGATTTATTCTCTCTATGTAGTGATTTATTTTTGAATTTAATCTAGTTGCTTCATTCTCTCTATATTTTTCCTACACAGTTATATGGTTAATAGATTTTGTACTTTTTCACACATTTATAAGTGTTTGGGCATATGGCTTTCCCAACTCAGGATCTTGCAGAATTACACAATTTTGGGTCATAATCACCCCAAAGTCTCCAATTTTTAATAAGGAAGCATCATCCCCAATAAGCTTTGAATAAAACATGGTTTGCACCAACATAGTGGTATACTCTAACCCTTTATTTTTCTATTTATTTTTTTAGATTTTAGATTTCACATATGTACATTAGCTACACATTCATTGAAATATTATATTGAGCAAAGTTGTACATTTAGATCCATCTTCCAAAACTGAAAGTGTGTTGTACACACTCAAGTATTTTTTGTCCTTTTGGTCTAGCAATTTCATGACTATAATAAAAAGGGAAATATTTGTATATACTAAAATTTGGTTTTAATTACTTAATAATGACAATATTGACACATATTTACCACACATGACTAAAATTATCCATCCTCTCAAACTTTCTTGTTATATTATGATCCAACCATTCTATTTTGTTGTTATACACCTAAAATAATCCCATTTTATGGTTTAAACTTGATAAATATCCCACATAGACATTTACAGATTATTAGAGTGTTCCACTTGCACATGAGTCAATTTTGATAGTTATGGTTGCTATCATTGATCGATAATGACTTGCACTAGTTGTAACAATCCAATCTAAGAAAGGGATATTTTATAAAATAAAACCTATCCTTAATGTTAGCCTATAATCCTATCATGTCAGTAGCATGAGGAATTATTCAAAGGTATCCCTATATAAAAACTTCAAGGTCTCACTAAAAATATAACTGACATCTTTATAGAACTTATCTATGATACATCTAGACACTTGCAAATTGAGAAAATTAATCCTATTATTCCCAATTTTCATACCTATCATTAGGATTGGTCATAAGATAAGTCTAAATATTTATAATTTATGTGAAAATGAGCATTTCCAAGTATCGAATCCAATCATTAGCTACATACACATAGCAAAGGAGCACATTTAATAATCACACTAGGTGGAATAACTATGTGAGGCTTGGTTTCCATCATTAGAGTATTGGATATGTACATGACAATAAATCATCAGGTAGTGATGATTGGGATCAACCCAACCCATTACACTTCCCTTATTTTTGAAATTTATTATCCATCAAAAGAACATATAAAGTTTCAAATCAAAGGAGGATGATTTATAAATCTAAAAACATCATTAGGGTTTAAGATAATAAATATAGAGCAATTAAAGACAGTTGTAAGTGATCGTATAGTCATTGTGCCTCACTTCTAAATATGTCAATTTTAATGAATATGTTAATATCAATAAATTATATTAACCCAATCCCATGGAATTGAACTAGCATAGACATTAGATGAGTTCCTAAACTGTGTGAACAATAGCTATTATTATTCTTAATTTTTAATTATAAACATAATCACAATTCGACAATCAACTAGAAAATCTAAGTATCATGATATTTTTAATAATTTCCATATTTAACATATGTCCTTGTCAAATTAGGATGAATCAATTGTCAATCATTTAAATTTAGATGTATGCTTGAATAACATATCATATAATTTGAATTCTATTTCAAGGTTCTATATTAGTTCAAATTAATTTGAATCATTAATCAAAATTAGGGTAGAACACCCATATGAATTTATTTGAGGAAATGGGTCATAGTAAAAATATGGAAGTAATCAAATTCTTTTTGGTGGATGAAAATAATGAAGTTCTCATTTTTATTTTATTATGTATTTAATGAGACTTATTAAACTACCAACTATGAAAAGTAAACTAATCTAATAAAATAGAAAGTATTAAACATAAAACAAATCTATGAAACTGAGAACAATGAACTAATATAAGAAAAAAAGGAACAAAAAGAAAACTAATCTAATCCTACACTATTCTAAACCAAAACTCACTATCACTGTGGAAGTGTTTTAGATGTAATAAACAATCATTATTAATTAAAGTACTATCCATTCACTATTATTATCTTGTAATTTACCTATAAATCTCTCAATCTTAAATCATTCATTCACAATATTTCAAAACCATTGTAAGGACCAATCTATAGTGGATCTAGCTTATCATGTTTTCATTTGATTTCATGGGCCTTGTCCAAAATCAAAATAGATTTTAGATTCATATTATTTTCTAACCACTAATTTAAAATGTCTTGGTGCTTTCTAAAATTTAGTAAAGCCTCATCCTAAACATCCTCCATTGGAATAATGTTAAGCAATTTGGGTTATATTTTGTCATCATATAGCATATATTCCTATATGAAATAGTATGTGGGTAGTTTCAACATGATAGAAAATATGGGTTATTTTCCATAGAAAAATAATAATTTAGATGATCTATGGGTTTGATTATAACTTTTTTGATCAATCCAAAATGTTTGTTTAACAAAAAATGGTAGTTTTAAAGCCTATTCCCAGCTACTTTTTATGGATTTTGAGATAATTTTATTAGTGGCATCTACTAAAACATTACATTGTGTATGGTAATTTTAGGATAGTTTTGAATATATTTTAAATTCATATGTCCACACAATAACTTATATGGATTGAAATGCAAGTTTGTTGTCACAAACTAAAAACTTGGGTCTGACAAACTTGGGGACAATTTTTTCCATAATGAATTTGATCACCACCTCAAAAATGCTACTCTTTATGGAAATTTATTTAGTCCACTACATGTAATATTATATGATAGCTAATAAAAATTTGTGTCTAGTTATGGAGTTTAGATTGATAACCCCAACCAAATCGAGTACCCATTATGCAAAGGGCCTATTTTCAATTACTGGTTATAATGGTCAATGTTTGACACATTTTAAAATTACTTACATTAATTTTAACATCCTTAAATTTTTTGGGTGAATAATAATCTACCCTTAAATTTTTTGTGTTGTGTAATTTTTTAGAAGGGTGTCCATTTCCTAACTTCTCATGAAAATTATTCATAGTTTCTTGAACTTCTTCTCTACTCACTCATTAGAGATACATATATTCATATTTTATGTGGTATATAAATACTTTTTAAAAATTTAGTTAGTGGATTTTAGATTTAAATATATCCTTTATATTTTTTTTATATCGTATGAATAATTTCCATAAAAAAATGTATAATGCATATGCAATAGATAAAGATATATATACAACTTATATTACTTAGTAAATCAAATATTGGATAAGGCAATAAAATAAAAATTATTTTTATACTTTTTATATCATGAGCATGACCAATTTGGATCTACTAAACCTGACTAAGGGAACATTTATCACACAACACTAAAGGAGAGGGTTCTAAAGCCTCTAAACAAAACAAATCATATACTAACACTAGATAGGTATTATAATGCATAAAATTATATATAATATAGTGTTATCAAAAATTATAAGATAAAGGCATATATTTAATAAAAAACAAAAACAAATAATGGATCATGGTAGGTAAATAGGGGCGTAGATTCCTTAAGGTAGAAGATGGCAAGCTAAGAAAACCCTATTATTGAGCTAGTGTCCAAATGTCTAGAGGTATCCTCACTCAATTCTTCATAAGGAATAACTTGTTAAATCAAAAAATTATAGTCCAAGTCTAAAAAATGGTCAAAGTTAATGTGGATAATAGGGTCAGTTATCACTCTTCTTTCTTCTCATGGAAAATCTAGTGCATGAGCTAGCACCACAAGTTTAAAAGGGGTAGGTACTTTTGATGCATCTTCAATGGTCAAATTCTATAGGGAACAAGTGCATTCTTCACCAATCAATAATTGGGATCAATATATGGCTTAATTATTCATTTCCTCACACTACTATAATTCAAGAGATCCTTCACCATGCCCTTCCCACTCACTATAGGTTCTCTCAACACTTTTACATTCTAGATCTTCCATCTGCCTATGCCTTATCTTATTATAAGTCTATCATTTAAGATTTTATGTGTCATTATTCTCATTTCCTTCCATTTTACTTCACCTACACATCCCCTTATTCCCCATTTCATTGATCATACATGAAAGGACTTTAGAAGTACATTATTGCAGTTTCAAAGCCTTAATCCACCATTAGTTTCTTAAGCTTGGTACTGAATTCTTTCACAAATGTGCCTCTAATCTCATGAAAGTATTGATATTCTACTTATTTATGGTAGGACTATGTCAATACTGTGAACTCAAGCATGCAAATTTTTAGTTCTCCTTACCACCATTTATCTATAGCTATGGTCCAAGTGGCATCAATGTTTCCAAGATTTTCTAAGCACTTCATCCACTGAAGGTGTTGTCCATAGCTTCATCTTATGTGGCTTGCATTAGCAACCAACCATACGAACACATGTTCAGGTAGTTCATAAAATAAGACCTCATATAGAGCATCATACTAGTTATTCTAGACCCACTTACTTTGATTCTATTCTTTACAAGATGGATGCTTCAATGCAAAGCTATCTTCTAGCTATTGTAGCCAACACTCGATATTCTTGATGGAGATTTAGAGAATTGTTATTTTCTATCATGATAGAAACAAAATTCAACATGAATCCTAGAAATTAAAATAAAAAGTTGTAGAAAATTTGGTTGTCAATTAATTTAATCTTTTTAGAACTTACCTAGTTATCCATGTTAGTTCTAGGTTTTTTAAAACTAGGTGTAGACATGGACTAATCCTATGACACTCAATATTTGTCACTCAACTATGCTGACATCAATTTACATAAGGCACAAGAATTATACAATCACTTAAAGTAAAAAAAATAAATAAACGAGGCTCGTATTGTGCTAGTTATGCCATGGTAGAACTCATCATTCATAATACTTTGTCATTTACAACAACGGTGTTAGCAAGTTTATTGGTGCAAGCCATTATAGGTGGATTTTTATGGTGTGTAGGCATAAAGCCTATATGGGGTTGGTTCCATATTTTCATGGGTGCAAGCCTCTAGTTCCCTTAGCTTAACATCATTCAAGAACTTGGAGGGTTGAATGTAATACTTTAGATTTATGGGTTATGCTTGGACTCATGCTTAAGGCACATGTATCATCGCTTGGAGAAGGGTATTTCCTATACTCAAAATATTTATATATAGTGTGATGACATTATCATAATTTATATAGATGCCATGAATGCTCTAAATAAATGTTTGTAACCAATGTTCTTAACATTCATATTAAATTCATAATACTAAAGCCCTAGCATGCATTACACATTTCAATAATGAAATCCAAGATATTAAACCCAAGAATACAAAATATTACTTCAACTAATATTCATATAATTAATGCTCCAAATATAGAGTATAATTCATATTATGAAAATAGAGTAAAAGCTTATCTAAATTACTAATGGCCTAGATGATCACATGTGAGTTTTAGAAATGCAATTGGATCCTCAAAGGTATCTAGGATAAATCGTATTCTAATGGTGTTCTTGACATGATATCTAAAGCTAATTTTGAAGAGATTCACTAATTTTTTTGTGTCCTCTATGTACTAGTTTGAGCTTGGATTTATAAAACTTAGAAACATCTTCATGCCAAGGTGGAGGGTGCATGCTTAGTTATAAGATAGAGCCTTGGTTGATCATTCCAATATTTCCATAACCTTATAACATTCATGTTTCAAATTCCATGTGCTACTTTCATAATAAGATGACCTTAAAAATTGAGCACCAAATAACTACCTGCCAGCTGGTGCTAAATCAATGATGATTCCTCCAACTGACACAAAAGATGCCAAAATAACAATCATGATAGATTTTTACCTCACACTGTGGTGTATACAAATTTGGCATAGATTCATACTTAGTTAAAAACAGGACTAACAACATCCCACTCTGACATGGTATCATAGTCATTTTGATAGTTGAATGCCATATCTTTTATTTTGAAATCTTTAGTTTTTAGTTTACATGCCAAAAATCCGGCATTCTTTGACCTTGCATATTGTAGATTAACCATTTCTCAAATTTTGTTCTTCTTTTGGGGTCCTTTGTTGATCCACATTCATAAAAATAACAAGGGAAAATGTGTTTTTCTAGGTTAACTCTTTACTATTATTTTTTCATGAAAAATATATTGTGCCATTAAATTTTTAAGATACCAAAACCCTAAGGATGGATGTAAACATGATTTAGTTTTGTTATTTTATTTTGGCCATTTTTGGAGGGTTTGAAGGCATTTTATTAGAATATATAAAAATCTATACAGTGTGAGACTTTTTGCAAAAAGCATTTATGAGTTTTTATAGGTTTCTTAATAACCTTAATGGGTCTTCATTAATTTTTACATCACAACTTTGGATAGAGATAATATTATTTAAATGGGTGTAATGAAGTCATCTAAATCATATGTCTTAATTATGGGTCATGACAAATAGAAGGCTTATAGAAATAGTAAAGAGAAGAAACAAAACAAGGACCTAGAGTAAAGAAAGGGTCATAAATCTGATGTTAAGTCCAAAGTATCAATTGGGTTCTCTTATTAATGTGGGAAACCCATGAAATAGACTAAAATATGCCTACTATAATAAAATTGGGCATGATGAAATAAAATGCATGAAGAATTAGATTAATCAACTGACATAATGCTTAAGAAGCATGATATTAGTGTCTTTGATTTAGACAATCAGAATTTATCAATGCAGGAGTCTTCTAAGGCTAAATATAGTAATAAGGGTTTAGGTAACTACAAAACACTTGTTATAATTACATCTCAAATTTACACACATGTAATTTATTGTGGTGCCTCACACCACATGGTTTCATCTTAGGTACTTTTCTCATCCTTGGATCATTGTTCTATGCCTTCAATTTTGTTGGGTGAAAATACTTATACTAAATTTAGTGGTAGAGGGTCAGTTAAAGTGAATTATGGGAAATTTTAGGATGCTCTATGTGCTCTCTAATTTCCCACCAATCTCGTATCTATATATCAAATCACTCACATTGGTTCATGTAAGAGAATTGAGTCCACACCTAATTTTATGTTTATTAAGGAAGTGAAAAGTGACTCTATAGTTAAAATTTTAAGATTATATCACCATTAATGATTGTATACTATATCACATTTTTCTCATATTCAACCCTCTACTACATTTCTCACTCATTCATATAGGGTGAATAAATTATGACATGAGTGACTCATCTATCTTAATTTTTTTTACCTAGAGAAAATTAGTCACAATGACATGGTTTTAGGGTTGACACATGTTCATTTTTATAACAAATTTTTCCAAGGTTGCATACTTGATAAGCAATTGAAGATAACTATGATAAAGGTAAATAATAGAGAGCTACACAAATATTGTAACTAGTTCACATTGACATTTTTTGACTTCTTCATTCACTAAGACTAGAAACATTTTTACCTTTATTAATGACTTCTATATGTATACTTGGGTTTAATTTCTTACGTAGAAGTTTGAGGTCTTTAATCATTTTTATAACTTCAAGGCACTTGTAAAAAATGTTTAGGTATTACCATCAATATTTTATTCACAAACACTGGTGGTGATTATGTCAATAATCATTTTGAGAAATTTTTCACTTCATATGGGATTGAGCTACAATATCTTTTTACATATAGTCCTTAGTAGAATGGTGTTGCATAATGAAAGAATAAATCCTTGAAGGAAATGGCCAATTGTATGCTACACTTCAAGTCTCTTGCACCTCAATATTAGGTTCAGGGCATCAAATGTGCTTGTTATATCTAGAAATGAGTTCTTCATAATGAATTGAAGTGGGTCACTCATTTTAAATCATGGATTGGTTAAAAACCCATAGTTAAGCAATTTAGAGTGTTCATATCTCCTACTATGGCTCACATTTTGAAGAAGAAATGTAAGGTAATGAAACCTCAGAGTTAGCCTTTAATATTTATTGGATATTCCAAGGCTATTAAGGGATACATGCTTCTCCATCCCACTAATCATGAGTTTCTTATTAAGAGAAGTGTTCATTTTCAAGAGGGTCCTTAAAAATCCACACTTAACACTCCTCCCTCTTCATTTGATGCATTGGGATTTGATGACAATTATGATGATTTAGATCCACCTAAGAAACTTCCTAATGGTCTAGATTCTTCTTATAATTTTGATGATGAGAGTAGTGATGGGGACTCTCCTCCTCCTATATTATCTTCAAAGGATGAGGAATATCCTCCTGACTCTCTAACATCTAGTCCTTTTTAGGCTAAATAGACACTATAAAGTGTTGTTCATTAGGATAGAGATCCATCAAAGACTAAATGGGCACATTCACATTCCAAAATGTCACACATGTATTATTGCATCTGATTCTAATCCATAATAATTTATTGAGGCATCAAGTACTCTTGAGTGGGATACTACTATAGAAGACGAATATGGTTGCTTGCTTAGGAATAAATCTAGGGATTTAATCCCTCTTACTAAGGGAAGAAAAATTATTTGATGTATATGGATCTATTAAACAAAATTTGTAGTAGATAGGTCCATATGCAAGTTCAAATCACATTTGGTATCAAAGGGTTTTTCTCAGGTATATGACATTGATTAATCGGACATTTTTCCCTATTTCTAAAATGAACTTAATCTAACTCACTCCTTTCATTATCACAACACATCGATGGGATGTTCATCAAATGGTTATGAAAAGTGATTTTCTTCATGGTGACCTCAAAGAGGAGATATACATGGATCAACCACAATTATTTTTAGAAGATTATTACTTAGTTTTTAAACTTCAAAAATCTATATATGGCCTCAAATAAGATCTTTGAGTTTGGTATGCCAAGTTAGACTCCTTTCTTCTTTTAGTTGGATTCACTATATGCCATTATAATCCTAATATCTACATTTTATGATAGAATGATTCACTATTCATTATATATCTCTATGTGGATGACTTATTAATCACAATGAGTTCTCCATACACCATTATAGTTGTGAAAACTACTTTGTCTAATAGGTTCTAAATCACTAAGTTTTGATTGTTTCATTACTTCCTCAAGATTTAAATTTATCAGTCTAAATCTCAGATAACTATTACACAATCTAAGTATGTTCTAGATTTTATTTCATAGTTTAACATGGCTAACTATAAGCTTGCTCCATCTCCTTTTATATCTAGTGTGAAACTTGAGTCTGATTGTCTTTCTCCTTTGGTTGATGCTACCTTGTATTGATAACCTATTGGAGTCACATCTAACTTATGCATACTAGACTTGACATTTCATATGTAGTGGTCATCATCTCTAGATTTATGAAGGAACAATAATAGTTACACTAGAAAGAAGTTAAGTAGATTCTCTACTACATTTAGGGTATTCATAGTTTAGGGATTCAATATGGAGAAAGAATTAATGTTGTCTTGATTAGGTAACATATTTAGATTGGGCTGGTGATATTCAAAATCATAAGTGTATATATCTAAAATTGCTTGCCTCTATTATTGTCACTAATATAACTATCATTCGACACTAATTCAATCTAATATAATTTATGTCACTAATTTATCCCTATCCTAATCATTTATCTAATAATCCCCCATTCAACATTTCACCATTCACTAACCTTATTCATCCCCACTAATTAATTAATCTATATTGATCCCCATTATCCTAATCTAATCCCACTTATTATTTTAGAATTTTAAATTCCCATGATCCCACCTAATCACCCATTAGGCATACTCCTAGGATATCCTACACCCTTGGTCCTTACTCATCACCTAATCCTCATCTAACCCACTTCTAAGCCTAATTAACTCTTAATAAGGTTTCTAGACTCCTCTAAATCTAGAACCTTCTTCAAACCTCCCTCTCCTCTCTAGAAGCCTCCAAGTCTAGAGGATTCTAAGGGATTTTAAATTCATTGGATAATCCCCATCTATTGGATCTCCTCATACAACTTTAAATATCAACCCTTGATCTTCCATACATAATATATTTAACCAAGACTCCTCTTCCATGAAAGATCATCTACCATTCTCATATCAAATCTATGTATAATCATATTTGAATCTATCATTCCATAACCCATCCATATTAGTCCATGAATCAAGCATCCACTATCAACATCTTCAATCATGCCATCATTATGTCAAATATGAGTATAATATGTAATGACAAATCCATTTGAACATTTTGGAAGGAGGTTAGATGAAACAAGGAATTTGGTAAGTTTCATATCATTCTAATTTGTTTCTAGAATCCTTCCAAATAGGTAGTTTGATTTTTGGGTTGAATTAGTTTGTCTAATTAATATAGAGCTCAAAATACTATTACATTTTGCCAACCACGATGGGACCAACTACTCCCAATTAACCAATTTTGTTTGTTAGTTATGTTTTTGCGAACTTGTAGGGTCAATTAGATCAATGAAATCTAAATTTTTTTGAAATAATTTTGGTACAAGTTTCAATCATGATATTGCATTGGTAGTCATGACATTGTCATGCATAGTCATGATATTGCCATCATAAGTCATGAATTTGATTTAACCACCATATTTAAACACTAACTATCTATATGACCATGCAGGTTTTTACCCTTTGATAATATCATGACGTGATATTCATGATTTTCTTAGTCTGTTCATGATCTTGTTAATCTTAATAATGATTTTGTTAGCTGTTAATAGTCAGTCTTAATAGGTTTCCATCATTTGATAAAACTATGACTTACTTAACCATGCTTTTATCTTACAATAAACAATATTGATAATGATAGTTATAATATTATAGGTTCTAAATGTAGGCATAGGCTTAACAATGTCATTCATTGATTATCATCCTAACTGAATCCTTGTGTGCTTATTGTGTATGTTCTTAGGTATTTTGTCAAATCCTTAACCCTTTGTGTGCAAGAACTAAGGTCAAAAAGGATGTTAGGAAAGGACCTTTATCAGAAAAAACCCAAGCCATAATATCATGACTCCCTTATTAGTGATTTCACCATGGAAATTATGATATTATTTTTGAAATTCATGGTATCATGGTATTACATAAAACCATTGACTGTTGACCTTTGTCAATCAATATGTGAGGTCCATTCTAACATTTTATGTCTTTGCAAGGATTTTTTTATCAACATAAGTCTTTCACCTAATATTTTTGGGGTTTTATTAAATCCATATCTATTGAATAACCCTTAATTTTTGCACCTTGGTTCTCTCTTTACATGGTTTTTTTATGGTTTGTGTGTTGTGAAAGAACCAAAAAAATCAAGGCCAAAAAATTTAATTGAAGACACAAGAAAACATAGGCCTTTATCCTTTTTTCTTATCTTTGACAAAACTATAAGTCTTGACCTTTTCAGAGTTGTTATATTATTCTAGTAAATAGCCGTATTGTGTTGAGAGTCACAACTTTATAATTTGGCCTAGTTTTGTCAATTTCTATCATTTCAAGTTAATTTAATTTGCTAAATTTTTCATTTGTGATCTTGTAAAGTAGATTTAAACTAAAATCTTTCCTTTTAAAGTTCTACATTTTTCTCAATTTTGGTTAATATATCAACTTAATATATTTTGTTTAAAATTTTGAAAATATCATCAACAATCAACTCATAATTCATTTGTAAATAAATCAATCTATTACCTATGTAATTATTTTATCAATAAATCTGAAAGGTTTGTCATTTATTACAATATCACAAGTTGTAACATATTGATATTAGTGATTTTGCCATCACAAGTTGTAGTTTTATGGTTTATAATAAAAATGTAACTATCGATCCATAGTTAGTAGTGATATTGTTAACGTGAGTCATGATTTTGTATAACTAACCACAATTTTGTAGCTAATGATCATAGTCATCTCCTAGCTATAAAATCGTAACTCATGAGTTATGATTTTTTACCCTTAGTGATGACTTTGTATTCTATGGTTATAGGTTTACCTTGTGTATCTATAATTTTATAGAGTGGTGGCTTTTCATAAAGTCATTAAAAATGACTAATCCTAGTGTTATAGGACCCCTCTCTTAAGTGCCATACCTAGACTACTAATCTGTATACTTGGAGGCCACTTATCGAAGATCCATTAAGAATTTTGAAAATCAATTTTGATAATCTATTTTTGAATAATCATTCCTTGTACATAATTGCTTACATGTGTGTGTATATTAACTTATAAATAATCATTGTATTGTGCCCCTCACATAGTTAATTAATTTATTAATTAATCATATCATGTTTTGTTTGTTTGTCATCCCCCTTTCTAGGATAACACATGACATGGAATTGATCCCCACTCATGTGCTTAGTATATAGGGGTTAGTGTCATGGATTTCATTACCACATACTGACCAAACTCTATGTTCTAGTAGAGTGTAAAAATTAGGGAAAACTATCATTAGGCTAAGTGATTGACCTCATATAGGTCATTCATGAAGGCAAAGAGTAAACTCTATATATATAGAACCCTATATGTATTTGGGCCCCAATGTACCTTTGTGTATATAGGGGACACACCTATCAAGCCTTGTGAAAACCTATCATAGGATCCTCTAGTCATAATAGGTGTACTATTATAGGAATGAGTATTAATTCCAAAGAAACCATAAAGTGTGCGTGTGGTTGAGAGGGTTTGGTCAATACCATAATAGGTGACCACCCTACAACCTCACCCATGTATCCATTGGATGGTGCAAACATCAAGTTACATATCCTTGAGTTTACTAATGATGGGTTGTGGATTACTTGATTTTGTGTGTGTTGTGCTAAACCTGTGATATTTGTGAGCCAAGTTAGCCTTTTACCCTAAACCTATACACATATCTAGTTATTTTTAGAACCCATATTATATATTAATACCTCATAATCATCTTTTTTTACATATCATCTTTGTCATCATCCCATTGTACATATTATCTTTGTATATCCTTTTCATTATCCTATCATATCTCCCATTTTATCTTGTCTAGTCATACCCACTTATCATAAGACATACCCCCATCTTACCTTGTATATATTTTTCATCATCCATTTATCTTACCCTACCCATTTTATTTTCATCCCATCCTAGTCTATTCATATCCACCATTGATCATCACCCCATCACTTGCATATCCTAATCCTCATTTTGTATATCCATGACATCATATTATACATATTTTCCTCTTGTACATCCTTGTATTAATTTCATCTTAGTATAACCATATCCACCCATAATTGGTCATCCTGTCATCACCTACATGTCATAATCTCATCATCTCTTATCCATATCTTGTCCTAAGTCCATACTCCATCACTTGCCTTGATCTTGTCTTCATCACCCATATAATTTAACCTCATCCTATCTTATCTTAGTTGGTTTTTTGGCCACGTAGGGGTCTAAACCATCCCCATCTTATCCATTTTATCCTTTTATCCTTTCATCATCACCTATTATCACACTTGTATTTATCCTAATCAATTTCATCACATAATCATATCCCATCTTATCTTGATCAAAATTGGTTCTAATCTAGTCTTCTTATCCACATCCTCATTCTATCATCTCAGTCCACTATCAATTGTTCAAATCTCATACCTAGTCAATATACCATTAGAATATTATCAATTTATCAGTCTCAATATAAAAAACCCATCATCATCAACCTAGTCTCTATCATCCTTGCCTACTCCTAAATAACACCCATTTAATCATCATCTTTCTATTTTTGAAACCTAAGAACCCATCAATCCCTCAATCCTTTTGATATATTGACAACTAAGCCTTGTTGATAGGTAGATAACACCTAATGTACTATCAATATAAAATTTGATCCTAATATTTAATCTATTTTACCATCATCACTTATCATACTAGCTCAATATTTTAGACCCACTTTGTTCAAGAAACCTTCCTTAATCCTTAGCCTTTCTCCCATCATCCATGAAGTTAGACCCTGCCATCATAGACCAATACATAGCTACCCACAAGGATGAAATCCTCTTAAATTTCCTTATGATGTGTGTACCAATCCTTAAAATTTTTGACCTCCTTCAACTCATTACCCCTCTTATCCAATCCTGTTTATGTGAATCCCATACCTATACTCCATCTGCTAGTCATAAACCATCAACTTCCCCTTCCCATACTAGTAAAGGGAATTCAATCTTGGCCACTATTAGTCCATACACCCAATCACATCAAAAACCATTTGATCTATAGTCTAATTCTTCCACACCCAAGTCATAAAGTGAAACAAGACATTATACTCCCCTTTTTATGTCCTTGGAATCTCTTTTACAACAACTAGTCTCTACTAACATGATGGTTTATCCACCTATCCAAAAACTTAATCCCACCAAAACCAATCATTCTTGGTATAAAGATAACCAATATTATTTATATCACCAAACATAGTGGCATACCATTAATCGATGTCATCCTTTTCAAGACTATATCCAAAACCTCATTGATCATGGTGATATAGTAATTGAGAATGAAATAGATGAGTCTCCATCCCTGGGTGCACAAGAAGAGGAATGCTAATATTTCCTTCCTGATCATGATCAAGCCCTTCCCTTTACAAGCCAAGGTCAAGATACTAGACCCATCTTCTATGATCCTCCTATCATCCACCAATCCTCCATTATAACTAAGTTTATTCCTCATGAGCTTAGTCCTCTAATAGCTCATGAACCCTCTCACCCATCACATTAAACACCCCATCTTGAGAGTTCATTTATGAACAATAAATCTCCTATTAGTAGCATTACAATTTATACATCAGAGTCTACATTAAATTTAGAATTATAAGTATTAGCTTCAGTAGGATCATGTTTAATGCCAAGATCTAAATTATATTCTTCATTAGAAACATCATACCTCATCCATATCAATAATTCCTATCCTTTTAAGGATACTATTGATCTAAATACCTCTAAACCATCACTAGACATATATTTTGATTCTAGTTAGGATGATGAATTCATAGCTGAGTTCTTGAAAGCTTTATCTATAGAATATTTTTAGTGTGAATCTGATCCTACTATGGATGTATCTACTATAATTGGTCCTCATTATCATTTTTTAATCTTTAGGAGATTTTATTTTATGTAAAAATTAGGTCTCCTAGGAGCCACTATGAAGACCATGTCACCCCATCAATCACAACTCATTGACCTCATCATGCCCTCACCACCACCTTCATCCATCATAGACCCTTTTTTTTCAATCGATGATCACTTAATCACCTCCCTCCATAGGGAATAACAAGATCATAATTCATTGGAACCTTCCTCAAGTAATGTCATGTGTGCCACTAATATGAAGTTCCAATACCATATTCCAAAAAACAATCAAAATCAAGGAGAATCAAATCATTAGCATAATCTAAAAACATCTCTCCCTAGTGAATCCCATAAAATTGCACTAATGACCCATCAAATTCAAAATAATCCATCAATCTCCCCTAGTGAAGCCCAAAATTAGGCACTAAGGGACAATCAAATTTAAAACCAATCATCAAATCCAAATAATGTCAAAATCACCATTAATGTGGCTAATAATCCATCATATAATTAGATCAGATATGAACCATAAATTCAAAGTATTTTATATCTCTTGAAGTCCTTTATCAATTGGCACCAATAAATTAAATAATGTTTAACATCTCCAATGAAGTATGCAAATACTAGTCCTAATCCTCCATCACCCATCACACCCTCTTATTATGAAACCATAATCCTATCAACTCCTACCATCCATTATAATCCACTACACTTCCATCAACATCAAGGTATGATCAAATCCATACCTCACATCACCTCCCCAAGCAACATTATCTCTTTTAAGGGTAAAGAAGACACTTGGTATAGATATTTGGAGGGTTCTCAATCAAGAATAACCAAAGGTCACATAGACCCCAATACATCTAGAAGGAAAAACATGATCCTAGCATCATATATCTCTAGAATAGGTATTAGCTAGAGATCACATCTAGTGTCAACATTCATGCATCTTTCAATTCTTTCAATGGTGAAAACCAGTCTTTTAGCCCCTTGGGAAAGTACCATGATGAAAACTAAATTTTGGCATCATGATAAAATAACCAATTATCCACATTGTAACTCAACACTTGGGGGAAAAATATATCCATCCCTTATCAATCCATCCATGCTTATCTCATCCCTCATCAACTTTGTTTATAAACCCCATCCATGTCATCCTTATCCATCTTATCCCCTAGTTCATTATTCCTACCCATCATCTTCCATCAAAACATATATCATATCTCTCATTACTACTTGTCTTGACATTCATAAATAAGTAGGTGTATTGTGACATGCTCTCAAACCATCTTGGCATATCATCTAATGAAAACTTAGGCAACTAAACATCTGGCCCTTTTGAAATGTGGTCATTAATAAACCCTAATTCCTTCATCCTCATCCCATTTTTAGCATCACCCATACATCATTCCATCTATGCTCATCCTATTTACTAGTCTTCGTATTCCCTTTACTATTAACCCCATTCATATAGTGTACATACATATTCCAAAAAATCTCTATAAATTCAAATATGTAAATAAACCTAAAAATCATAAAACTTGAAAAATCTAAAAAATAGTCCATTGTGTCCTATTTTATGTCTAATCCCATCATCATATATATATATATATATATATATATATATATATATATATATATATAAATCTCATATTTTCCCATTTTTGGATACCACATTCTATCTTAAAACCAAATTAGAGTGGTCACCCATCTCTCCATATATTCAATCTCATCCTTTTGACTAAGTATTATTAACATGCATTACCTTATCAAAGAATTTAATCTAGTACCCTTCATTTCCTTATCAATGCCTCTTTTCATACCTAGAACCCATTAAAATACTCTTTTACTAGTATGGAAGGTATTTAATCCCATCACTTCCTTATTAGTGCCTTTTCATTCCTAGCACCCATCCAATCACTTTCTTGGTAGTGTGAAAGGTATTTGATCCCATCATCTCTTAATCTCCTTGCTATATTTAATTCTTGTAGGTACTTGTATTTTTGTAATCCTTGGTTATCACTTTTCTAAATCACCTTCATTGACTAATTTTTTATTCAATTTCAAGACCAATTCAATATTCAATGACCTTCTCCCATTTTCCATCCTTCTATCCACAACTAGGGGCAACATCTTAGCCTAATCCTAATAATGATCACCCTATCCAAATCCAATTCCATCATAAGTCCACAATCACATCATGACAATCCAAGCCATCACCTAATCACTCATCTCATCATTAGACAAGACACAATAACATTGTGTGTAGAAATATGTGTGTTGTTTATCCATTGTTTATCCTATTTAACTTGTTTACATCATGTATATATCTTATTTGTATTATGTTTTATTTTCATTGTGTCTCTTTTTTGGGAAATAAAAGAGGATGCTATGAGGACACCAAAATTACCCTCAAGGATGTAGATTTCACCATTTACCCATGCACTTTTGTATAATGTCCTCTTGGTCATCTTTATATCATGGGGCATATTTCCAAGTGCTATATTTATTAGATTACTTAGACTATGATTAGCCTTATGACATTGTGATGGATTGATCACCTATACCTCATCATATATCAAATCATCTAATCATCCTTATTCTTATTTCTAATATAATCTTTACAACCCATCTAGCTAACATCCAATATTTTATCCTCGTCTCATCACCTGAGTCATAACCTTCAATCACTAATAAGTCTAATCATCTTCATCATCATCCTTTAATAAGTAATCAAATCATAATCACCATATTTTACTCCATCAATTGTTGTTTATCTCCTAGTTATAACTACATTAGCTTGAGGTCTTTTTAGACTATGTAGGTAGCACTTGGCCACTTTTCAATGTCCAAGGATAGATCAGACCCTATATCTCTCATTCATCATCATACCAATTCTTTTGGTCAATCAATCATATCTTTTATTCTTTATCATCACTTAACAATATATTGATTGATTTAGATTTGAGCTAAACCCATCATTAATTATATATAATTAGTCTTATCCTATCCTATAACTCTCCCTTGCATACATCCTTACTTTGGATACATACAAAGATTAAAACATTTTATTCTAATCATCATCTCATTATGGTTGATTCCCGCTTTAGATGTGTCAACAACCATGACATAATCATCTCTACTCCCTATGCATCTATCTTTGCTAGGGGTATCATCACTTTATAGCTCATTTTCAAGTTGAATCTATCTTCTTCAACCTCTATCTGACATCTAAAATCATATCCCCTTGTCTATCCATCACATCCCACCCCTCATTTCTTATTTCAAATGGCCATCCATCTCATTCTTATATACATTTCCCCTCAAGGGGGCATCATATCCCCTAACACCATCTATTAACACTCATCCATGACATGGTTTTTCTATAAAAGACCATTACTCTTTCCACTTCTCTCCACTCATAATTCCCTTTCAAATAAGATCAAAATGTATGCACCTAAAATCACTCACCTCCATTATTATCACTAATATGCCTATCATTCGACACTAATTTCATCTAATCCAATTTATCTCATTAATTTATCCCTATCCTAATCATTTTTATAATAATCTCCCTTAAACATTTCATCGTTCACTAACCTTATTTATCCCCACCAATTATTTAATCTATCTTAATCCCCATTATCCTAATCTAATCCCACTTACTTATTATTTTATAATTTTAAATTCCCATGACCCCTCCTAATCACCTATTAGGCCTACTCCTAGGCTCTCATACACCCCTAGTCCCTAATCCTCACCTAATCCCCATTTAACCCCCTTCTAATCCTAATTAAATCATAATAAGGTTTCTTGACTCCTCTAAATATATAACCTTATCTGAACCTCCATCTCTTCTCTAGAAGCCTCCAAGTCTAGAGGCTTCCAAGGAATTTTAAATTCCTTGGATAATCCCCACCCATTGGATCTCTTCATCTAAGTTCAAATATCAACCCTTGATCTTCCCTCCATAATATAATTAACCAAGACTCCTCTAAAAAATATCATCTACCATTCTCATATCAAATCTATGTCCAAGCATCCTTGTATCTATCATTCTCATAACCAATCCATGCTAGGCCATGAATCAAGCATCCATTATCAACATCTTCAATAATGCCATCACTATGTCAAATATGTAATCACAAATCCATTTGAACATATTAGAATGAGGTTAGATGAAACAAGGAATTTGGTAAGTTTCATATCATTCTAATTTGTTTCTAGAATCCTTCCTAATATGTAGTTTGTGTTTTGGGTTGAATTAGTTTTTTAATTCATATATAGCTCAAAATCCTACTATAATAAGTCTACTTCACGATATAGTTTCTCACTTTAATTAAAACCAATTAGCTAGTCAAGGAAGAAGCATAATTGTATTATTTTATATTCTTCAGAGGTAGACTACATAAAAGCTATTAATGTTTCCACTAAGGCTATTTAGCTTCATGTGTTTCTCACTAAGTTTTGTATCCAGTTTCAATGACTAACAATTATTTTTTATTAAAATCAAAGCACCATCCATATTTTTAAGAATTTTATCCTTCGTCAATATACCAAACATCAATATTCACATGCATTTAATATAGTAATTTTTTCATGAACAATTCATTAATCTTTTCTATTGTCAAACTTTAGGGAAAATTATTTATATATTCACCAAAATTTTCACTAAGAGAAAGTATATTCATTTGTGGGTTATTCAAGTTTGGGCAGCTCTAGCATCATATTTTAGGGGGATTTTTAGTTCCTTCCTTCTCCCTCTACTTATATGAGGGATTATATATATTTTTATAAGGGTATTTACTATGTACTAAGTTACCTCATTAGGCCTTGTTATCATGACCCAATTATGATACCCACCTAAGCTATGCTTAAGGGGGTGTTGGTTTAGGTTTTTATTCTATTTAATGGTTTCTTCCTATAAATGTTGTTTAGCTTACTTAGGTGTCATATTAGGTCCTTAGGAAAATATAGATTAACCCTAATTTTTTCTAATTTTTAGTTGTTTTTCTTCTCTATATGATGTACCTTTATTAAAGCTAAATGTATAATGCTCATAATACAATCTTTGGTTGTGAAGACAAGATTATTTTTATTTATGTTTGTTTTCAGTTCTATAAAAAGATTTTTATTCATGTATTCATGTATATTTAGTCTTGATACTCCATTTTGGTCCACTCTGACAAAGACCAAAAGTTGGGTTCACCAAATTTTTAACCATAAACTTTTGATATGGTGGGATAAAGTTAAGAATATATAAATTGTTCAAGTACAATGGTGATAAAAAAAATATATCATAGGATAATTAATTATAAAATTAGATAAATGTATATTATAAATTGTAATACTAAGATATTATAAATATAAAAATTACTAAATCTTAATTATGTTTAATTAATTTAAATACGAAATATAAATGATACTTAGTTGGGTTTAATGTGGGTAGGTAGATATGCAATAAAAATAGGTGTAAAGTATGTATAATTAATGTTCTATATTAGTCATTAGATTTTAGAAATTTGACTTGTATATCCATGGACACTACTATTAAATTTGGACACTACTATCACTGCTAGTGTTTTACTATGACACATGTCTATTACAAAATAATAATTGGATCTAGATTTGAATAATTTAATTATTCTAGGTTTTTTATCACTTTTTTACTAATGTGTTTGGATTTTGGATAGAAGATGTCATTCTTATTTGATTTATCAAACCCTATATCTTCACCCTTACTCACTCTTAGAATGTATTTGCTAAAAATGGGTTAGTGGGCTCATGGTGTCGAGCTAACCACACAGATACCTCTATTAGTGAGATTTGGCTACATATCTAATACTCTAAGGAGGGCCTCAAACTTATATATTTATTCCATATTTATGGAAAGGTGTGTACTTAAGGGAAAAATATACAATATAATGATGCATGTAGTGATCTAACTTGTAATTTGACAAATATCACTCATGGTTTTCTCTTTAAATGCTTTAAATGTATAATATGACTGCTCACGTGATTGATATGAATATAATGATGAAGAGGGTAAAATATATTGGTTTTATAGTTAATTTATATAGATTTAGTAAATATTTTATTGGTATTTTATAAATAAGGAATGAAAAGTCTCAGACTTGTACTTATACCACACCTTTTGAAGATATATCATGATAGAGTTCAAAAAGATAAATAGGTTGACCAATAGGTTTTGAATCATTTCAAATTTAGATGACTTTTGGAAACTAGACATTAGATAAGTATCTGGATAGTGGTAGTGTCCTTTTTTATTTGGTAGTGTCTAGAAGGATATAAAATAAGTATGGATCTGAAACTACCAGTGAATTGTGTTTATCATGTTTTAATTTTTTTGTGGAGTGCAAAGCACTTGGGTCATCAAAATGATATGGATATGACTAAGTGATAATAATTTAGGCATATTGAGGTGGTGAATGTGAGCCTTTCATATGGATTAAGGTTTAAAACTCAAGGATAGATCTTTTATTGATATTTTTCAAACATACAAGATTAAGATGCTATAAATATTTGGTTTTATTATCTATAATAAAACATAGAATGATGAAAAAGTAAAATCATCTCATTCAAATATATCAGTAGGAAAACTACATATCTTAGTCTAAATAGCTTGTAGGATTATTCTATTTCCCTCTAATATCATAAAACAATAACTTTATTGACTTTATCTAGACTTTGATCAACATATGGCTAACCAGGGCAGAATTGGTAAAAGGTAGTGTTATACTTTTAGTAAGGGCTTCTAGGAAAGCATTTTTGGATTTGTAAATTGAGCATTTTTTATTTTATTTACTTTGATTTTATTTTTAGTGTGAGCTACTACGTTTATCCCCATATGACTAGGAAGAATCAAGGTCTCATAACTAAAGGATGAACATAGGTAATTAGGGGAATCTCCCCTTGATTTTAATCCCAAATAACTAGTAAGTTATGAGGGTTTATCACTGAATGTTATTAAAAGTTAAAAGATATTGGATTTTTACTCATATTTATTATTTTATATTAGCTTGGCCTTTTAGTATTTTGAAATTTTTATTATTATTCTATTTTTATTTTTATTTGGAGGAAGGCCCCTACTACTAAGCTTTGGCCCCATGTAACCAATAATATGCAAGGGCTCATCACCAAATACCAAAGTAGGAAAATAGGGTAACCTAGGTAAAAAATTTTAGTACTTAGTTTGGAATGTTTTAATGGGGAAATATTCAATGAAAAAGTTTGTACACTTTTCTTTAGACTAGACTATTAAAGATTCAAGAAAATTATGGGAATAATAGGCATACAATACCCAGAAGGACCAGGATTATTCTTCTACCCAGTATTAGTTTAAAAAACATTTTTTCAAGGGATAAAGTGTAGTAATGATGAAAATATGGAATAATTTGCATGAAATAATGTTTACCATGTGAACATAGAGTAAAATAGACATTTAATCAAATGGTTGAAATTCATAAAAAATAACATGATGCAAAAAGATAGTGAGGTAAATGTATAACTTTTGGAATTAAATATTGTAATTATTTAAATGTAAATAGTTGAAAAATTCATCAAACTCCTTACCTTCCAAAGTGCATACGTGAACAATTTCATATTTTTAATCCTTAGTCACTAGATAGAGTCCTAACTAATTAGGTGTGAATTTATGATCCTCATCCTTATTCTAATTAATTATACAATCAAGTATCAATACTAAGTATCCAACCTTGATGGGGAATTAATGGTTTTTATTATATATTACCTACACATGCAGGTTGTGTAGGATTTGTTATTTTAGGTGACGTTAAGCTAGTTTTTGTTTAATATCTCCAATCAAGTCAAACATTAATCTATATATTATTTTTCATCTAGGAAACCATATAGATAACTATTGATTTTTATAAGTTATACCTCTAAGGTCAAGACAATCTCTTTTCCAAACACTAAATAATAGGGGGTAGCACCCATAGATGAGAAGACTCATTATATATGCCCATAAGGTGGGATAAAGGTGAATGTGCCAATATATTTTAGTCACTTAAAATCTTAGTTTAGATGTAATTCAATGTTTTATTAGTTGATTTTGCTTGAATAATAGCATGAAAGTAGTATAATAAAGTAGTGTGGTGAGAGATGGAAAAATTATTGCACAAGTCACATACCTTGTGATTTTTAAAATGGGAATCATTATAAAAAATGATAAATTTTGGAACCCC
The DNA here is from genome assembly GCA_037957365.1 of Torreya grandis. Taxonomy (NCBI): domain Eukaryota; kingdom Viridiplantae; phylum Streptophyta; class Pinopsida; order Cupressales; family Taxaceae; genus Torreya; species Torreya grandis. Next base: position 971,256 of record JARHVA010001962.1, on the reverse strand, counting down.
AATCCTATAGACTATCTAGTTTAGGATGAATTTGTTAATAACCAATTTTGATCTTAGTTAGTGGCATAGCCTCTACCCTCTTGGTTAAATACTCAATGGTTGTGATGATTAAGTGATGGTAGTTAGAAGAAACAGGTGAAAGATTACCTATTAAATCTAATCCCAAAGTGTCAAAGGCCAAGGTGTAATAATGGGATGAAGTGATTGAGTGGGAACATGAGTTTCATTCATGTGATAATTATTGAATTTGGGAAATTTTATCACATATTCCATAGTATCATGCTCAAGTGTGGGTCAGAAAAAACCCATCCTATGAATTATTCTTGCAATTGTGTGACCACCAAAGTGATAACCAAAAACATTGATATGAAATTAGAATGAGATTATTCTAGAATATTATTATCCTATGAATATAGTAAGCATGTCTTTGAAATCTCTACAATATAAAACCATGTTTAGAATGGTTTACTTGACTATAATAATTCAAAGGCACAATCTCTTTTGAGAATTGGTACCTTTGAGATATGTATGACTAATAAAATTATGTAGGATGTGTATGTAATAATAAATTCATTATGTATATATATCATTCCCAACTCAAAGAAGATATATCATACCATACACTTCTGATTGGGGACACATTAGATAATCAGGAATGTGACCAATATGGGGATCTACTAGACCTAATTAGGTGATCTATTATGATAATACATTATTATAGGGAGGTGTTTGAATCCTTGAGTCAATAATAATCATGTAATAATCCTAAGGGAGTCATATGTTTTATATTCTCTAAATTAATAACAAGTAAAGCAAAGTCTAATCTAGTGCTCACCAAAGCTTGTGGCACAAAGTGGGGGTTAGAAATAATAAAAGTAAACATGCATAAGAGACATATACTCATGTCAATGTATATAAAATTCTAATTCATGGAAGAGAAGTACATATGCATATCTATCTACTCTTATAAAGGAGGAACAAAATTAGGAATACTTACCTTTGATGATGAACCCATCAAACCTGAATATCTCCCTTGCCCAAGGTGATTCACAAGATGTTGTTGTGGTATGTAAGGACAACAAGGATAAATAATCTCTAGGATACACATCCTATCAATGCATCAAAAATAATTATCCATAAGTTAAGATCCATATCTATAAAGAAATTATGAAACCCTAAGCTTACTCCTCAAGTAGAATGGTGGATAAGTAGATGCACAATAGATCTTACTTCTTATATTCTCTAAATAATGGCAAAATTAACTTATATATATAGAAGGATTTAACCCTAAGCAATTATAAATAGTTGATAAGGTTGACCAAGTTGACCTAGCATAGTTTTGGACAAGAATTAAGTAGGTCATGGGCTAGGTCAGTGAAGAGTTGACCTAGACCCCAAATGAATTTCACCCAAAACTGTACAGGGTTGACCTAGCCATCCTAGTATAGTAAATAGACAAAAAGGGGATAAGGTTAGGAAAATGGGCAAAAAATATAGGAAATGATTGAAGAGTGTGCAATAGAGGAGAACAAGTTTAGGGACAAGATTTTTAGGAGATAAGTGTGTAGATAACAAGTGGCAAAAGGGATAAAAATCTTGTGAAGCACCAATGGTCTACCTACCCCTTTCCCAATGTACCCCTTAAGGTGTACACTTAGAGAGATTGAGACTCAATGAGTACATGTAAGATACAAAGTGTTAGTAAGCTATAAAAGTTATAAAATATTGTGTGTATACATATGCCCCACTTGAAGCTCATCACATGTCATGTGAGTGCAACATAGGTTGGTGCTTTGGGAATAGAACATGATAACATATAACATTGATGCTAAGTAAAATTAATTAAGAAGAAAATAAGATAATTGAAAGGATAGAATTGAAAAAGACATATCTTTACTTACCTTAGTGTTGTAGATAAAGAAGGAGACTGCAAGAGAAGTGAAGGCATCCAAATGTGAAGAACATTAGGAGAACATATATAATTAGTGTAATATAGATACAAATCAAAATTTGTTAAATATAGTCATATAGTAGTGGAAAATATTCTCTATGATGTCGTGATTTTAGAGCTTTTTATGGTTCAAAAAATGGAGTAGTAAAAACAAAGATATAGGCAAAACAAGGAATTTGACAGAAAATATTTGAGAGGTAATGAGTTGTGAAAAGTAAGTTTAAATAGGGTGAAAGGGAAGTCATTTTTTATTTTTGACTTATGGGTGAGAGAAAAAAAGCTCTGAGATACAAAATTTTATAGGATCTTGATGAGATGAAAATCAAGATAAGGACTCCCAACAATAGTAGTAAGTGCAGAATAGGTAGGCAACTAAGAATCTCAATCTTGTTTTTGAATATTTTATTGAAATTTAGTGTTTCTTAGAAATTTGTAATTTAGAGAAATTCTAAGAGATGAAATGAACCCAAAATCATTGATAGGGTTAGGAAAAACTAAATAGGGAAATGTGTTTAAAAGAATCAAAGTAATAACTTATAAAAGACATTTATTATTGGTAATGAAATGGGTTGGCAAGGAAAACTAACTAGGTCAACCCAATGGACCTAGTAGGCTGAAATTTTGTTAAATCCATACTATCGAAATGGTATATGATTGCCAAATTAGTTTGTTTTTCATGCTGTCAACTTAGTACATGACTATGGACTTAGTAGATGATTGCCAACTTAGTAGAAAAATCTACTGTGATGACTTAGTACTAAGGGGGAAAAAATTAAAGGGATGATTTAGTTTGTTAAGTTAACTTGGTCATAATGAGGAAATTTTCGTCAACCTAGTGTTTGATTAAGTGACTAGAATAGTACAAAAGTGCATGAAATAGCTCAAAAGAGTGCTACAAAGGCTTAGAATGGTTGACTGAGTACTAGAATGGAAAAATAGGCTTGAAGTAGGTCTAATTGATTAGAAATGAATAGATTAAAGTAAATTAGACTAGTTTTTGTTAAAATTTAAAAATAATGTATTTTGATTATAGATACATGGAAGATCTAATACATTTTTTGTTTTATGGTTACAGGGGTGTCCAATATTTTGATGCTTGGTGGACATGACATGGCTTCTAGACCTCTTGGAGTGATTTTCTAGTTGAGGATCAAGCAACATTGATTACCTTAGGTCTAGGAGGGATTATGGATATGTTTTGGATCCCATTGAGTTTAGATCTGATAGTCATGTTCTTGGGAGCCTGGGATTAGTTGACTAACACATTTAAGTGGGGGTTGAATGGGGATAAAATTAAAGTGGGTATCACCCTAGAGGATGTCCATGTGATCTTTTGAATACCTATAAGAGGTACACTCATGGTCATGGAAGTATCAGATGGATAGGAATAGAGGAGAGCCTTAGCCATATGGGTGAAGGGATCAAATAAGATATATCCTAGAATTAGAGTTAGCATGTTTGACATTTATACATATCATAATTTATATATTTGGAAGGTAGTTATAAGACTTGTGACAACATGGGTGCTATGTGATAAGTTAGATGGTAAGGTACCACTATATTTGATAGCCTTATGGTAGACTATATTAGAGTACAAGGTGCTATATGACTTAGGCTCTCTCACCTATGTACAACTTATGCATGACATGTATGGGATGTTTTCTAGAGGGTGTAAGTCTATGGGGCCAATTATATTCTTGAGTTTATGGATATATGAGAGGCCACCTATGTATCAACTAGCTAGGTCATCTCATGTGGTTGATGATCAATTGCTTTAGGTATAAAGGTGATGCTAGGATCAAGTAGCTGAGGCGATGGCCCACATACCAACACTATGGAAAGTTTAAAAAATAGACATTATGTGGTAGCCTTATGGGTATATTGCTATTGTATGGCTGATCAGGGAGATAATGGTACTAGTATTGGCACATATATAGATTACAAGCCACTATACTTGGTGGATAGATCCACATCTAGTGACACATGTACCAAGAGAGATGGGAATCCCTCACCCTAGTGGCATCAATATTGGTTCCCACATTTTATTTTAGGCATGTGAGAGAGTTGAAGGGGAGAGGAGGATTAGGGACACCCATTGTTAGGCTAGTGACTAAACTACATCATGACAGATTGTTGACTAGTTGAGCATGATAAGAAGTAGAGAGAGGAGATAGATGTAGATGTAAGAGTGCCAAAGGTACCACCACCAACACAATAGTAGGAGTGATGACCACCTCAATCACACTAGCCATAGAGATATAAATATTAAGAAAGAGTAGAGATAGTGGTCATTTTAGATGACCCATCAGGTGGGCTAGGACAAAGTTAGGTGATAGAGGTACCACTCAAGTGTAGCTTGATATAGGCATAAGTATTAACCCCTTGATTTGAAGTTGGGAAGTGACTTATAGAGGAGGTACTTGGAGGATGCATTGATGGGGAGACCATGATCAGTGGTCACACAGATGGAAAGATAGTAGTAGGTGATACATACACAGGTAATAATAGATGGTTTTGAAGATTGATTAAGTTATTTGAGATAGCCTATAAATAGATAGATATATTTTGAGATATATGAGTGATCTATTATATATCTAGTTTGATTTTTGTAGATCTTATGGAGGAGAAGACCAAATGGTGATCCCAATTGATGGGAACACTACATGAGATCTTTGAAGAGGCATTGGTGCCCTATGACCTGGTAAAAATAGAGGATATTAAGATAGAGTCTACCCCAATGAGTTAATTTAGAATAGCAAGAGAGGTGGTTAGATGAGTATGGGAATATAATGAGGATCCACATCCACTAGCAGAGGTGGGAGTAGGAGAGGCACATGCATGGTAGGCCTTGGCTTAAGAGAGAGCCATGCATATGGCTATCATGACCCATTTGGCATAGGTATATGCCCAATTAGTGTAGGTATAGGCTTAGGTGTCTAACCTATAGGGAAATGTGATAGGTTTGAGATCTTGAACAACCTCTTTATAGTGTACTATTTAGAGGGGATAATTTGAGGCATGTATGGGCAACATAGCTAGGTCATAAGATAGATAAGATAAACCCCAAACTTAGAGATGGGATGATGTATATTTTTTTACTTTGTATTAAAACACATTATATATATATATCACTTTGGTATTTGGATGTTGATTTTATGTGTTTTCATTATGGTTGTGGTTGTGGATGTTTAGATATATTTATTTCTAGCACATGTATTTAGCTATTATTGTATATGTGATAGGAAATATATGAGTTGTGGTTTATTTTATAACATTATGTAGGACACATGCATGGTTAAAAAGAAATAGGCAAAAAGACATGGTAAACTATAATCAATAAAAAAAATGTACTACACACTATTTCTTATTGAGAAATGTGTAATAACAAGAAAATGACTAAGTATAGAAACCAAAGGGTGGTAAACAAGATGGTAAAAAGAATTTTGTTTTTAAACCAAGAGAAAGATGATCACCAAATTAAAATGATAAAAATCACACTAAGTCATGTTGGGAAGCATAAAAGTAATGTAATAAAGTGGAAAGCACGTAAAAGGGTAAATGGTATAAAAACAAATCAATTAGGATATTCAATCATACTAAATCATGTTGGGAAGTATTATTAAGAAAATAAAAGTGACAGAGTAATAAAGTTAGCATAAAACATACTAAATCAAGTTGGGAAACATGTCAATGATGTGTAACTTCATAATCAATTACATATTATCTTATATTTGACACATGTAATTTTGTTGTAACTTGGATTGTTGAATTTTTTTACGAGGAAGTCCAAATCCTACCCATGGGCTTACACTGCAACTCACAAAGGGAATACCAATGAGGTGGAATAATGGGAAAATCTAGTAACAAGGGATGTTGGTAATAGGTGTAGACATATAAATTTGGCTACCAATGGCTGCATATCTGACTTTAAACCAATTCTTTCCAACATTTAATACCTAACCCAAGAATTTATATTAGTCTCAAATTTAGATTTATAACCTTGCATTAAATCAATTTGGTCTATTAAATTAATTAAACAAGGCAAATGTACACATTGAATTAATCAAAATCAAATAAATGACCAAATGCCTAAAAATAATTAATTAACTTCCACACCTTAATCAAAATCAATTAACAAGTTAAATCAATTTCAAATCCTAATTGAGTTCACCCATGAGCTAATAAATTAGTTAGATCAATTACTAAAAAAGAAATTCAAGAGCATCTTAGAACATTATAGAACACACTCATTACCTTTGTGATTTGTCATTTTTGGAAAATATCTAAAAGAATATTCTAGGAATATGCCAAACTCAACCAATGTTAATAAACTCAACCATGGTTAGATTTAACTAATTCCAAGGGATTTTAAAGCCTATAAAATCAATGATAGAGCTCATAATTGAGAGATATCAATCAAAGTAGAGTTATAATGCAAGAATAGATTCATGAAGCTAAAAGCCTAGTTTGATAATGTTGAAATTAAGCCAAGCCATATCAATTTAGACAAGCATTCTACAATGGTGCATAGAGGAGATGATGTTATCCATATGTCCTTGATGAAGAATTATTATACATAATCTAAGCAATCTAAATGAAAAAATCATTTGGATCTCTCAAGGAAGGTAAAAATTGTTATTCTTTGCATTTTAGTTGGGTTTTCAATTGGTGTTTATTCATTAAGCTCCCTTTAAGATCTAATCTTAGAGATGTTAGTATGTTAGTGTGTTGATTTCATGGTTTTATAGACTAACACTTGATTTAACCTCCTCTCTTTGTCAAATTATTTGATCATAAATGATGCACCCAGTGAAACTATCTTCATGAGTGAACAACCCATAAATTTCTTTGTATTCATAGTTTTTATTTTTATTTTATTTTTTACTTTGCTAGAGTAAAAATAGCCCATAAATAATTAATAAATTTTTATTTAATTAATATTTTTTTAAATTTTTGTAATAGTATTTATAAATATGTAATTGATATTCTATGAAAATTTAAAAAACAATATCTTTATATTTTAAAAGTTATAACTCTTTTAGTTACTGTCACTTTCTATTTTTTATTTTTCTGGTTAAAATGGTTAGTACATAACTAATAATTTTTTTTTAATAATTTTTTTTGACCTAAAGTTTTTTTTATTGATGTGATCCATATACCTATAAATAACCTCCAAAAATTTTATGATAAATGAATGTATATTTTAAAAGTTATGGCTAAATTATTGACTGCAAGTTTTTATGATTTTTGTTTTCAGTTTTCTTATTTTTAACCTTCTAACTTGTTATTTGCATGTTTCATAGGTTTATTTTATTTTTTTAGTTTTTTTATTGATATTTTTGATAACCTTTTCCTAGCCTAACATATTTTCTTTTTTGTGGTTTTGACTTTGGGTCGACAGATGTTACCCTTCAAAGTTGCTTGTCTCATTTGATAAAAAAGCTTCAAGGCTAAATGAAGTTCTGACCTTTTATTTGTAGAACATATTTGAATAATACCATTTAAATATAAATTATTCTTTTCACACTTCATTTGGATATCTAAAATTAACTAGGAATCATTCATTTTGGTGTTTAAAAAAACATTATTAGGGTGTTTTATTGGTTAAGTTTTTGTGATTTCTTTCAAAATTCACAACTTAAAGCCAAGGGATAAAAGAACACCACCACATATTTCATTTAGTGATATAAAATTTAACACATTTAAATTTTTTTGAAAGTTATTTTTATTATTTTTTTAGTCTAAACTTGTTTGAGTAAATAAGAATTTGTGAGTGTATGCTCTCCCATCTGTCCCCTTTAGAAAACTTTTGGGATCAAAAAGTACCAACTTTTTTTTTGTATGGTTTGAAATTATTTACATTTAAACTTATTAAAGCCAAGGGGTTAGTATCAAATCTAATTAAACACTTTCAATTTTGTGAAACAAAACTAACCTCTCTTCAACTATATGCAAACTTGTCTAGTGATTGTGTGTTTTAACAAAAAGAGACATGTGTGTATGCTCTCCCATCAATCCCCTTTAGGGAAATTTAGGGATCAAAAGTGCCATTTAATCACACTTTTAACCTAGTCCAAGGGATTTAAAGAATTTAATTTAAATCCCTTTCAAAAAACATACAATAGTATTGGGTTATCTTGAGGCGACTATAAAGTCTTTCTATTATGTCATTTATTTCATTACATCTTAGGTTTTGAGGGGGATTTCATTAACTCACACAAGTTATATATGGAAGCTTTGACCTAGGGTTTAATTTTATATCATTGAATTGATCATCTCCACTAGGATTAGAGGTTTGAGGTGTTAAACCACATTACCATATCTTTGCTAGGATTTAGATGATTATACTTAGTGTATTTTGGTCATTTTTTCTTGGTGTGTTAGAATAAAACTTGTACTATTCAAACCATGTCATTTGATGAGTCATGGGTCCACATCACTCCATTATTTGAGGAGGTATTATGCCATCCATATGACACTTTGATTTAACTTAGCAAATGTTCCATTTTTGTGTCAAAACATTGGGAGTAGAACTTTATTAATGAGGGCACTATTATGATACCTAAATAATTTCAAAATCTTGTATCCCTTTTAAGTCTTGAAACATAAACCATTTGTCACATCATCTTTCAGGAGTGATAATTCCATTAGGATGAACATTTTATTTCAAAAGGCTTATCTTGTTTCATCTTGTATCTTCATTATCATTTGTTTGTAGCAATCACTTGAGCCTTGTTGAATCTTGGATTAGTTTGGTCATTCTATTCAATTATTTCTAGATTTTTGTCATGAAATTCATAGTTTATCATTAGTTGAGTCTTTGATTAACTATTACAAGTTTAAATTCAAATATTGGTTGATTTTAGTTTAGAACTTAATTTATGGGGTTAATACCAGATCTTCCTCTTTTAGATTATGCAACTTGGGTTAATTTGTCACTCAATTTCATAAAATTATATTATGTTTTATGCCTAGAGTCATGTACCTTGTCTATGTTAAACTATTCCAAGTTTTTTAGATTAATCAATCATCCTTTTTAATTTGATCTTTTGCCATATTTTGGCCATTAGTCCTCACATATCCTTTTTGATCCTAGATTTTAACTCCACATTTGGACAAAAGACCTAGAAACTTTTCCCTTTAGTAGCTTAGACCTAGTTGGAACATGTTTCAACATTAGAGTTTGGTAGTTTGAATCTTAGGTCATTTTGTGTGACCTTTGCATGTATTAGACACTTAGAATTTGTCATCTGATGATACACTATTTTTATTAGGTCTTTGCATAGACTTTTTGGAGATTCAGCTCTACCTTTGATTAAGATAGATCACATTTTAACCCTTAGTATTTTTGAAAGTCATAACTTTTCCAAAGTTTATATAACATTAATCCCTTCTCTTATTGCAAAATATTTGTCATTTAATTTGAACATGACTCACTATATATGCAGTGGAACTATGTAAAATTCTAGATATGGAAATCCTTTCACACAAGGGGACTTTGTGGAGCACCCTACTGAAGACAATGTCATTTGGTAAATAGATTCTTATCCACCCTAAAACATTCAACGAAGGGTACAAATTCAAGATCCTTTGGCCAACTATTTGGTTAGTACACCTCTATATATGAAGCAAGATCAAGAGATAATGATCCAATACTTATCTAGCATATCACAAGTTGTAAAAAGTACTCAACAATAACCTTATAACATCATAATGCCATCAACATATGATCCCAATATAATTGGAGAGGTAGTGTATGAAAAATTGAAAAATCTAGAAAGAGAGCCTTCCAACATGTTTTATAATCAGACTCATAGACATTTCTCTTCTAGTAATCCTAATGACATGATACCCATACCTTATCAAAACCCTGATGTGTTTATCCAAAAAATAGGTCCCATGGATAACCACTTAGATCAAATGCATCAAGCATACCAAACATATCTCAATTTAGTGTGTAACTTAACTAATATGGCCTTGTCAAATGCACCTGTTATTAATCTAGCTCATTAAATAAAAGTTTTAATAGAGTTGATAGGTTAAGACAATCAAGGTTTAGACCCATTTATGAAAAAAAATTAGTATAAACCATGTTTAATACACTAATCATAGAGGAAATATCTTCAATTTCTATGAATGATACTAAGTAAAACATAGGGGATAATGTGCAAGTAATGTCCAATTTAAACCAAAGTGGTATTGGCACACAAACAATCAATCAACAAAAAAATGTTCCTTTATCTAGCACCATTGGTGGTTTTCAGTATTAGGGAGTATGAGATTTTACATCCTAACCTCAACCAACTACTTCTAATCCTCAACCAACTATTTCTTTAACCACACAACAAACAATGTCGTAATGCAACAAAACATGTCAAATCCTACTCCTGCCAAAAATGTGATGAGTAGTATAATAAAAAATTAGGCACAATCAAGTATCCCAATGCAATAAAGGTCAAACACATTACCACCTCAAGATGGGGTAACCAATGTTCCACCTCACCAGGTAGCAATGAACATACCTCTTCCTTCATAGGCCAATATACCAATCCAAAATTAGATGATGTCTAATCAATAACATATTTATATTGGTCAAAAATAGGTACCAAATATCCAACATGAATCCAATTCTATACATGTATTCTCATAATAAAAAGGTTCCAATGTTCCTCAAGTACCTTCTAGGCAATAATTGGCTTTTGTACAAAATGTACCACATGTTTAGAGATAGGGTCTTAGCTCACAAGTTCCCACTAAAAAATAAGGTTTGAATAGTCAACAATAAGTCCCTATTAAAACATAATAGGCATAATATGGTTATATCCCTCCATCCTAGCCCCAATATCTACAAAATTAGTTATACATATCTAACCCCAACCAAAATCTCACACTACCACATGTACAATTTTAATAATTACACCCTAATGCACACATGCACATTCCTAGACCATTCCCAAGCCAGTCCAACCAACTCCAAAAAATCCCTTCATCATATCCCAGTCTAAGTCATCCACTTATGAACACCCAACCATCAACCTAGGTCAATATTGCAACAAATTTCTTTGAGCAAGAATTACAACAAATAAAGGATGAAATTACCACTAGCTAAGCTCGGAAATAGGTTAAAAAGTTCAAATTGGATGTTGTGTGTTCATATCCTTTTAACATGGATTACTTATAAATTCCATTCCCTTTAGGATATAAGCCACCCAAATCTAACAAATACAATGGGAAAGGTGATCCCAAATCACATTTGACAGATTTTTTTGTTGCATGTCAGCTAGTGGCATATAGTGACATCTATCTATTATTGTTATTTCCAAGGAGTTTAGCTGGACAAGGCTTGGAATGGTTTTGAAACTACTAAAGAACTTAGTTTTTGACTTCAATGATCTATTAGATAAGTTTGTGTAATACTTATCATACAATCTTGAGCATGAGATTTCATTGGTTGACTTAACACAAACAAAGCTAAAACTAGGTGAAAGCTTCACAAGTTATCTAAAATGATGGAGAGCTCTTACTAGCCACTTTACCCATATTCTACTAGAAAAGCAAGTAGCAACTATGTTTACCAAAAATCTACATTTTGAAATATCCTACTATCTAGAGTTACAATGTGCACATACATTCAAAGAGATGATCAATAAAGGTTTAGTGATGAAAATAACTCTAATTAACAAAGGGATCATAAAAGTAAACTCAACCAATTAAAATAATGGCCAAAACCAAAATTTGACCAATAATTAGGACCAAAATCCAAACCAAGTGCAAGCATCACAATTGACATAAGCTAATAACAATCATAGTCCAAAATAATTTAACCACACTAAGATTATTATCAAGAATGGAGTAATAGAGTCACTCCATGTCCAAATGTTGTAAACACCATCTAATCATCTAGCCCCACCTTTTCATCTTACTCCTACCCAACAATCTCTTTAATAGCTACAACATACATAATAAGCACAACCTAAACCAACACAACAAATGCAACAATTACAACAGCCTTTGACTTTGCAAAACCCACCTCCTCTAAGGAGAAACCCACCTAATTGTCATCCTTTTACTAACCTTAGAGAACCTTTTGAAGCACTCTTTTTAAATATCATAATATCTAACCTAATCAGATCCCTGATTACAAAATAAAAATATCATGAGGGTACAAACATGCCAGAATGGTACAAGCCAAAACAATTCTATGAGTTTTATAGGGTTAAAGGCCAAAGTTTGCACACTCTATGCAAATAAAACATGTCATCCATATTATGTTGGATAATGGTGAGATCACATTAGATAATGGAGCTTCCACATCCAATATGAACCTTGGCATCTATTAGAACCCATTTCTTAAACATAACAATCAACTAATGCAACAACCTCAACAATAAAGGTTTAGTCAACATAATCAATAACATAACCAATAAAGCTAAAATAATGGACAAAACTAAGGAGAGAATAGTGGCCATAAATAATAAACCTACCATGCCATTGCACATGACTATAACTCAGTTGTAGGTCATATCTCTGGAGGTAGCATTAATACCATTTCCATCAATCCTAGAACAAATTTCAACCAGACAAGACCATTGCTAATCATACCAAACCAATCCAATCATTATTATAACCCTTATTTGACTTGGGACTACATGTAGGTGAACCAAAAAGTAGGGATTACCGCATTAGGACCTTATAATGATAACTCATCATTTGCTCATGACCACACTCAAGTGCATCAGTGACTAAGACTTATCTTATCTGGCCCCCTTCCACCATCATTAGTTAGCAACAATAGTCCTATATCTAATCTTGACTATGCAATCACAACTTGATAGTTTAAAATTACCATACCAAACCCACAACCACCTACCACTTCACCCATCATCCAACCCATTGTATGGCCTCAAAATAAGCCATTTAACATTATTTAAGAAAAGACATTTGATATAGTGGAATAATTGAAAAAGTGCCATCTCAAATATCCATTTTAGATTTATTGTGCACATCAACAATCACAAGTAAATATTGAATGAATACCTTATCCAATTTACTATTCCAAATGCCATATCCCCTAACCAATTTCAAGCTTTGGTTGGACACCTAGCTCTAACCCAACACATCACATTCAACCAAAGCGTTATGCCACCTCTTGGCCCATTGCATAATAATAAATTATACATTAAAGTGTATATAATGAAATACAAAGTGAAACATGTCATTATAGATAATGGATCAGGTCTAAACATAGTGTATCTCAAACTCATCAAGCTTCTTGGGTACACAATGATGAATTTCCAAGAAAAAACAATCACCATCAAAGCATACAATAATCAAGAGCATGAATCATAGGGCACTATTAGCTTGTTAGTTATCATTGGGATCTTAACTCATGACACCCTTTTCCATGTGTTATATCTTGATTTGTTGTAAAATATGATTCTAGATAAGACTTGGTTACATGATATCTAAATAGTCCTATCAACATTACACTAATGTGTTAAGTTCTCCCGTTCAAGGATGGAGGTCAACATTCTAGGAGATTTACATCCGTATGAGCATTGTAAACATCTATAGGGCTGAGTTATAAAGTTACAACTACATTTTTAACATGAATCCATCTAAAATAAAGATAAGGGGAAGACAATACTCATTGAATTACCAAAAGATAACTGTATTGACCATAATACCCTTGATTCTCTTAGTCGCATGCCACCTCCTCAAGTATCCAATAATTTTACCATCTTGGCTAATGGCCTAGGAGAGTACTTGACTCATTATAAATTTCATATCACAAATTTTCCTTATAACACAAAATCCTTTAGAAGACCTAAAACTATGCCACACATGAACTGACACAGAAAGGGGAAAGGCCATGTTCAAAACTTAGGACTAGTCATTTTCATACTAGCTTCTAGCCTAGAATAAGACCCTCTTAAAAGAGATGAGTCATGGTTGTCTAATGATAATTTGGAAAATTATTACAAGAACCCCAAGTATCCCTTTCCCAATCATATCATGGAGAATCAAGATTATGAAGGGGCCTTGGGCCAAATCTACACAGAATGTTAAAACCTATTTCTATGACCAAGTATGAAGGACCTTATGGACTTAGATTTAAATAGCCTAGGGGTGATCCCATATACCTTACTCATGTTCCATTACTATTGACTAGTGATGAGGATGTTGATAGTGAAGCAAAATCTAGCCATAGATTATTTGATGACTTAGCCTAGACCAACCTATTTGATAATCACATCATTTTCACCATTTACCTAATCACTCATAACAATCCCCTATCATTATATTATCCCCAACTAATATATTGGGACTAATAAGAGACACACTTACCAATTGATGAGTTTCAAAATGAGAAAACATTCTATGATGTTTTAGGCCTTAGAGACAATGCTCTGTTGGGAGATCATAAATCAAGATTCTCAATCAATTAGATCTTGAAGAATATTTTGGAGAATTATTGAACACACTTATCTAAAGGTAAATAAATAAATCATTGAGGTCTCAAAGTTAAAACCTATTTGAGGTAATTTTTGACCAGGGAAACAGTAAAGATAAAGGCCAGTCTAGTCATGAAAACTTGTGTCAAGTACCACTAGATGGGGGTGTTTAACCTTCATGTATAGACCATGAGACCACTAATGATGAAGTTGTATATGGGTCCAAATTTAGTATTGAAGAGCATCAATATTTTGAGAAAATCATGCAAAAAACTAATAATGATGAAGTTCACTATGGATTTGAGCTCAACCCTAAAGAGCAATAGGATTTTGATTGAATCATTCAAGAGGATTATAATAATGAACATGATAATGGGTCCAAATTCAATATTTAAAGGTAAGAAACCTTTGATCAAGTCATACAATAATTTTTGAGTTTGTCACATGGCCTGATCTCCAATTAGGATATTTTAATTCCTTATGTCTTGGAGAGCTTGTTGAAGAACCAATCCCAATAGAGGACTCTAATGTTACCAATCAATTTAAATCATTACCAGCTATCCTTGATGATATATCAACTCTTATAGTTGAAGATACAATAGAGGTTAACATTAGGTCCCTAGATGACCCAAAGTGGATCAAGCTAGTTGTATCCCTTACTGAGAAGGAATGTGAAGTCTTCACAACCCTATTAAGAGAGTTTGTAGATATATTTACTTGGGTATATTTTGACATGCTTGGATTGGGTGCCACCTTGGTTTTGTACCAACTTGTGGTCAATCTTGATGCCAAACTAGTAAAATAAAATTTATGTAAGATACATCCTCACATTTATATATTAATAAGGAAAGAGTTAGAGAAACTCTTAGAAGTAGGATGCATTAGACCAATTAAATACTCTAAATGGATTTCTAACGTAGTACCTATTAGTAAGAAACTAGAGGGAATCAAAATATATACTAATTTATATGACATTAACAAATCATGCCCTAAGGATGACTTTCCATTACCTAACATTGACATGATAATTGACTCCATAGAGGGTTATGAAATGCTTTCACTAATGGATGGCTTCTTAGGTTATAATCAAATTAGAATAGCACTAGAATACCAACACAAAACAACATTCACCACTTCATGGGGAAAATTATATTATCAAGTCATGCCATTTGGCCTTAAGAATTCATGAGCCACTTATCAAAGATATATGATAGTCATATTTCATAATATTATGAATGACATTATTGAAGACTATGTCGGTGACATACTAGGCAAATCCAAAACTAGGGTTGACCATCCATCAACATTAAAGAATATATTTGAGAAATTATGAGAATACAAAGTTAGGCTCAACCCTAAGAAGTGTGTGTTTGGAGTTACATAAATAAAATTATTGGGCTTCATCCTGTCTTACAAGGGCATTGAATTTGATCTAACTAAAGTAAGAGACATAACAAAGATGCTACCACACCAATCTAAAGCAACTTCATAGTTTGTAGGGCAAGATCTAGTCCATCTGATGCTTCATATCTCAATTATCAAATAAGTGCCATCTATTTAAACACCTAATAAAGAAAGGTGTCACATTTCATTGGGATAATAATTATCAAAAGGCTTTTTAACAACTAAAGGACTATCTTATGAATCCCCCAATTCTATTGCCTCTGATGCTAGGGAAACCATTATTTTTATATATTTATGCTACAAATAATGCTATGGGGCACTTGTAGGTAGACATGATGACAAAAGAAAAGAGAATTTAGTATACTATCTAATCCATACATTGGTTATGTATGAGCACAATTATACACTCATCAAAAAATCTTGTCTCATTATGGTCTTCACAGCTCAGAAACTACGCCACTACATGTTGAACACTAAGACTATGGTTATTTCCAAAGTGGATTCACTTAAGTATATACTATACAAATTATATTTTCAAGGCCATATGGCCAAATGGATCATGATACTTAGTGAGTTTGAGATAAATTATGTAAACCAAAAAGTAATTAAGGGGCAAGTTATCATAGATCAGCTTGTTGATGCACCTCTTGAAGACATAAATCCATTAGCATTCTAATTTGTTGATGAATCCATCATGACCATAATTTAAATACTTATTAAGGAGTAGCCTTGGAAGCTATATTTTGATGGATCATTCACTGTACATGGATCAAGGGTATGCCTTTTATTCATGACACCTCAAGGGGATCTAATCCCCAAGTCATTTAGAATCAAATTTACTTATACCAATAACATGGTTGAATATGAATCATTAATTGTATGTATTCTATAGGAATTACAATGGAACATATATCATCTAACAATTTATGGTGATTCTTAGTTAATCATCAATTAGGTTACACACCACTTCTAACCTAAAGATGACAAGCTAGTTCCATATAAGGTAATGGTAGAAACTCTCAAGCACCAGATCACTAACATTAAATTTGAGCATATACCAATAGAAAGAAACAAAATATATGTCATGGCTACCATTGGATCATTTATTCATCTTGTAGACATAGTTAGCGAGTGTCAGTTTCTTGTAGAAAATCTAATAGAACCAACTCATGAACCTTCAACTATTGTAATGATATGTGATATTGTTGGTCCCATCTATAATTAGTAATCAAAATTATATGCCTATTTATATGAGCAAATACTCCCACTAGAATTATCCTAAAAATAAACTAAAGCTTTCATCCACAATGCCCAACATTATACCCTACTTAGACCAACCCTATACCATCATATATTTAATAGAACTCTACTTCATTTTTACCTTTGGCATAATCTATACTAGTAGTATAACAAGTTAATGAAGGAGTATGTGGGTCCCACACCAATGGGATAGTCCTATCCAAAAATATCTTGCATACTAGTTATTATTAGTTGAGAATGGATGTAGATGTAGCTAAATATGTCAATAAATGTGACAAGTGTCAATAGCATGCTAATTTTATTCATGTGCCCACCAAGACCTTAAAATTAATGCTAAACCATGGCCATTTTATACATGGAACCTTGAACGCATTGGGAAGATAAACCCCACCTCAACAGATGGTCATAAACACATTCTCACCACCACTAAATTTTTCACAAAGTGGGTCGAAGCTATATCCCACTTACATGACTAGAGAGCAAATTTCCAAATTCATATTTAACCATCTCATTTGGCACTACAGTATCCCTTCCAACATTATATCTAATAATGGATGATCATTTTAGAACAAGGATGTCAAAAATCTATGTGTCGAATACAAGATCACATAACACTTTTCAATGGCATATTACCCTTAAGGTAACGGCCAAGCCAAAGCATCAAACAAAGCCATTGTCAACATTATCAAAAATATTATCAATAATATTAGTCATGATTAGCACATTAAAATATTTTATACCCTTTGTGAATACCATACCAATCATCACACACCCACAAGAGCCACTCCATACTCACTTGTTTATGGCACTGAAGCCATACTTCCTATTGAGGTTGAGTTGCCTTCATTACGCATATATTTCAAGCATGTTCTTGATGATAATGACTATTGAGTAGCTCACCTGAAAGAGCTATATTTACTTGATGAGACATGTATAAATATTGTGAATAATCTGTAGGCCTATCAAAATTGACTTTGGGGTCAATACAATTAGTGTGTAAAACATAAAACATTTAAACTTGGTGATCTTGTCCTAAAAGAGAACCAAAAGAATACCATAGCGAAAAATAAACATAAATTAAAGTTCAAACCCAACTAGGAGGCTCCTTTTATCATCACGATAGACTATGGTGTTGGATCATATAGGCTCACCACACCAGATAGAAATGAACTTGATGAGCTGATGAACATTATTAACCTCAAGTGGTACTTTGCTTGAGTAACTTGATGTATCATCTATAAGGATCATTTCAAGTTGTACCATATTATCAATATTCTTATTTATACCATTATAAAAATATTTGTTCTACCATCCTCTCATTTTGACATTCCAACTAGACCATTCAACTATTCCATTCCTACTCGACCAAACATGTTTTGAATCCTATCAACCTAGCCTGTTTGACCTTGGTTCATCTATTGGTTTCACATTTTTAGCATAAAAAATCAAACTAGCTCCAATATTTATTTCAAGCATTTCAAATAAAGGATGTATTTTGGAGCAGTATGACATATGTTTTGGTATTTGCATCCTTTGTTTCTTATTCCCTTATTATCATGTTTTTTATGTGATCTTGATTATATCACCCATTAGGGCAAATCTATGTTCACCAGTCTTGATACTAATTATATCCCCTATTGGGGTAAATTGGTATCATTAATATATTATTTGTATCCTAGTTATAACCACCTATGGGCACACTAGGGGTAACATTTGTTTATTGTGTCTTGAAATATCACCTAGCCATTCCTATGTTGTACTATGCCATCATACCAATTATGCCTATTTTATTTGAATTGGCTACTACGCTAGTTAGATTCCTCAATTGTGAGGTGAATTAATATGAAATAAAACCATTTTGGAACTATGTGGGTCACATTTGATTCATGTTAAGGGTAGCTTAGTCCCCCTTCAACCATGATCTTGCCATTTTGTGAGCATCATTTCAAGTTATAATGCTCTCACCATTTTATGAGGATCTTTAGCCATGCTCTCACCATTTTGTGAGCATGAATTCAAGTTATAATGCTCTCACCATTTTGTGAGAAACTTTATCTACATTATTTCCATTTTATGAACAAATTTATCCATGTTATCTCTAATTTGCAAGCATCATTTCAAGTAATAATGTTCTCACTATTTTGTGAGCTTATCCCATTCTAGTGTTTTGTCATTCTCGATTACACTAAGATGCTTCAAAACTTCTAAAAAAATTTGAAAATCATTTAGAGAAACCAAAAATGTTAACCAATTCTTTGCCTTAAAGATTCTGGGAACCCTCACTAAGTCACAAAAAAACTAGTTGTTCCTTAGTTTCCCCATCCTTTTTGGCCTTTTATCCTACACTATCCCCATTTTGAGATTTCATCCCTATTCTTCTATTAGATCCATCATGTCATCTAACAATCATCATTTTATTTCCATTTCTTGGGAGAACTACATTTAGCTTGAGGTTTTTTTGGATCATCATATTCATGAAACTATGCAGGTTGCATTCACTTGCCTAGTGCATATGGAGGCAACTCAGCCACCTCCTTCCTTTTCTTCTATTCCCCCATCTTTTTTGTTTGTTGAATTATCACCTAGTTTCTAGGGGAAATATTCATCTTGTTGTTTATACTAACATAAGGACTAACACTTGTTTATTTCTTTGATTGTCTTGATTATTTCTTTATTTGTCTATTTTGTTTATTTGCTTGTGTACTTGTTTCTTTTAGCACTGTGGCCTTGATTCAATCTATGTCTGTTCATTAGGTGATTTCTTTCACATTCTTCTTGAATCTATCCATATTCAAACATCAACATTATCATCATGGTTTTTACCATTGGTGTAATTATTTGTCATTGATTATTGGATATCGAGAGTCAATCCTTATGCATATTTTGGCTAAGCCCCATGGTGTTTTATCATGAGGCCTACCATCAAATAATACAAAAAAAAAAAATCTTTGAGAGGTCTACAACATCACCATCTCCTTGGTACCGACATCAATAACAATCCCAATCTAATACCCAATCATATCCCAAATAGAGTAATTAAGTAATAAAAGAATTTCAACCTTTGTTAGTTTAGATGAACATCTCCCTACTATTAGGTTATCCTAATCCATCTTTATCCTCTATATCAACTTATCAATCCTTAACCATTAATCCTATTTTTCATAATCAAGGTATACTGCATTAGCACTTTACACCATCCCACATGCATTATCAATTATTATATCACCTATTAGGGAAAATCATTATGTTATTACCAATTTTTCTTTCTTGTTTGTTTATCCTAACTAGGGTATCTCCATCTTATCAATGATTATATCACTTACTAGGGCAAATCATTATGTTATCATACCATGTTGCCACTATCAGGGTATAATGCTTATAACCTCCTTTGGGCAAACCATTGTACATCATCTCACTTGAATTTCGTTGTGATTTTTCCCAATTTTGGGTAAATCATTATGTTGTCACCCCATCATCTTCATTTTTTTGGTCCCCTCATTTTGCTTCTTTATTTCAATGGGCCATTTGCCGACCTAATTGCCAACCACTCCCTTGAGGTGGAACTTATAGTTAAATCATTACCATTGCATTTGTAAGCATAAAGAACCATTTTGTTCTTTGAAAAGATGTTACTATGCTTACAACTTTTAACATCTTCCCAAATAGGGGAAAATTGTAGACATGTAGATTTGGCTACCAATGGCTTCATATCCATATTTAGACCAATTGTTTCCAATAATTTAATAAATAACCCAAGAATTTTTATTAGTCTTGAATTTGGATTTATAACCTTGCATTAAATCAATTTGGCCTATCAAATTAATTAAACAAGGCAAATACACAGATTGAATTAATTAAAATCAAATAAATGACCAAATGCCTAAAAAGAATTAATTAACTTGCACACCCTAATCAAAATCAATTAGTAAGTTAAATCAATTTCAAATATTAATTGAGTTCACCCATGAGTTAATAAATCAATTAAATAAATTACTAAAAAGGAAATTCAAGAGAATATTAGAACATTCTAGAACACACTCATTACCTTTTTGAGTTGTCACTTTTGGAAAATATCTAAAATATTATTCTATGGCTATGCCTAACTCAACCAAATTTAATAAACTCAACCATGGTAAGATTTAACCCATTCCAAGGGACTTATAACCCTATAAATGCAGACCTAGATCTCTTCATTTAGATATCTCAATAAAAGTAGAGTTATAATGTAGGAATATCTTCATGAAGTTAAAATCCTAGTGTTATAATGTTAAAATTGAGCCAAGCAATATGAATCAAGCAAAACATTCAACAATGGTGCATAAAGGAGATGATGTTAGCCATATGTCATTGATGAAGACTTTTTATGCATAAATCAAGAAAGCTAATGAAGAAATCGTTCAGAGCTCTCAAGGAAGGTAAAGATTTTTTTTTTTTTTTTTTAAAAATTTTAGTTGGGTTTTCAATTGTTGTTTGTTCATTAAGCTCCTCCTAAGATCTAGGCTTAGAGATGTTAGTATGCTAGTGTGTTGATTTCATGGTTTTATGGAATGACACCTGATATAACCTCCTCTCTTTATAAAATTCCTTGATCATAATAGGAATGTGAAATTTTGGTAATTTATGAGGAAGACTAGATCCTATCCATTGTCTTACAATGCAACTCACAAATGGAATTCCTAGGGGAGTGATCTGTAAACAAAATAATATTTCTCACATGGAAATATGAGGAATTTAGGGCATAAAAAATGGAATGCAAAAAGTATAACTTAAGAATATTATGATAAGACCTTAGGATACAAGAGGCATAATAAGGAAATCAGAAGACACTAAGTGACTAATGACTATTAATGTATATAGGAAACCTATTTTATATAGACACAAAGCTATGTAGGCAAATAAGTGTGCTACTTAGATAAAATCATGAATGTATATTGGTACAATAAAATTAAAATGGACCTACCTTCCCATGACTTATTCCCCATTCCTCAAGACCCCTTATAGATCTATTAGTCTACTACAAAGATTCATTACAGGTGTGAGAAAGTAGGTAGAACTAAAAGATTTTTTGATTCTCATTTTCTAATATACTAGCCTACCAAACCCCAATGGACCTTGGTTATATCATGAGGTCAATTGTGGAATTTTAAATTTGACTAAAATAAGTATATGTGTTTTGAATCATATCATTTAGTGTGATTTGACTTTTTATAATTTTGAATGGTTTTACCTTTTTTATCATTGCCTTTTTTTAAATGATTTGGATTTTGAATGTTTTAAATCTTTTTGAAGATTCATCCTCCACATGTACTTGGAATGACCAATCACGAGAGATAAAGTGATACCCATAAACAAGCTTTAGGATTTGACTAAAGGAAGTGAAATGATCAAAGACAAGACCGACTATAACACTTAGGACTAATAATGAACCAACATGTTATCTTAAGTCTCAACCATGTATATTCTTAGTTTGTGAACGAGAAATAAAGGGAATAAAGGAGATCTAAAATGGAATAGTAAAAGGAGATTAATTATTTGAGAAATGATCACATGGTAAAGAAGGAATGACTAAAGGGAATAATGTTTGTATAACCAAATCATAATAATAATTATACATGTATATAAAGATAATAAAGCAAATGATCATGAAAAGGTAATAAAGGAATTAAAAAATAAATAAACACACTCAAGAAAATAAACAAATAAATGATAAATAAGTCATCCATAGGTCAACATAAATGACTTTATAATCAATATAAAGTGTGAAATAAAAGTCACCATGTAAGAAAAATAAAAATTTGACACAATGTTGAATGATATATCAAAATAGATAAAGATAAGATTAGAGCACATGTATGATCCAAATGAAAATGTAAGAACACCATGCATGTGATTATAAGTACTAATATATTTCCCACACACATTAGCTATAACATCTTATAAGTCTCTATGAAGTTGGATGTGAACTGTAACTAATGTCTCATCTATCTTCAATAAAAACTAGTAAAATAATTTATGTCTAATCACCTCAACAAAAATGGTAGGAATGATTGATGGATCATGTTGAGGATGGATATAAAGAAAGGGATGATCAAAAAAATCCATTAGAGATGAAGGGATCATCGATGGGGAAGGATCCATAGGTGAGGGACTCATAAGTGGATAAGGTCCATAGGTGAGGGAAGGTCCATGAGTGAAGGATTCATGGGTGGAGGAATAGGAGTTGAATAAGGGACCACAAGAGGGGATGGAACCATGGGAGAATATGGGGGATCCTTCTTATAGTAATGACCTATGAGAGGAATGATATAAGGTACACAAATAGTTAAGAGATGATCTTTAAGGTGTTACTAAAGGATGTGGTAATGATTGATATGATGGGTACCATATTGGTGCCAAAGAAACTACACCTCTCCATACTTAGAAATATATTATATTAGTACCTTAGTGGAGGTATAGTCTTATCTAAGGACTAATGGGTAGAAGTATGTAAAGTGTCATTATATTATAATAGCTTGTGATAATGCATGGATGAATGCTTATATGTATTGTGGAAGAAATAAATATACCTGTGAGTAGGCTTAGTAGAGGTACTCATAAGAGGAAGTCTAATAGAAACTTAAGGATTTTGGGAAGGCTCATTGGTCCATTTGGTGTATAACAAAGCCATATATGGTAAAGGAAGCAAACCATCACTGAGAGAAGATGGTGCTAGTGAGAGGACTGAACTAGGCTTGATGGAAGGAGCGAAGAGATCACAAAAAGGAATAAACTCAGCTAAAGTAAGAGTAAGAATAGGATCCAAAGAGGGATATACTTAGGGAGGGTTAGGGTATATATAAGGCCAAAGGATAGTTTCATGTATCTTAGGAATAAAAAGGCTTTAAGGATAGTTTGATAGGGCCCAATCATAACATGATCCATAAGAATACTCCTATGACGTTATTCAAAAATTGGAGGTGTTCACACCATATCTAACCTAAGATAAAGAGGAACAATGCTAAAATTAGGAGCTATATATGATGGAAAATATGAATATACACTAAAATACTGAGGCAAAGAGGAATAATAATAGAGAATCTCAACATCATGGGCCTAAACAAAACCATCTAAGAATGGGTCATCTAAGGTATAACCATCATCATAATCAGGTGTATACAAATCAATGATATAAGTAGGGATGAAATTTTTATCCAATGAGTTGTGATGAATGGAATTATAAGTCTTAACTAGGATAATAGGGATGTCATCACAAGGTGGTTTGTGAGAATAAGGCAACAAAGAAGCAAGAAGTTGAGAGATGAGATGAGGTGAAAGATCAAAAGTTTTAATCTTGAGTTTGATCTCATAAAGTTCATCATAATCATAAATAAAAAATTTAGGGGTAATATTTCCAATGAGTTTGGGATGATCATTGTAACCTCAATTAGAATTAATGAGAAAGTTGAATCATTAAGACTCACAAAATGTAATACTAGGTAAAGGTTCAAGAGTAGGAATCTTGAAGACACCATGATCTTAGAATTATTCAACATTCCAAGGGTTAGTGTCACCTTTAATCCTATAGATATATCTATTATGAGGTATTTTAATGCATTCGTAGGTGGCAGAAGTAACTTCTCTTATATAGTGAGTCCATGGCCTACCAAGTAAGATGTTGTAAGAAAGAGGAAAGTTAAATATCATTACCTTCACATGAATGATGATAGGTGGGATGGTAATGGCAATCCACACATAACCTAAGTGAGGCATTTGCCTTTGATTATAGCCTTGACATGTGTTACATGTGGATTTTATATTTCATTTATAATATTTAAGGGTTTTGATAAAATTGAGAAAGTCAACACAAGTGTCAAAACCCTCATCAATCAAGGCACACTTGACTTGGATATCTCCAATTTGTACACTAATGAATAAAGGAGGATCATTCGCATGAATAAAAATCTCATCGAGAATCATGGAAGTTGTGGGAAAATTGAGGGAAAGAGAAGTGTCTATTGTTTCATCAACATGGATGGACATATCTTTATATTGTTACAATATGCTATTTTAAGATCTAGATAAGGTTGCTTTGTGTCCTTCTAGAGGAGGATGAGGGATGTTCATTTTGAACAAGAGCTGAATAATATGGTTTAAAAGACATGGATAGGTATTCATAATCTTAATAAATGGAATTTAAGATGTGAGATTATTGAGTTCCATGATGGGATCCCACTCATCATAAACAATGAGAAGATTATTAGAAATAGGTTCATCATGTTGAAGTAGGTCCTTAAAAGGAGGAGCTAAATTAAATTGGAATTTATTTTGATAAGAGGTAGAAATTTTAGAACAAGGTTGTAAACTATGTTGAGAAGATGAAGTAATTGATGTGGTTTAGTTTTTATAATCATTAGAAGAAGTATTGGTAGAAGCTTGAGTGTCATTGGTGATAGGTAGAGAGGATGGAGGGATGGTATAAGTAAAATGGGAAGTGTTATCCAAAGGAGGAGTCGAAATTATTTCATCAAAAGTTATGAGGTCATTTTTCCCCAACTCATTTAAGTGAGTTGGAGAAGAATATTAGATAACATGAAATGTGCAAGATAATGGAGGTGTGTAGATGGGTTGAGGATCAATGAAAGAAACCACCCTTGACATATTAGTCATATTAATGCCATTAACTTCTATATTTGGGCCAATAATACTTTATAAATTATTTTTGGAAGGGTTGGGATTATCTTGGTTATCTTAGTGATTTGGAAGAGGGTCTTTATTAATGGCCAAATGAGCATTAACTTGATTTAAAGCTTGAGATTTAGTATTAGTTTCATGGTATTTGAAGATAATGTCATAGGCTTGTTAGAATTTTCAAATGATAAAATCATGGTCAAAATTAGGACCAAAAATAAATTACATGGCCAAATTATGAATATACATATATGTCTCATGATAATGATCCTAACTAGTGTGAAACCAACAAAAGTTTTTGGGATCATACCAAGATTTCATAGGATGAGTGGGATCAAGGGGAGAGGCCTAGGTAGACATTTAATTAATTCAACTAAGGACAAAGTTTTGTGAACATTGATGTTATTAGGTGAGGATAAATGAGGATTGGTGAATTGTTGAGAAGGGAGATTTGGTTCTAAGGATTGGTTAGAAACAACTTGAATAGTGTGAATGGTGTCATATGAGTCCATGAAACCATTATTAGTAGCATGATGATTCTTATTTTTAAGTAATATATGAGTACCCATATAATATTGGGATGGCTTCAATTGATGAATAAGTAAATACTGATGTTTTTCTTGGTCAATGGCCTCCTCCAAGGCATGTGGAGAGAGAGTACAGATCTAATATTGAAACTTGGGAAAAAGAGCATTTGTAAAGAGATGGAAAAGGTTATCATCATCTATGTTATGTTCACATTTGTTGGATAATGTTTTCCACATTTTAACAAAATCTTGGGTAGTTTCATTTTCAAGTTACTTATAATTGATAAAATGAGCCAGTGTATTTTTAGGAAGATCACTAGTTTGGAACTCATGACCTAGAGTATTTAATAAATCTTCTAGACTAGTAATATAATGAGTTTTATGTTAGTTGTAACAATATAAAGCATCACTTGTGAGAGTTTTTGATAATATATTGTTAGTGTCAAATGTATTTAATTTGACCCAATCTTTATATAGATTTCCAAATATTTTTAGATGAAGTAGGATTAGTTGACCGATTATAAGAAATGGTAGGGTTGATACCTCCTAAATTGATATTAGCAATTTGAGATGTAAGAGGCTCATTTAGAATATTTTTAATTATCTTGTTGATAAGAGGAGGCTGAGGGATAAGATTACCATGGGAATCTTGAGGAAGAGGTGGGGGAAAATTTTGATTATGCGTTCCCCATGGCATTTATTAAGGGTGGGTTTGAATATGGATAAGGTTTTTTTTAGGTTGTGTATCCTATATTTGATTTATCCTTGTCATCTTTACATACCAAAACAGCCTCTTACGAATTTCCTTGGCCAAGGGAGAGATTGAGGCTTGGTGGGTTCATCTTCAAAGGTAAGTATTCCTAACTTTGTTCCTCCTTTGTAAGAGTAGATATATATGCATTTGTATTTCTCTTCCATGCATTAGGATTCCATTTACATTGATGTGAGTATATGTATTATATGAATTTTTACTTTTGTTTTTATTACCTTCACTTTATGCCATAAGCTTTGGTGAGCACTAGATTAGATTTTACTTATTATTTTAGTGAGATGTGAAAACATAGGACATAGCTAGGGTTATTGCATGATTGTGCTTCACTGGAGGCTTTGGACCCCTCCCTAGGATTGTGTATTGTGATAATATCCTCTAACTAGGTCTAGAAGACCCCCATATAGTTAATGTTCCCAATTATCTAATGTAACCCCAATTAGAAGTGTAAGTATTGATTTATATACATGATGCATTTATGATTTGCATACATGATGTATGTGTATGATGGAAGGCAAGTGATCATATAAATTTCAATGTTAGATATGAGTTCATCATTGAATTTAATGTTAAAAATATCATTGACATCCAAAAGATAACCATCCAACCAATTGGAAATGATTTGTCCCTAGTGGACTTCTAGTTGACATATGTTAATTTGAATTCACTCAACAACATGATGAAATGGACAATCTTCTTACATAGACTTGGCTAGGTTAGGAAGTTACAAATGGAATAAGATCTCATGATGACCCTATCCTCTTAATTGAAAATTTAATGCCTTAATTATTTCATAGTGAAGACTATATCTAGACATTCCTCTCTCCTTGAGTATACCTTGTTTCATAATCAATAAAAACTCAAATAATAAATGAGATGGATATTTCATTTCCATCCTCCTCCTCTAGGGATAACATGTAGATGAGGGAAGCCTTAAGTTAATTATAATAAAAAATGAGGGTTTGATCAAACTTGGGCTGCATAATTGTTAGTGGAACCATCATAAAATGTTTTAAAAACTTGAATGTGATCTTACAATATCGAGTCCATGTCATACCACTCTCCTTTATGATCAAGCTATTTATATTATGGACCATGTGTGAGATTTTAGGGATTAACCTTTATATTTCCCATACCTTCTCTAGGAATGAAATTATCCCTAATCAAATCATGGGGGAAGACATATCAAGAATGATATAGAATTTGACATGATCTATGACAATTCCAAATTTGGAAATGATATATCCTAGAATATTTTTTTCATGTATCACCAAATATGCATTTATCTAGGTTGAGTGTGACTCCATATTTGATAATGTGGGTAATAATGTCAAGCAAGACTTCCATATGACTGACTCTCTTTTTTGCCTTTCTTGGGAGATCATCTACATAAACCTCCTCCATTTTTTGGATGAGGTGATGGAAAATGTGAGGCATGAACCTTTGATAAGTTACACCAACATTTACAGAAATTTATCATGGTGTGGTGAAGGATGTTTTTATTTGATCTTATTTGGACATATGAATTTAGTTATAGCCTAAAAATCCATTCATGGGAGATAATAACTCAGATCTAGCTATAAAATATATAATAACATCTATGAAGGGTATAATAAAATTATCTTTAGGATATGCCTTGTTGATACCTATAAAATTAATATGTATCCTTATCTTTTCATTTTTATTTACAATGGGGACAATGTTAAACAACCACTAGTGTAGTCTACAAGCTTAAAAAATCCCACCTTGAGGGGTTTGATCACTTCCTCTTTCACCATCAATGTAATTATTAGCTTTAGGGTCCTTAATTTTTTCTTGATGATTTTATATTCTATCTTGGTCACTAAATTTTGGATCACTAATTTAGGATCAATACCTATCATATCTTAGTAAGGGAAGGAAAAAGCTTTTGAGATCTCAGTGAGAAGCCTCTTATGATCTTATACTTATTTTGGAGAGAGATAATATCAAAGATTTAGGATTATAGATTCCTCGTTCATGTTAATTTTTAAAGTATATATTATCCTCCATAAGAGAGGAATTCCCTTCTCATAATTCTTAAATGGCAAGGAGAGATCAAAAGTTTCATCATCTATTTTGAATACTTCATAATCTTCCCCAAGGATTCAATGTCCTCAATATTTTAGTAAGAGTCATAATATTATAATCTGAGGTAGGATGAAGGGTTAGGAATGAGATAAAATCCTTTTTTTGATGTAATCTTTGAAGGTCATTGTTATCTTGTATAAATTCTATGATTTCTTCATCTTTTTAGAGAAATTAATGGTAAGATACTCATTTTCCTTCTCTACATGGGTAAGATTTTCATTGCTTGTAGTATTTTGGAAAAATGGTTTAGGTATTATATAAATGAAAAAAATCATTTTATATTATCTCTTAATGAGGATAAAATTAAGAAAAGGAGGTGATTGAATCAACAAGTTTATTCTCCTCTCTATGGATGGCCTCTATGGAAATCAATTAAAAATATTTAGTGATCTTGTGCATAGCCTTCTTGTAGATATGAAGGTGTTTGTATTTATTTTTATATAATTTTGATACTCTATTTATTACCAGTTATGAATCCCCTATGATATTAAGGTTTTAGACATCTAATCTCCTAGCAATTAATACTCCTAATAGAAAGGCCTTATTGATGACATAAAGTTTTGTGATTATATTTTTGGGTCCTAAAGTAATATATATAACTATTCTCTCAATATAATTATACTTGACTTTTTCATAACCTCAAAGAGTTTCTTGGTAGATGAATAATTATTTTCATCACACCCAATTATTGGTAGAATGAGGAATAGACTATGTTAACTATAACCCCATCATCAATCATGGCTCTTTTTACATAATTATTACAAATCCATACCTAAAAAAAAAAGGTAAGACCTCCCATATTTTCCATATCAACATTGGAAGGTAATTATCTAAGATAAAATAAGTATTTGACATCCCAAAATCTTTATATTTTAGTATGCATGTCTATAGTGATATAATTGATTTGTTCCTCAAGAGGTGAAGTAACATTGGCCATATGTCCAAGATAGGAAGTGTTAAAAAGTTTTAGGTAGTGGGCAAGATATTTTCTTAGTAAGTCTAGGAATGAAATGTGGAAAAATGTTTTCATGGGGTCCAAGATAAGGTTATATCTACCAATAGGTTTGGGTACTATATGTACACATATTTTTCATGATACAACATTTTAAAAATATGATGATGATGTGATGACCTCCAAATCAAAATAATATGATAATACTCATTCTCCATTTCATTCATCTTTTTATTAATTTTTATACCTTATTTAAATGTTAAACCTGGTAAAAATATACTTGGACCTTACAAACTTAGAAGTCTTATGGGGCATGATAACATTTCTATGGTGGTTTACACAAATGCCAGAGAAATTTCATTAATCTCTCCAGTAGTCTCACAATTATCAATTACATATAGTGTAAATTTAACAACTAATTTTAAGAATATTCATGTAACTTCTTAAACACATGTTTACCTTCCAATTTTTTATTGTGTTTCACCAAGTTAGATTTCTATCAATCTAGTTAACCTCAAAATCAATCTTAAACAAAGATATTTCATTCCTAAGTAATATTTTAATTGATTCCCTTCAACTCCCACAAATTACCCCATTATTTACAAACAAGCCTCTATATAATACAATTTGGATTTTAAAAATTAAATAATTAGCATCCAAAACTCTACCATCTTTTAAAGAAACCACAAACATGCTACATTTTCCTCTCATATTTGTCTATCAAGATTGAAAATTTTGATATTGAAATATTATGCATTGAAGAACTTGCATTAGAGAAATAGAGTTTATCTAAAATTCAATAAGAATAGTCCACCTATTTTTTCCTTGAAGCCCAACCATAAACCTATATAAATTTCCTCTCACCATATTTAGATTAGAATGGGAATATTCATAAGTGAATAACATGCCCTTTATTTCTTAAGAAAATAATCCACAACACTGCTACACCTTTCCTCCATTCATTATTTTTAGTATTATCCTTCTACATTCCTCTTTTTGGTGAAAATTATTGAGTCAACATTGAGAAAAAAATACAAGCACGTAGTGCCTTGAAGATCTAGAGACTT
This sequence comes from Torreya grandis, assembly GCA_037957365.1. Lineage (NCBI taxonomy): Eukaryota > Viridiplantae > Streptophyta > Pinopsida > Cupressales > Taxaceae > Torreya > Torreya grandis. The sequence continues at coordinate 940,095 of JARHVA010001962.1, read as the reverse complement.
GCAGCTTCAAAAATCAAACTTCCAATCTACAATCTAGATTTTTTAGGTTTGGGGATTTTATGTTTTTTTCATACTTCATTATGTTCCATTATATTAGAATTTATCTACTAAAAAAATGTATGTAAATAAAAAGGGGTTTCAATAGCTAATTCATTAGTTTCTTGTGTTCATCACATGCCCATTTTCCTTTCATGTATTGTGATTTCTATGCATCCATGATTTCTCTTTCAAAATAATTAATTTTGTTCTTCTTGTGTACAATAAATCTCCCTAGTCACTCTTCCTTTATTATTCTACTTGAATGTCTCTTAGAATAATTGGGCATTATTTATTTTTGTGTTGAATAAGTTGTTTATGTCAAATCTTGCATATTGTTTTACATTCTCTTAAAATAAATTTACATTTATTTTTTGTCATGAATAAAATATTTATCTATTTTTCCTATTTTTCTAATTACATAAAGATATGTTTTATTTTTGATTTTGCATCATAAATCTGAAATCAAAAAATTCAAAAAAAGAAAAAGTAGTTAGCTTAGTTGATTAATTTCAGCTCTTAATTTTCAAGATGCATGCATATATTTGGAAGCAACATATATAAAACTATTTATTTAGTTTAATTTTTAGTTTTTCATACGTTAAATCCAAATATGCAAAACAAAAAAAGCATTTAGGTAGTTTCATCTATTTATATTTTGATTTATAAATCTAAAATTATAAAAAAAGAAAATAAATTTGATCAATTGCATTTTTAATTTTCTATATTATTTAGAAAAGGATAATTTATTATTTTATCCTTCATTTACATTTCCAACCAATCCATAGTTTATTTACATAAATATTATAAAATCAATTATTTCCATTCATAATAGAAACATTCTAGCTTCTTATTAACATCTAGTCATTTAAAACAATAGTTAACAAAAACTAGCCACACAAACATTTAGGAAAACAAAATCATCTTGCTACACAAACATAAAACTTACCCTAGTGCTCCAAGAAGGGGCACCCCTTCTTGGAGATGCTGGTCTAGGTCCTCTACAACATCAACGAGCAGCTATAGATGGAGGACGTCGACATTCCCCTGACGTAGGTGCACCCCGTGTAGAAGGTGGCTCTGTTGGTGGTTACAGGCGATCACAGCCTTTGCAGCAGCTTCAATAACATGGTTCTGAAGCGAGTAGAGAGGTGTATGAAGGAGTTGTGATAGGTAGGCATGGGGTTCATGATTGTGAGCATGGGCAAGAAAGGATCCACCTACTTCCAGTGGTAGCTGTATATTCCTGTGTGGATTTGTATTTTGAGACATCGATTAAGGATGCCAGGGCTGTGGGCAGTGCAATTTTAGGGTTTGAGGGTGTGGTGGAGCATGGAATTTTTCTTGACATGGATATGGCCATCATTATTGCTAGATATAATGGTGTCTCTATCAAATCAGAGGGATAGAGAAACCAAAGGTATTTTGTGGAATTTTAATGTCCTGATAAATGCTTATGTGTCATTATTGTTTATTGCAATGGCAACTTGCATTTTTGGCTAGGGAAAAATTCTAAAGATATATATTTTTAGAATTCTTTACCCTATGTTGTAAGTTATTTGAGGTTTTAGGTCCTTGTAAAACTTGGGTACTTTTATTGGACTATTTTTGTGGTTTTAGGTCCCTGTAAAACATGATTTTGATACTATTTTTCAGTAGGTTTCAGGACTGCTTTTCCTAGTGGTTTTTAATGATTTATCTTTCTTGATTCTATTTAAGGGTTTTAGGGTCCCTTCAAAACCTGATTTTACCATAATCTAAAACATCAAACTTACCCAGTTATTTTAACATGTTCTCATAAAAAGTGCATCCAAATTGGGTAGCAACATTCCCACATATTCTTGTTAAAATTCCAATAGAAAATATTCAAAGTGACATGGATTTCAATCTCTAATTTGAATTATTTCACTTAAAACATTTTCAAATGTGATCATTAGTCAACTAGATGTCATAGATAAAAAAAGAAGGATATCAAAAGCTTAACTAGCTAGGTACATTTATTTACTATTCCACCAAACAATAAATATCCACATTTAATTGAATTTTTGTCCTCAGGTCTAGCCTGATCTAATTTTTCACTTTGTGGATGACATTTTTTAAATAAGGACAACCCAATTAAATCAATCAAATACTTTTAGTTATTTAACCAAACTCATAACCATTTAAAGAGAGTAACATAGATTAGGAATTACATTATTTAATTATTATGAAATCAAACTATTTTAGAGATCTTATTATTAAAAAATTAGTTGCCTTAAGTGAACAGTTTGAAGAAACTAAAAAAATTTGGTACAAACTAACTCACCCATTGAGATAAGTTAATAATCTATCTAAGGGAGCTCAACCAAACTAAATAACTCATCCTTTGCGATGACATCAAAACAATTAGCCAAATCAACAAGCTCATCCTATTCAATGAGCTCAACCTCATCATAATAATCATCTAGATCAATATTTTATATCAACCTATCACTTCATCAATTATCTTAGCCCATCACTTTCCATTCATTCAAATCTCATAAACCTAACATGTGTGGCTTGTCCTTTTTATTTTTTATTTCACCTATCTTTATCCTCTTCCATTTATTTTTTGGGTGTTCATACTTCCATTGAATTTTTATGGTGAGTTATTGTAAAGGCCTTGAGGCTTGGATGATTTTAGAAACATCATTCAATCCCAAAGTGAACCTTAGTTATCTATTTGGGCTAACTTTGAAGACTAAAATAGTCAAAGGCTTGAAAACCCATCTCCCTCCTAAAGTGATTCCTCTTTTATCCCACACACTAGATCTCACGTAGTATAGAAGAGTTATGAGATCCTTCTTAGTCTCACCATAATTATCCTAACTCAAATTACATGACTTTAAATAGTGTGGGTGTTTTATATCCATATGTTGTAACCAAACCTCACATCATCCTCAAAACTCTTGACTTGAAAAGAATGGCTAGATTTTGTCAATAAAATGAGAGGATTTTAAGGATATATGAGGGATTAGATAGGTTACAATTACCTCCCCTATTAATATAATCCTTTTTACTTTGGCACCTATTGAGTAACCTAGGGTAACTCCTCTTGAGTAACCAACTGCAAATTAATTCATCCTAGGATACCACCCTCCTCTTTGCAACCCCTTAAAAGGGTGACATCCAAACAAACTAATAAAAATAATGGGAATTTTCTCATCTCTACCTTTGTGGGATGCATTTGAGACCTAAAAAATAGTTAAGATGCATCTCAAACAAGTCTTATAAATAAAGCAATGGTCTCAAATGTTAATAGCCAAAACATTATTTTTCTATTCCAACTCCATCTATTTTGCATCAACCTCTTCAAAATTAAAGTAATCCCTTCCTGATCACTCCACATTATTGAATTTAAATAGATTTATTCTCTTATAATGCTCTTGATAGTGAGGCTTCCAATGTGACTTCACCTTATGCTACTCCTATTTATACTCATGTTTGTGTCCTTATCCCTCATAATGCCTCTAAAAATGTATTTTATAATTCACTACCTCATTTAGAAGCTCATAACTACATACCAGCTAATACACAACCCTCATATGTTACTCCAACCCACATGTCAGGTGGTACCTTCCCCTATACACTCCACATATCCATGTACCAACTATCATGCCTCCTATAAATTCTTTGCCACCATGATACCACATGTTTTCCAAATACACACGACCACATAACTATTACCAAATTATTATCCTTCACCAACTCAAGGACAAACATTTTACATTGGCATCTCCTCCAATCTATCTTAACACTTAATTGATGGATTTTAGTGTAATGGGAACCTATCTAAAATCCTTAAGAATCTACTTGACTACACCATTTGATGTGTGATCATATCATGCCTATTGTATGAGCTATCCAAAGACAAAGGGGGTATCCTAATGCCCACATTAAGGCCTATGCCATGGTGATCATAAAGTTTCTCCCTTACTAGGATGGACTCATAGCAATAGTAATTCCCAAAACCCTTAATTAATCTATTTCCCACTTCATCATGAGATGGTGATGTATAAACCCAATTTTGACACAAGATAATTCAAAATATACATTTTAACATAATATTTATTATTTGAATTATTGTTGACTTATTGGCATGCTTTGGTCTAAATCATAGATTTCTCATTCTCATTGTCATTTTTATGCCTTTTATATTTCTTTCTTATAATATCATATCCACCTTAGGGATCCTTAATATTCATTCTTTGTCTTTGTATTTAATTTTTGAGTATTTTGTAAAAAGTCACATTATATGGATAAGACCATACTATGACCCTATCTAGATAATGCATACTTGTCCCAATGTGTCTTGTGAAACATTTTTGAGTTTTTATGTTTACAACTATCTCTTTAATGACCATTAGTGTTTTCAAATCAGTTCCCTCATATACAAATAATCCCAAATTCAAATTCAATATCTCTATATAATCAAATTTCTTATTAGGATCTAAGGACTGATTTATATTATCACAAGGAGTTATACAATGATTATATTTACTTATTACTATTGAATTACTAATTTATTTATAGGTAAAAATTTGAATATATATTCTACATGTTTAGTTCAAGGTTAATCATATCTTAACGAGCATCTAGCATTGCTTTCATGATTTCATATAAACATCTACGAGGGAAAACTACACCATCCTAAGGCCCATTTGGGATATGTAGGTAACATTGAAATTATGCAAGGTTTTCTAAGGGTATCTTGGATATTATCCTAATCTCATTCCCCTATTTTTTCATTTAATCCATGTTATGTTTGTTTTTCAAGAGTTAGGTTTTTCATTTTCTAGGTATTCCACATATCATACTAACACACATAATGAATTAGTAAACCCTTGCATAGTCACAAAGACCTAGATCAAGAAATTAGTTTCACAGTTAACCAAGATATAGCTAAAGTTAACATTTAAGGTCACATTGTGATCCTATACTCCTTCTACATACTTATCCAAACATGGATTAAATTTATTGGTAATGACAGTATAAAAATACTTTCAATTAATTTATAGTCACAATCATCCTTCCTAGTTAAGATAAGATATATTTTAAGGGGATTTGCATATCCTTGGGCTTATTTACTATTTTTAGTGATTTTTTATTTCTATTAAATTTTTTAGTATATTATATTTCATTATATATTTTTTATATACCAACATTTAAAGTTCAATAATTTAATTATATTCATTTTATTTCTTTCGATTAAAATAGATAAAACATTTTGGTGAACCCTCTATTTTTAGAACATTGCTTGTTGTTTTCTTAATCCTTATCCTAGGATTTCATAAATATTTTTTTAAATTTCTAAAAATAAAATAAATTAGTCTTAAATTTTTAATATAAATCTGAAACATAATGATTCAATATTCTTTGACCTTGGATATTAATCCACAATGAAGAGGTTTTCTTGTCACCTTGGATAAATCTGACATAGATTCTCTTTCTTTTAACCTTGGGTTAAAATTTATTGATATATATACACAAAAAAATTCACTTTCATATTCTCTTTATTTTATATTTTCTCATAATTTTCTTATAAACTATGTTCCAATATTTTTAAAACTACTTAGTAACTATCATGAAGTGTTGCACAATGTTCTACTTTGTAGACATCATGGTATGAGTGGTTTATCCCAATACTCATATCCATTTTAAAACACTAAATACAATATTTAATTTCCTCTTATCTCATGGTATATTTGAAACACCTAGGATCCCTTGTTTATACCATATAAATCCTCTTTTATCCCTTTAACTTGTGGTTTACCTGAGAAGAGCATATCACCTGTGGAAGTTACTCTCATTGTATCCTTAAAAATAGTGTTAGTGGGTTACATGCACCATTTTTAATCCTTATTTAGTTCTCTAAAACATTGGGCTGACACTAATCAATGAATGATAAATTATATTTGATATCCCACACAATCATTCAAATCCTTTCCTAGCTTATCCATTATACCTTGATTTTTGCTTGTATTGTATTCATAGTCATTCACTTATTTTTACATGTTAGATTAATTATTCAATAAAATCTTTTTTTTTGTTTCTATTATTTTCATGTTATATATAAGAGATAGTCTAAGACAACATGATAATGGTGTACATCCTCTGGATAAAATTTTATCTACTTATGATATGCCTTTTAGTTATGATGATGATTGGACAAATCATAAAAATAAAAAACTTATGGAAGATGTTTATAATGATGATTATGATTTTTATAATTTTTAAATGAATGAAAAAAGTGACTTTTTCAATTCTTGGGAGCAAGTCTTTATTCAATCAAACTTTCCTCTATATTCCACCTTGGAATCTCCTCTAGCTTCACATTTGGATTCACCTTCAAATTCCACCTTAGTATATCCTATAGATTCGTTTTTGGTCACATATCTAGATTCCTCTTTTGATTTACCTTTGTTCATACCTATATATTCCTCTTTGGGTTTTTCTTTAGCTTCTTCTTTATATTTACCTTTAGTCATATCGCTAGCTTCCTCTTTGGGTTCTTCTATATCTTCCTCTTTAGATCTAACTTTGATTATATCTCTAACTTCCTCTTTGAAATATTGTCTAGCTTATGATTTGGATTTACCTCTAACTTCCTTTATGGGTGCTTATATATCTTCATTTTTTTAATTTACCTTTGATCATATCCCTAGCTTCCTCTTTTGTTTCTACTCTAGTTTCCATCTTGGATTTTTTGGTCACACCCCAAGATTCCTCTATGAATTATCTCATATATTCCCCTTTAGAATATTCCATAGATATTTATTTAGTTACAACTATGGATGTCTCTTTAGATTCCACCAAATATATTTTTTCACTATCCTCCTTGAATGTTATATTAGAGCACAAAAATCCTCCTAAATATGATTATCCAATATTTCCTATATTACCAACTATTTTACTCACGGAGAAACCCTATCCTTGCACATATAATTTTTTTATCCATTTTTAAACCACATTGTATTACATTCACACTTATAAATTGAATTCAGATAATCTATGTATAAATAAATATTTTGAGCCTACATGTCATAATTATTCTCTTTTTTAGCCAATGAAGAATAATTCCTTCTTTCTTCCATTAACATACTACATTCTATAATTACAATTAATACCACTTCTCTTTCTTTTTATTGTGAAAATGACAATGTTGTTAGTTCAAATATTAATGTTGAATATGAAAAATATAGTGTTCATGATGAGGATTGGTATGATGATGATTATTAGGAATATATTGATGAATAAAATGCTTCTACTAACCCTAGTATAACTTATTCTTTAATTTACCCTCATATTTGTTAGGTGACCCCTTATCCAACAGAAGCAAAATTGATTACTTTCTTATAAGCAATTAAACATGGAATTATACCAGAATGATAAAGTAACTAGAAACTTGAGACAACAAAGAATTTGAGAGACAATACACACTCTTGTATTAGATATTACTAGAAGAAAATACAATAAGGAAGATGCCACTTCTTCCTCCACCTCAAAAGCTTGCCACACCTCAAGCCCTTCTTCCCTCTCTCTCTTGCTCAACACAAAACCAACTCTACAACCTGAGTTGCTATCCCTCCTTGAATGCTTCAGCTATTCTCCTTGACCTTACACCTGTAGATCTCCTTGACCTTGCTTGCTTCAATGCTTTTACTTGCCTTCTTGGTAATTACAATACAAGCCTCATGGGTCTTTAAATAGAATCCCATGGTTACAAAAATAGAAATCTAACTACAATAATTAGACATGCAGCTCGTGACTATAATTAGTCATTTGACATGCAAACACTCACTTCACTTAGCTAACTATTTGTCAATAGTAGTTTTGGAACACACAGGCGACCGATGCCGGTCCCTGCTTGTCTGGTGCTGTCGACATCAGCCAACTGGCTACCGACACCGGTTGCCTTCTGCACTGGTAATGACCAACGTTGGTCATGCTGCCAATGCCGGTACTTCTGAAACTCAATAACCTCTTCTTTGTGTCTGCAAATAGTTGAAGCTTTTAGCTCCACACCCTAACAATCTCCCACTTGGAGATAAATAGCTTCTACTATACCTATACCTGTACACCATCTATTTTGTTCCTTTAGCTATGTATCCCTCTTCAAAGTCACTCTTGAAGACCAACCACCACGCAAACCTGTGATGCTAAACCTGTCACTTATGCCAAAAGAATTTTGTTGCTCCCAAATTCTTCATGACATACTTCTGAACCAACTCTACCCTTAGCTCAGAAAACTCCCTATATATGAAACCCTGCAACAAGTAACACAATATAGTAACAGGATAATGTAGCTAATATTGTCCAACCTGGTAAAGATAAAACACAATGGTCAAGCCTCCATTGCTCTGCAGCCTAATCAAGACCATATACCATAGCCTTCTGTCTCATGTGTCCATCCACTCTCTTCTCTAATATGGGAATCCATCCCTCTATCCAGTGCTTCCTTCTAGCTGACAACTCTACCAACAAATACCTATTTGGTTCTTCTATAAGGACTCACACTCCTCATCCATGCCAAGCTCCCACTATTTCTGGATTCTACCTACATTGCTTCTTCCATCTTCCTAGTTCTTGACTATCAGTAAGTAATATAAAGAAGGTGAACAACAAATATGAGGTTCACTTACCATTTTTGACCTCCATATGGGTGTTTAGGACTCCTTGACAGCTAGCTATCCACCCATCATCCGTTCCAGTGACCGATCTCAGCCATCTCCCAGTCTGCTCCCGACCGATGTCAGTTCCATGCACTGACCCTGACTATCAACGTCATTTTCCTAGCCAATGCCGATGTCCCCCTACTGATGTTGGTCCTGATGACCGATGTTGGACTTCTCCTGCCTGACTCTACTGACCCTGCTAGTCTACACATGACCGATGCCGATATCTGGATGACCGACGTCGATCACATGTGACTAACATCGACGTCTGTGTGTTCCTGTAAGTGATGAAATTTTCATCCACGAGCTCTTTTTGGATCAAACCTCTGTCCATACTACCCTGCTCAGATTTATTTAGCCCTGTGACTGATCTCTGACCTTCATCTCCTTCATAAACACCAAGGCTTCTTTGTTTCTATCAAAAGCATCAAATTTCCTTTTTCTGCAATGAACTCTATCTATGCTTTCCAAATTTGAACACATATCTTTTGAATCAAGAACTTCCATTCCCTTCTTATTCATGTGACCAAGCCTATTAAGCCACATCTTCAAATCTACACTAGAAGTAGAATCAATAATATAGGTAGATAGATAAAGAGTATCTACTTTCTTACCTCTCACTAAAACAAGTGCTCCCTTGGTAACCTTCCAAGAGTCCGCTGTGAGGGTTATTGTGCATCCCTCGTCACCCAACCTTCCTACAAAAATCAAACTCTGCTTCAAAATTGGAACATGCATGACCTCTTTCAACACCCATGTGTTGTCAATCTACAATCTCAGCTGCACTTTCCCTTTGCCAACTATCTGACAAGGTATACCATCCCCTAAATAGAGCACTCCAAAGTCTCCCTGTTCATACTCATGAAACAAATCTCTGTTTGGGGATGTATGAAAAGATGAACCAGAATCTAAAATCCATGATCTTACCTGACTATCCAAAGAAAGTATGAGAGCGTCCTGTACCACAATATTTGCATCTTTTGCTTCTTTAATACCTGCATGTTGATTCTCTTTATCTCTCAACCAACACTCCTTTGTATGTCCTTTCTTTCCACAAAACCAGTAGGTAACACCTTTGGATTTGAATCTCCTTCTTGACCTTGATTTCCCTTGCTCAACCTTCTCCCTTTGCCTTCCCTTGCTTTCTGCACTTAGAGCATTACCTGATGATTCACCTGTGCTTCTCCTACGTATTTCCTCATTCAAGATCACACTCACAACATCATCAACTTTTAAGATTTTAGAAGTAGATGTAGAATTACTTATTGCCATAACCAAACTATCCCAACTTTCAGGGAAAGAACATAAAATCAAGAGAGCCTTTACCTCATCATCAAAAACAATATTGACTGAAACTAATTGGTTTACCAAACCATGGAAATCACCGAGATGAGTATGTACCAATCCACCTTCCTGCATTTGCAAAGTAAATAGCTGCTTCATAAGATATACCTTATTAGAAGCCGAGGGCTTTTCGTATAAATTTGCCAAGGACTTTATCAACTCTTCCGTTGTCTTACACTGTGATAAGCTGGAAATCACAGACGATGCAAGGCTCAACCTTATGGAATTGAGAGCCTTCCGATCAAGAACACTCCATTCTTCATCCTTCATATCTGTGGGCTTGCATGCAACCCCACCCAATGGTAAGTATAGATCCTTTTGATACAGATAATCCTCAATCTGCATCCTCTAGTGTTGATAATTCTTGCTGTTAAACTTCTCCATTCATAGCTTACTTTCTTCTACCATTGTTGAACTCCCACTCAATTAGAAAACCCTGTGAATGACCTATAATCAAAAAATTAACCTGCTTCCTACAAACCGTAGCTCTGATACCAACTGTTAGGTGACCCCTTATCCAATGGAAGCACAATTGATTACTTTCTTATAAGCAATTAAGCATGGAATTATATCAGAATGATAAAGTAACTAGAAACTTGAGACAACAAAGAATTTGAGAGACAATACACACTCTTGTATTAGATATTACTAGAAGAAAATACAATAAGGAAGATGCCACTTCTTCTTCCACCTCAAAGGCTTGCCACACCTCAAGACCTTCTTCCCTCTCTCTCTTGCTCAACACAAAACCAACTCTACAACCTAAGTTGCTATCCCTCCTTGAATGCTACAGCTGATCTCCTTGACCTTACACCTGTAGATCTCCTTGACCTTGCTTGCTTCAATGCTTTTACTTGCCTTCTTGGTAATTACAATACAAGCCTCATGGGTCTTTAAATAGAATCCCATGGTTACAAAAATAGAAATCTAACTACAATAATTAGACATGTAGCTCATGACTATAATTAGTCATTTGACATGCAAACACTCGGTTCACTTAACTGACTGTTCGTCAACAGCAGTTCTGGAACACACAGGCGACCGATGCCGGTCCCTGCTTGTCTGGTGCTGCCGACATCGGCCGACTGGCTGCCGATGCCGGTTGCCTTCTGCACTGGTAATGACCAACATCAGTCATGCTACTGACGTTGGTACTTCTGAAACTTAGCAATGTCTTCTTCGTGTCTACAAATAGTTGAAGCTTTTAGCTCCACACCCTAACAATATTGATAATATGTTACATAATGAGTCAAATGATGAAGTTATTAATAATGATGTTATTTCATATCATGATAACATTTCTAGTTCCCCCCCTAGGGGAAATGTGTGAATGTGTTAATTTGAGTTATAAAATTTTTATTTCTTCTATTTCAATGAAATGTAATACGATTTTACAAATTAATAATATTATAAATACTAGTGAATCTCCCAAGCCTATATTTATTTAATAAATATTTTTTTCATAAGATTTCTTCTCCTATTCAAAATAATACACTAATGATTAGGATAAATAATGTACTCTAACCCCTAAATAAACTCTTAAAAAAATCAACATTCCTTCCCCAAAATTCATATCCTCAATGCATGTTTTAGGTACTTTGCAAGACAAAGTTAATCATTTTTCCTTATAAAATAAAATGAAACACATTTGACTTGACTCTGATATGGTCTATAGTAATTCCATTGTGCATAACATTTTATATGCACCCTTACCCTCTAATTTACAAATCCTTACATTTTCCAAATCTGATGGAAGAAAGTACCCTTATTCTCATCTTAGATATTTTTAAAAAAATATGAATGGTTATAATGGTATTCAACTATTATTTCAATTATTTCCTAAAATCCTAAAACGAATGTGCCCTTTCTATGTTTCACTCTCTTCCTAATGGATCCTTAAATACCTATCTATAAATATATCTATCATTTGTAATACAACATACTCAAAATAAGGGGCTTGGGGTCACTTATGAATAGTTATCCTCTTTACACCAAGGTAAATTTGAGTAAGTTGTAATTATATTTTAAGATTAATGACTACTATGCATCAATCAAATTATAAACCAAAATATTTATAAGTAAAATATATTTTTTATAGAGGTATAATTTTTAAATAAAAATAAAAATTATTCTATTATACTTGTGAATCATCCATATCTCTTTATTATGAGGCACTAGCATTAGAGGAAGAATTGGGGTTTGTAAAATTTTTAAATAAAATGAATGGGGATATTGAATTACATAAATAAGATTCACATATTGAAGTCCACTCAAATCATGTCTATGCAGACATTCCTAATCAATTACATGGATTAAATTCAAAAATTGCTTCTCAAAGTGTATACACTAAAGCACTCCCTAACAAAAATGCACACATTAATATTAGTAATTTTTGACCTAAGGTTCAACCCAGTTATGAAAATTCTAAAATATTATATAAAAGACAAGAAATTATTTATAATAATATTAATCATAATATTTCCTTTACATCAATAAATATACAACATCTAAAATTTACTTACAATTATTATCCACAAGATATTTTAAATACTTTGTTGGATAGAAAGGTATTGAAATTGTGCCCTAATTACTATCATCCTCTTCATCATTTAAAAAAATTAAAATGCTAACCATTTTATACTTATCATGGAATTAATGAATTCATGATAATTAATTTTATGGATTGAAAGAAAAGCTAAATTAAATTGTGAATAAATAAATTATCTCCTTTCAAAAAATTGATAATAAGTTACAGAACTCTTCATCTATGCCTTCAAAATCTTCAAATAATAATAAACATGTTTTTCCTATAAAAGATGCAATGTTTTCAAATAATTTTCTTAATGTTAATACTCAAGCTAGAAACACCATTTATATCTCTCAATTTGATAATTATAACAATGAAACACATTCGCACAATGAGTTCCTAAATACAAATTTTAAAAAATTTAAAAAAACCAAGCAAGTTATCTATGAAAGTATGGATTCCTAAGTCAAAGAAACCAAATTTTTAGCATAATGAAATATATAACCAACCAAATCATACATATGAAATAAATAAAATAATAATGATTACTTGACATTTCTTTTTCCATCTAGTTGGAAGTTCTCATAAAAAATCCTAAAATCTAAACATTTGAAAGCAAACACATAATGAAAATAAATATGAAGAAATAAAATTATCCTATATATGTAATTTCAAAAGTGTCCATACATAACATGAAATAACTAACATGTCTCAACAAATAATAGTCCCCTATCTCGGAATAGCTAATGCATAATTAATATCAATATTTTCATCCCTATCATCTATAAATGGAACTTGAGAGGTTGAGGCACTACTTGTAACTCATGACCTTGATCTCAGCCTCATCCTCTCACAATCCTCATAGGCCACCAAATGATCTCTAATAATTGTTTGTCTACCATGAAGATGGACATTATCTATAAAAATAGTCATACCCAAATTTGATGTCCCCATAGGTGGAGGCATCTGCTATCAGATTAGATTGGCATAGAACTAATATCTCTCAATAACAAATGATTTTTATTCCACTATCAATGCCTCTAAACTATATACTACCTAAACATATGGCATTATCACAATAACAACTCTATCAACTAAATGGGCATGTGGCCCCACCCCATCTTCTCTCTCCATAATTACCTTGGAAATAGAACTTTTAGGCACATGTCATATGCACACAAATAATTTTGATTATATAATAAGGGATAAATATTCATCACCTCCTACGTAAATCAAATAAATATTATTAATATTAAATTAATCAACAAGGCACACCAATAATTGAATCTCACATAACACATATATCTACAACCCCCTTCCACAATAAACTCTATCACATTTGCTATTACAATTGGAAATAAATATGACCACCTAGGTTGGGCCTAAACTATGTATACTCATATGCACATCCCACATCATATACATCTATGATCTCAAATACCACATGTCTCTCATTAGTTGATACTAGAGCTAGCTCATTGATCATAGGTCAAATGTTCTCCCTCTCTCATGTAGGGGCCCTAACCATCCATAGAAAAATAACTCATGGTGGGGGTACTCCTTGAATAACAAAAAATTCATAAGTCACTCACTCTATCTAAAATCTCTTATAGATGTTGAAAAAATGGTCATGAATCCAACAACTTACACATATATGTTGTAACTCCATGGCAACCTATTTCTAACACTCAAAACCATGATATGTCCCCCAAATAATATTAGTTGATGTTAATATATCTAATATATAATGATAATCTATAGTACTAATCTAAGTTACATGTGTTGTTCTCACCACACCCAAACATGCATTCATGGCTATGCCCATCTAGCTAATGGCATTCTAATAGGCGTAATAACCACTATATGCTCATAATCCCAATAATGCAATAATGTCACAAAACCCAATCCTCTTTTATATCCCTCTCAAGTAACTCTCTGTAAATCCTTATAAAAATAGGATAATTTAGTCATATAAAATGTCCAAATTAGTAGTTTGAGTGTGGCTTGTGATACCCTATCCATATATCCTTCTTGAATGTTCTTGTGACCCTTCTATAAACCTTTTTGCTCATTACTAGTCATCCAAAACCTTATGAACTCTAATTCTAGCTCAATTAGACTCTATTTCCCAAGCTAATCCTATCCCCCTAGGTCCCAAGCTTGTAGGACAAGAGTGCCATACCTAGACTATAACACTAGATCCTAGGGTGTCCCATATTTGGTGCTCTTATCCATTTACATTTTAATCCTAAATGATCCTTTTCATCTGATTCTTATCCTTCATTATGTCAACCTATCATGAATACATGTAACCCATGACAAATAGTTCCCTATAAAAGGCTATCCAAAGTTCATTTGCAAAATGGGGTGACAAATCTTAAAAATCAAGAAAGAATACAAGAAAACTAATAAGGTAAACTTTCCTATTCTCTACATAAAATCACCCAACACAACTAAAAACATATTCAAACCCTCATATCAATCCCTATCCACCTCAAACACTCTCAACTTAGTATTTTTTCATCTGCATCACATTATTATACAAAGAACATTAAGTGGCATAACTACATATGGCTTGATCCCTCTTCAAAGTATTGGTATGTTGGTAGTGTGCCCACACAAGGGGTGTGGTTTACACATTTAGTGCATATTACACACTAACCTTCCATTTATCTAAGTGATTAAAATCCTATTTCATCAAGCATGATAGAGGGTTATGGTTTTAATAGTAAATCATATCTATAGTGATCTCTGTCAACATTCAACACTCAAGATTTAATAGGTAGGCTCACACAAGAACAATGTAAAGAACCTAGAAATTTAGGTCTATGTGACCAATTTGGAAAACAACGATAGGAGTGGACAACATCGCTATACCCTAAAGTTTCCTATTTTTATTGCTCATATCCTTTTACTAAATGAAAGCTAGATTTTGATTTGTGACACTATCTCAGTCCTTCACAACTAGTTTCAAACCCGGTATCAATCATCTTAGCCTATTTATATATAAGTTATATTTTTTCCTTATTTATTTCTATTTTTAGAAATAAAAAATATAGATAAATTATAAAAAATAGGATTGTACTTATTAAAATATTCTTTAATAATTTATTAATACAAACCCTTAACTAAAATAGGAATAAAAATCCATTATTACTTGATAAGTTAAATCATTTGGTGAACCCATTCCTTGAAAGGTTTGAGTGAGCACACCTCCTCTCTATGATCTAATTGCTAAATCTAACATTCCCATGGCTAAAATAAATGATCAAATTCAATGTTTAAACACAAGAATCATCGATTACTCATCACGAGAGTCATGTAATTTCTATGATAGAGCCTCATAGGAGATCTCCTATCCCACCTACTCATAAGGTTTGGAGAATAGTATAACAAGAACAACCTACATATAGTAGTATAGTCTGTGGAGTACATAGTGTAGTTCCATATACATATCCAACATAGTCACAAGCACTACAACAAATGTTTTAGGTTCCTATCTCATGTAGCAACCCACTATAATTAATATTAGATGAACCCACATCATAGATTATTACTTTAACTAGATATTCACTACAATAGAGTTTTTAGGGTTCTATCTCACATAGCAACCCACTACGATTAAGATTAGATGAACCCACATCATAAAGTACTACTCCAAATAGATATTCACTACAACTAAGTTTTCAAGGACCTATTTCATGTAGCAACCCACTATGTTTGAGATTAAATGATCCACCATCATAGGTTATAGTTCCATATTGATCAATTTCTCAATCATACACATCTTAGTAGAGGCCATAGAGTGTTATTTCACATAGCAATCCACTATGATTATGGATAGATGAGCCTCTGTCATAACAAATAGTTTTAGTTGCACATATATTGAGGTTGCATCTTAAATAGTCTCCATATATATATATATATATATATATATATATATATATATATAGTTAGTGAACCATATAAAACATTAGATACAAAGCATGTTCTTACATAGTATGAGTAGTATGGCCACTTGTTCAATTGGCCATCAAGGTTTAGATAATAATACAACCACCATGGGTTGATATGTATAGATTGATAGATTATCAATTTCATGTCCTCTACTAGTTATATTTCTTCCTCCAATTCACATTTAGCCACAGTTGATGCCTTCTTTTCTAACATAGAGAGTTCATATGCTTCTATGGAGGCCTCTTTTAGAGTAACCATAGTTTTAGGACTCTAGACAATTTCTAGCTATAGTATTCACATCCAGGGCAGTATCATTGAGATTTCATGCCTCTACACACAAAGATCATTTTCAAAAAGATTCTTCTACTACCAAATGTGTCCTTTAGATCCCCTAAGTTGTATCCACTTCTCAGAGTTATAGGGGGACCCCACAGTTAGTTTCCACTTTAGAAATATTAAAGCACTTATAACATACATATTTTTTAGATTCACAATCTTAGCTCTTCCATCATGCTTCATGATCATGAACAATCCCTCTCCTTGATACAAGACACCATGATAGGGATTCTCTCATCAAACTCATCAGTTAGTATCATTCTTCTTAGTCTTTCTTGTACATAGCTTCTAATTTATTTTACATAGTTTCCTTATGATTGTTTGTGTATAGATTATTTAAAAAATACCAAAAATAATATAACATGTCAAAATATAAAAAAGATTCAAATAACTCAAAAACATTTCAACTATATGCATTATCTATGTTTTACATTTCTACTACCATGCTAGACTTACATTTTGCTATTGTATGCTATTGTTTGTTGATTTATCTACATTACCTTACTTCACTTGATCTTCTTTGAGTGTGTGTAGTGACACCTAGATCCTTGATTGCTTCAATATACCTATTAAGGGGGCATCCTACTACATTCAAGGCATACATCAACATATCTACCCAATGGGGGCATCTTATACATAACTACACCATCTAGGTTATGTAATTTCTACACCACACACTTTAGTTATCATGTTAATGTACATTACTTACTAGATTAAAAATATCATTCTATCAACATTCAATAATATATAACACTTGTGTATTTCTGATCATTTACCTAGTCTTGTACTCCATGTTTGGAATACTTCCACTTCTTGATTTGATTAGTTAGATACGATAGCATTTCCAAAATTTACATGCCTTCCTTTCTTGCTTTGAGTAGCAAGATGTGATTGCATTTATTAGTTCCTATTTTATCTCTTGTGTGTGACTTAAAACATTTGCCAATGTCCTTTGATTGTACTCTTCTATGTGCTTTTATCCCTTCTACCATTCTTATTTGTTTGAAATTATATGTGTATGTAGAATTTAAACATGCTTTATATGCTCGATTTCCTAGTTTGAGTGACATGTGCCCATCTCTCTTATTTACTTGGCCCCTCAGCCACTCTTGTATGCTTATTGATTCTTGCCTTGCATGTTTATTAATTTTTTGCTTCTCATTATTTGTAATTCCATGATCCACATCATGTATTATCTTGATTTCTTGGATGCCATGATGGATGGACATCATGCTCCATCCCTCCTTGACAACTAACACCTAACAACTAATAACTAAAAATTAACAACTAACATTTCCACTTTTAGTTTAATATATTACACATAATATTACATTGTTACATCTATATAATCATACCCCTATTAATCTAACCATATCCAAGATAGACTATGCTATATCTTGAGACATTTTGGATTATCATTGGTATATCATGTATTTCACAACATAACACACTTACAGGGCTCTTTATTCTAAGGGAAGTCATTGTAGGTTCTTAATTCCTACCCTTGAAAGAGGGGGTAACAAAAAAGGGTTTTATCATAGAAATTAGAGCCTTTGATTAGTTAAAAACCAATTTTTAGAACACTCAAAATAGCATTCAGAACCCAAACTAGGTAGAATAGACTAGGAAAATAGTGATGAACCTAAAATAGTGATAAAAAACAACAAAGGACAAGAGCACCATACTTGGACTAAACATCATATAGAAAAGTATCATATTTTTGACTCTCCTATCTAAACAACACAAATCTCAAATTTTCCATAAACAGATAAAAAGGTAAGTTTAGTTATAGTTTTCTCAGCTACTATTTAGTTTAGATTGGGTAGTTTCAATATAGTTTTTCTTAAAATATCTAGATATAGGGGGCATCATTCATAACATGATAGCTCTCACTTCTAGTTTCAAATTGGGTAGTTGGTATAACTTCTAGATCAGAATCCATGTTATAGACACTAGTGATCATGGGTAATGTACATGACATATTTGCCTTTTTTCTTTTTAGTTCATTTCATGACCTAGGTATTCTCAGTAGTTGTATGCCTTATTCCATCTGTAGGTGGTTGGCATCATTTTTGAGTGGATTTCATATAAGCCTAATTTCCAATTTTGAAGTGGATTTCATATAAGCCTAATATCCATCTTTTAGAGTGGCTAATATTGGCCTAGTTCTCATTACACATTTGGCTATCCACACCACATTGTTAGATTACACAGCATTCATAGGCTTCAAAAGCCATCTCATATAACACACATTCATACTGGTATCAATTAATAGTTCCACACTTCATGGAAAATTATGGAGCCAAAGGAATAACTACCCTTTATATTCTTGAGGCACTGACTCAAAGGGATTAGAAACACAATCTAACATTTATTAACACATGCATGATCACATAGTTCATTTAGTGGGCAATGATAAAGCTAAGGGGATAGCCTTTATATTATTGAGCCACCCTTGAGGAATTGAGCACTCAACTCCATTAGTGATATTAATCTTGCTATAGTACATACCCAACATCACTCAACATCACTAAACATCATAATAAATTTATGCTTTACATTGTGCTCTCTTTATGCACACTCCACAACACATAGATTCATGGGCTTCATCCTTACAGGAAAGTTTAGGTACGCTTTCTACTTTTCCTTTATCTTAGTATTTCACTTTATTGTATTGATATAACAAATGGGGGAAAATATAGTCATATAAAATGTCCAAACTGGTAGTTTGAGTGTGGCTTGTGACACCCTATCCATAGGTCCTTCTTGTATGCTCTTGTGACCCTTCTAGGCACATTTTTGCTCATTAACAATCATCCAAAACCTTCTGAACTTTGAATCTAGCTTATCTAAACTCTATTTACCAAGCCAATATTATCCCCATAGGTCTCGAGCCTATAAGATAGGAGTGCCATACTTAGATTATAACACCAGACCCTAGGGTGTCCCATTTTTGGTTCTCCTATCCTTTTGTGTTTTGAGCTCAAATGGTCATTTTCATCCAATTCCTATCCTTCATTATGTCAGCCTAGGGTGAATACATCTAACCCATGACCAATAGTTGCCTATAAAATCCTATCCAAAGTTTATTTACAAATAGGGGTGATAAATCTTAAAAATCAAGAATACAATAAAAATACTAAGGCAAACTTTCCTATTCTCTACATACAGTCACCCAACACAACTCTAAACATATTCAAACCCTCATACTAATCCCTATCCACCTAAATCACTCTTAATTTATAATTTTTACATCTACATCACACTATTTCATAAATCACATTAAGTGGGAGAACTACATATGGCTTGATCCCTCTTCAGAGTATTGGTATGTAGGCAATGTGCCCATAAAATGGGTGTGGATTACATGTTAAGTGCATGTTAAACACTAACCCATAATTTATCTAAGTTATTTAAATCATGTTTTATCAAGAATGATAGAGGGTTATGGTTTAAAGATTAAATCATCTCTATAGTGATCTCTACCGACATTCAACACTCAAGATTTCATAGGCAAGTTCACATAGGAACAACACAAAGAACCCATAAAGTTTAGGTCTCTATGACCATTTTTGATAAAAATCATAGGAGTGGAAAATGTCAGACCTCAAAGTGTCATGTTTTTAGTGCTTATATCCTTTCATCAAATGAAATCTAGATTTTGATTTGTGATAATGTCCTAGTCCTACACAACTAGTTGTAGACCCTATATTAACCATCTCATCTTGTTTCTAGATAAGTTATATTTATTCTTATTTTTATAAAGGTAAAAAAATATAAATAAATTATATAAATCAAGACTATAATTATTGTAATATTCTTTATTGATTTATTAGTCCAAACCCTTAATTAAAATAGGAATAAAAATATACTATTCCCAAATGAGTTAAATTAGCCAACATGGTATGACCCTATAAATATTTGGTCCCATGCTTTTATATAAATTTAATAATATCAATCATCTTGTGAAATTACTATACCTCCCCGATCAATAACAACAAAAGTAGATAACAATCCATAGATAAATTTATGCAAAAGATAAAATCTTCAATGTTTTCTAACAAAAAAGTAGTGGTATCTCATGCACCATACCCCCAACCTATATCATGCCTAGTCTTATACTTATGGCCTTAATAAATACTAAATATAATCTCTATCACATCCCACATATCCATAATTGGGAATAATAAAATGTTCCACATGCACTTTAAAGTCACCACCTTTGGGAAACTAAAAGATACACATATTTAAATCCCACCACTCAGCTAAGTCATCCTTCATATGCTCATAAAATGGAATTAGGTCTAAATGAACTATATCATATAATAATAAAGCATAAATAATTTTAGTCTCCTCATTTGACAAAGGTAAACCATGAATGGTCTGTATAATGCTCCCTTGATGGAACTCATGGGTTCTAAGGTCACCCTATAATCATAAACACACAAGATATGTTAGAAATTTAATACCATAATATTCCAAAATGATAATAATAAATTAAAATTATCCACTAGACTAGGCCACATTACATTGGAAAACATCATAAATAAGATAACAAAACTCAAAAACATAGTCAAATTATTAAAATATAGATTATTACTCACACATATGGTAAAAGTATTTGTCTCCACCACCGCTCATATTTGCCCAAATCATGTCAACAATATTGGTATCCTTTGAGGTATTTTTTCTCTATTCTCACTAATTCTCAATATTTAATATTGGTTTAAATGAAAATAAATAGTAAAAACTATTTTATCCTACTTATTTATACTATTTACTATTATCCCAATGTTACACCTTGCCAACATGCCACTCATGTTAATCACTATTAGTAAAAATATAAATATAAGTATCTTATAAAATACTTATCCAAATTTATTGTCATCAAATTCATTATGATCCGAATTATATCTTCTCCCACATCATACAAATTGGGATATTTATCATGGCATTCCCAAAATTAATAAATTTTTTCAAAGCAATTATCAATCATTTTTTATTGGTACTATTTCTCAAACTCATCCTCTCATAGCTCATTTAATTTTATATTACTCTCCTTTTAACACCAATTATTAATTATTATCATCATTTTTCTCAAAAAATGTGGGAAAACATATTTTAGACACTATTTTATAGATTATATATCACCTTTGTCTTATATTTTTGGTAAACTCAAACCTTGGCTATTCCTCTCAATTCTAGACCTTTCCCACTTTTCAAAATCTCACATCTACTTTATCTTATGGCCCTTGGCCTATCTCTTAGTTTGACCAATATTACATTGATAACCCAAATCTTCTATTTTTACTATAATTCTTAAAACTTACTTATCATACACCTCTACAAGATTTGATTTTATGCCTATTTTCTTGCTCCCTGAAAACTAATGTCTAGGACAAACACTTGCATTGATTCTAGTGTCCTGACTTAACATAAGTGTCCAATGCCTTAAAGTCATCTAAGCTGTATATGAAATGTATCATAATGGTTAGCCTAAGTGATCTAATGTGAGTTACTTCTCCAAATGGAGTGATATAAAGATAAAATCAACCCTCATTCATTCTTTACCTATAAAAGACCTAAAGAGATCGAGACAACTTATCAAAAGCATTCAATCAAACATCTAATTGAATAATAAATTCCTTATTTCCATACTACTCATAAGGAAAACACATATACAAGTTAATGTACCAAACTACTATCCCATGAGCCTGATATTCTGAGTTAAAAGTTAGGTCACTTTGGTAGTTACTTTACACATATTACATAATTCACACACAAGCCAACATATAGGGGAGAACTAAATCATTTTGAGACCCTCTTAAAAGTATTATCTATGTATTCAATGTTCATTAATAAAGGAGTATTTGGGGTTAGCTCGACACTATGTACCCATTAACCCATTTTTCCATAAATTCATTATGAAGATAAAGAACTAGGGTTTTTCAAATTCATGAGGAGTGACAATCCATGACCCATATCTAAATGCACTAGAGTGAAGGCATAATCAAACACATAAGCATACATATTGTCACATCCTTTTCCATAAGGTATTCCATATAAGACACTTACATTGATTTTATATATTAGCATCAACGTAATTATCCCAGGTTGATGTTAGTGTCCATGACACCAAGAAGTGTCATATGTGAAAGTCAATGATTGTCTAGAATCATCTTCAGTTTGATTTCAACCTATTCTATATCTAGAAATACATTAGCTTAAAAAAAATCACATTAATTATTTATTATTTATATACTTAACATAGTTATAATTACTATTTTTAGCTAATCTCAATTAACAAATTTAGTGTATGTTTATATCTAAGTTTAGGACCCAATTGGCTTATTGTAGATCTGATCTTCACCCTTATGAATTATCATTTATATATTATTAAACTGATATACCCAAGTAAGGATTTCAATATCTAATTTAAGGTTAAACATTTGGTGAACCTAATCCATGTGAATGCAATATTTTCTAATCTAGGGCTTCCAAGCCTATTATGTTTTTAGTTTATTATGATGAATTTTTAGATCTAAAAATTTACCTTAGGGTTTTACCCTCCTCTAGTCGTAAAGGCTTCATTTGCATATGATTTCAAGTGGATTTATCCTTGATTGGTGTATTTATACCTTAAAATATATACATTTTAAAATTCCCTAGAATTATTTTCTACTCAGAATGGAATATAAAAAACCTTGTTTTGTTCACCAAAATTCAGTACAAAATTTTCAATCTTTGTAATTTACTATTTTTGTCTATATTGGCATGCAAGGTGAATTGTGTACTTATTTTGAAATTATTTTTTGGTATTTTTCAAAAATTATATTTTATTCAAAAACCTCTCTCATATATTTGAAGTAAACTACTATTTTATAAAAAAATGATTCTTTACTGGGAATATTCTAGGGTTTTATATGTGAAGCATTTCACATTGTTTGGCTATTTTTTAATTCATAATAGATCCAAATTCAAATTCATCAGAGGTTTTTCATAAGTATGTTAATATAGATAAAAACCTCCTTTTTGTAATATATTTTGAGGATTTTATAAATTTATGATTTTAATATGTTTAAAAAATGTAAATCTACATGTCATACATGTAATTTTATTTATCTATTTTTTTGGATTCATCTTATTCCATATTTTTTTATAAAAACCTATCTCATATTTTCAAAAATCTCAGCCAATAGTTTTAAATTTATATATCCTTATAATATCATGATTGATTGCTCCCTAGTTTTCATACCAAATTTTAGAACATTTAAAATGGATACAAAGGATCCTCTTGTTCCCCCTAACCCTAAATAGGGTGATATATATCCTCCATCTAACCAAGTTGACATTATCACTTATCCAATGGGTAAGGTAGATGGTTTATTTATGCATGCTCAATCTCAGGTACCTAGGGTTTGTGCTTGTGAAGCCCTAAGAGAACAATCAATACTAGAACTAATTTAATGTATGAGTTATAAAAGAAAAATCAGTCTTTAAATTCGAAGATAACTTTATTAAAAAATAATATTACATATACAAATAACCCACATTATGCTACTATGAACCATGTGTTTGCATCTTTACATACCAATTATGTGCCTAATAAAAATTAATATTGGAAGCCAAAACCAAATTCACATAGTAACAATGATCCTATAACTAAACAAAAATTGTATTAAGAAGTCAAGTGAGCTTCTAAGAGGCATGCTTCAAAATAACATGATCAAATTACCTCTTTTCCTATAAGGAGATCCAACTATTATTTTTAATATCATAGAATGTAGGGTTACCATATTAATTATTATTTTAAAATTAAAATAAATATACAAAATATAAATTATCCCAAAGTAAATATGTCCAATGAATAAAAATAGGTATCGAAATAGCCTCAAACACAAAAGGAGGCATATTTGCCACATACACCTCAAGATTTAAATGTTATATCATTATCAAAGGTAGATGAGCCTTCACATGATATGTAAGTTTCAAATGTTCCAAATTCCCCAAAAGATGTATGAAATATTCTAAATAATGATCCAAAGTAAGAAACTTTAAAATAACAATCCTAAATGGTAATATTATAGAATGAGAAAGAAAATATGTTAAATGTTTTTATAGTTTATATCCCATAGGTTTCAAATGATGAAAATAAAAAAATAAAATTTCATTTCCAAGAAAGAAGTTCTAACGCATGGTGCAGTTAGTTTTTTATACACATATACTCAAAGTGTTTCAGAAGCCATTTATTCAAGAAAAACTAAAGGTATTAAAATTATCCTTTAATACTCATTACATACATGATCCTAATGATAATAAAATTTGGCATGACCCCTCTAGGCCTTGATGTGTTCACATTGTTCTATGTGATTCAATGCTATATCTACCTAGACATGTTTCTTTTATATCTTGCATGGTTCCATTCACATATTATATAGTTGTTTTATCCTTTAAAGTTGAGGTAACTAATGATTTATATTATTCCCTCACCTCAAGGGGGAATATTAGTGGGGCCATGTCATAGAGATATTTTATTCACATTTGGTATAATTTTAGATTCAGTGGGGGCATGCTTCCAACATTAGGTACAAGTATGAATGGGTTAAATAGTTGAGCCAATCTCAAAAGCTGAGTGACAACTCACATTTACTCCAATGTTAGGGGCATGTGTATTCTAATATCCATTTTTCTATCTCCTTATATATATGTACTTTCCATATTTATATATATTTATCTTAATCTCAATTTCATATTCTTACAATGATACATCTTTTAAATCAACTTCCTAATAGGCAAGGTGATTAAATCAACACACAAGTGTACTATACCTTACTATATCAATTTTAATAGTTTCAAGTGCTTTAAATTAAATTTTATATTGACCAATTATGTACTATAACAAGTCACTAGTAAATCACTTGAGTTGGACTCAAGTAAAGGCAAGGTGTGTTATACACACTTAGGTATGCATTCCTTTCCTTTAAACTACTAATTTCATTACTAGATTAAAGAGGGGTAAATGTAGACACTATTTTATATATTATATCACCTCAGTCTTGTACACTTCAAAAAATCAGACTTTAGATATTCTTCTTAGTTTTGGACCTTAATATCTAAAATAAATTATTGTTTTATTAAAATTATTGATTCTTTAATCAGAATATTCCAGGGTTTTTTTTGTGTAGCATTCAATATTGTTTGACTAATTATGATTCATAATATATCTAATTTAAAATTCCTTATATTTTTTTCATAAGTGTGTTAATATAGATAAAAACAACTTTTATTTTTTTAAAATATTATGCAGATTTTATAAATTTATGTTTTACTATTTTAATTAAATGCAGGTTTACAAGGTGTGCATATACTTTTATTTACCTATATTTATGGGTTCATATTATTCCATATTTTTCCAAAAATCCTATCTCAATTTTTTATAAAAATATCCAATAGTTTTAAATTGTTATATCCTTACTATATCATGATTGAATACTCCCTAACATTTCTGAGTCTTTCTTACCTTATTTTCATAAAATTTTTTAGAAAATTTAAAATGGATAAAAAGGATCATGTTGTTACTCCTAACCCTAAGAAGGATGATATATATCCTCCCTCTAAATAGTTCCATGCTATCTCTTATCTAGTGGGTAAGGTATGTGGTGCATGTATACATGTTCAATCCTAGGTAACTAGGGTTTGTGCTCGTGAAACCCTAAGAGAAAAAATTAATACTATGACCAATTTAATGTATCAATTACAAAATAAAAATTAGTATCTAAATTAAAAGATCAATTTATTAAAAAATTAGATTTCTTATAGAAATAACCCACATTATTCTACTATGAACAATGTGTTTTTATCTTCACATACCAATTATGTGCCTAATAAAAATCAATATTGGGAGCCAAAACCAAAGTCACCTAGTGACAATGATCCTAAAAGTGAAAAAATACCTATTATGAGGTCAAGTGAGATTATAAGAGACATGATTTGAAACAAAATTATAAAATTACCTCCTTCACATCCTTTAAGGATATCCAAATATTATTGTTTATATCATAGAATGCATGATCACCATACTGATTGTTGTTTTGAATTGAAAAGAAAGATAAAAAATATAAATTATTCCAAAGAAAATGTGTCCAATGAACAAAAGGGGTACCAAAAGATCCTCAAACAAAAAAGGAGGAACTTTTCCACATCTACCTCAAGATTCAAATTTTATATAATTATCAAAGTTGGATAAGCCTTCACATGATATGAAAGTTTTAAATGTTCCAAATTCTCCAAAAGATGTACCAAATATTCCAAATAATGATCAAAAGAAATAAATTTTTAAATAATAATCCTAAATGATAATGTCACAAAATAATCAAAAAGCATATTTTTATAATGAGCAAGAGAAGATGTGAAATTTGTTTAGAGTTTATATCCTATAGGTTTCTAATGAGGAAAATATAAAATATCAGTTTTAGAACCTTACAATGATACATATTTTAAATCAACTTGTGAATAGGTAAGGTAGTTACATCGACATATAGATGTACTCCTATACCTTGTTATTTTAATTTAAATATTTTCAATTACTTTCAACTCTATATTATATGAAATTATTATGTATTGTAGCATGCTCTTGGTTGCAGGTCAGTCACTAGTAAAACACTTAAATTGGACTCAAACATAGGTAAGGTATGTTATATACACCCAAGTACACATTCCTTTCCTTTAAAATAGAAATTTCATTACTAGATTAAAAGGGGGAATATAGAAACTATTTTATGGATTATATATCACCTCACTCTTGTATACTTGGAAAACTCAAACATTGCTTATTCCTCTCAATTTTAGACCTTTCTTGCTTTTTAAAGTCTTGCATCTACTCTATCTTGTGCCCTTTGGCCTATCTCTTAGTCGAATGAGTATTATTTTGATGACCCAGACATTTTATCTTTCCCAAAATGATTAAACATACTTATATTACACCTATACATGTTTTGAGTCTATACTTACTTTCCTACTCCATAGACACTAACATGTAAGATATACACCTACATCGACGGTAGTGTCTTAACCAGACATAAGTGTTTAATTACCTAAATTCATTCAATTTTAAAATGAAACACATCCTAATGGTCAGTATTTTCACTTTCAGTTACACCTTTTGGGGAGGTATTCTAGGTCTCCTCACTCAATTAACACAATGGGAACTTTGTAAGGCTATGGGTGACCTATGACTAAAGAGAACCTCTAGAGAGGGATGGCTCCCTTGATGATACACCTAAAACTAACACTAACCTACTCAAATTTCAAGTAAAAGGGAGAAATAAAACATGATATTTATGACTAAAAGTGGCGATGCACAAATTTTAGGGCTTCTCTACTTGATTATGATTGGTACTATTGATTAAAATAAGCTTCAAATCTGATTTCACAACTCCAAAAATAGTCCTTATAACATAAGTGTTTCAATATGGAAGTTATAGTTAATGAATCAATAAATAGGGCTAAATAAGAGGTATAAAATAATACACTAGTGAATAGTTACAAACTTAACCTTTGAAAGACTATTTTACACACATCATATGACCTATAAGAAGATGACTTATTGACAAAGAGGAAAGAATGAAGACAACAAATGCAAAGAAGTTGAAAATTGTCACTAAAAATCATCAAAAATTCATATATGAAAGATGGATAAGCAATAAATCATCTTGTATTCAATTCAAAATAAAAAAATTAGTATCAATTTTGATATGGCTATGCCATAATTAGCTAGAGCATGATTTCAACTTCACCTACAAGAGCATATATAGGAGAAGAAAAAGAGAGGGAGAATGTGGATGTTTAGTAATATCATGATGGATCTCATCCAATCATGAGATAAGTTTCAACTCAAATGTAAGTTGAAAAAATAGTCATATTATTCTTTCTTCCAAATGTATTAGACTTCTATAATGATGACTTCATGAAAGGTGGCGTAGGAGTCTCTTGGTCTTCTTTGGCTCATCTTGTTATTTAAACTGACCTCCTTTATTTATTGAGGAGTTAAAATTACAACCTTTCATCTAGATAATTATTATCCTTTTTTCACCTTACCCACATTTGAGTATCTCCAAACTGATATTACATGGTTGTGTTTGTGTTTGAGAGTTCTTGACACCATGAAGCTAATAGACTACCTATGTAATTAGTCTTCAAATATACCATCATTCACTATAACTAACTCATTTATGAATTTAATATTCGTAAAATTATTCCATTATATGTTTATATTCATGTATCAAATATTCATATTCCTTTAATGACCATAAGAAGGTCTATAACTTCACTTTTCTATGCAAACAAGAGGACATTCTCCACTAGGTTTGGTTTATTACTTGATAACCTTTTATATTATATTGAGGTATCATTTAATTAATATTTTAAGGTAATTATTCATATTTTAAATTCTTAAAAATTTATTAAATGGGTCAATAGAGACTCACACACTCAAACACCATGCAAACTAGTTAAGAACCCTGATTTCCCTCATGACATAGACATTTATTTTAGATTTTTATCCTGATTAACTAATTTTAAAAAATTATATAACTTAAATGACATAAAAACATACCTCTATGTAAATTATTGAGTAAAAATCAAAATATACACTTTTTATGGAAACTAGGCTTGTAGGGCAGCAAGTAGACTAGTTTGCTAAAAACAATAAAGCTATAGAGGGTTTAAAGATATTATGTAGCTTTTATTTCAACATATATGATACCATATAACCATTAAAATAATTATCATGTCATTATCAATAACAAAAAATATATAAAACACTTATTTCCAAGTCTATAACAACTTAGAAATCAGGAACAATAGACCTAGAGAGAGAAATTGACATATATTGAGTTTTAATCAATATAGAGAGATAATTATTTTTTTATAAGACCTGAAATCACCCATATATATCATAAAAACACTTTATGTATTAAATCCATCAATAAAATCTCATTAATACACCCTTTTCAGGCATGTTATAACCCAAAAATCAAGAACAATAGAGAAATCTTCTTAAATGGGTTAATGACTTATTGATTTGAGTTTTTTTGTGATTATATTATGATGTAATGATAGTATAATATAATTTTGGAAGTTTATATATAATTAAAATTAATATTTAATTTCCATACCCTCTAAAAACACTTCACAACCTCCAAACTTGTTTGTCATGTCAAGAAACAAAAAAATGATATTTACTTGCCAATGGAGATCTGATCAGGGTTGTTTTCTTAGAGTTTTATGTTTTAAGGAATTTTATACCCATTTATATTTATTTTAAACCATAATAATTCATCCATTTATCTCAATTGTACTTACAAAAGTATAAAATTGAATATCTATGGTTTGTAAAAGTTTTGGAGGTGATAAACTTGTTAGCGATTATTCATAAATACTTTCCCCTCAAACTCAAAAATATTTTAAAAAAATTGTATGGAATATTTATTCCTTAAATATATAATATAATTTATCCTCACACTCTATATCCTCCATGAACCAAATCCAAACTTGTTGACCTTCTTTTCTTATGAGTGACTAGATGGAGTTCTTGAGTAATCTTTTGCATTGTTTACGACCTATACCTTTTGCATGAGCATGGTTTTGGGACTGATAATTATGTATGTAGTTTTGAAATGTTTAATGATACAAAATACCATAAAAATGTGATTTATTTTACTATTTAACTTGCTCATTTACTTTGTAAGCTCAAATAATATGCTTGTAACTAACTTTTTATGACTTCAAATTGCCATCACCACATTAGAAACTGACTCAAGATGGATTGGCATGTGTTTACCAAAGTACGTGACCTATATTTAACCTTTGGAATAGATTTAATAATATTGAATAAAATTTTCAAGACATTATAATTATTTAAACAAGCACAAACATTAAACCTTAACTTTTAAAAATATGTTGAACTATGCTAAAGTACCTTAAACTATGTTAAAGTCTTCATAAAAGACCATGTGCAAGGTTAGACAACTCAAAACATTATTTTAACATTCCATGATCAAGGGTGGATAAATTATCCAACATTTTTGATGACCTCTGGTGATATTCTACCTACTAAATATATAGAATAGTAGCCTTAGAATCCATTAGACTATGGAGTCACCGATCACTCAACACTAAGCATGATTTAGACCTTAAGAATTGACTACAAATCCCTAGAATAAGTTGAGAAAAATTAAGATACATTCAATACACAAAAAAAAACAAGACACACATACAATGCCAAGAGGAATTCATGGAAAAGAGAGAAGCAAATAATTAATTAAAATGTGCTAGAAACACTTAGAAAAAGCAAAATACTAGCTTACTATGTATAAGACCTTAAAGGCCTACTCCACCTAGATCAAAAGGAAATTTTTTTAAACATTCTTGAATCCATAAGAGTAAATTGGAACTTTATGGATGGATTTTATTAGAATCTTTATTATGAGGTGAGAGATATACCTTACCTCTTGAGATGTTGACGTATTCATATTCTTGATTGGCAATCAGGCTTATCTCCTTCATTTCTTTACCTATGGACTGATCATGCAAGTTAAGGATAATGTCATACCTTATCCAAGATTGATTTTTTGATGAAAATAATATGATTTATGCATTATTTAGAGGCTAATCTTGATCAATCATGATAAATTGAGTAAATTATCTTTACAAGTCATGTAGTGTATTTTTCTTTGTGTTTTCATTCTACCCTTTAGGAGATGTAGGTCTAATAAAGACCTCAAATTCTAGAGAAAGATGATGGTATTACTACCACAAGTCATTAGGACTTTATTTTTTTCTTTTTAGAAGGGAAACAACCTTTGTGACACACTAATTTTTATCATCATGAGTTTTAGGCCTATGAAAATCCTCAAATTCTTTGCAAATGTCCACGTACGATACCCACATGTCGTTAGTGTCTCTTTCATGAATTTATACAAATTTATAAATTATCATGTCTTCTTGAACCTCCTCATAGTCACATTGAGGAATTTCATGACTTGAGATGATATGATCTTCATCATATGTTTCAAGGACACCTTAGACTTCTTCACTCACACCTTCCCCATGTTTGCTAGTTAAGACAACTATTTTAGCATTATTCATGAAATCATAACATAGCTCACTCAAAAATATATCATCTAGATGGTCCTTATCTTCTTTTCCATTTGATACATCTTGAGGAAAGTTCAATTTCACCTCTAATGAATCCACCATTTGAAAATCTTCATCATAGCCTTCTTGAGGCTCATTTACAGCTATAACTAAAGTTGAATATTTTCATCATGTTCACTTAAAGAGTTAGTATGTTCACTTGGATTCTCCTCATATTATATCCATACAATAGGTTTTCCAATACAAATGGATATGGTGGGAGGGAAATGGGATCCAAATGGTTTAACAAGGGTATAATACTCATTTTTAAATGGAAATTGAGTCATTAAGGGATCCCCTTCACTTTCCTTCCAAACAATGGGTTCTCCTTCAAAAAGGGAGATGGTGGTAGGGACAAATTAATAATTTGGTAGAGTAGGATGAAAATTCTTATGATTCAATTTGAGGTTTAAATGAGTAATCTTATAAATTATAAATTTGGGGGTAATGGGCTCATTTAGGAGCTCGTGGGGAAGAGAAAAAGAGGCTTGTGCTAAAGTTTATTTATTATCCTCTTTCCATTTAACAATCATTATATAAAAATTTTATATGACTTTATCCTTTAAATTGATTCTTGTATAAAATCTTTCAAAGGCTTATGTATTAAATGACAACACCAAAAATCCTTCAATAGATGAGGTATTTTGAGTAATTATCCTATCAAACATGCAAAAAAATATTGTGATTATGATTTTCACCCTTTAAGGAGGTGTTTCAAGTCTCTTCACTCAATTGACACAATGGCAACTCTTTAAGGTTATGGGTGACCTATGACTAAAGAGAACCTCAAAATAGGGTTGGCTCCCTTGATGTTACACCTAAAATTAACACTACACCAACTCAAATTGCAAGGAAAAGGGAGAAAGAAAGCATGAAATATATGACTAAAAAGGGAGATACACCAAATTTTATGTCTCCTCTAATTTATTATGATTGCTACTATAGACTAAAACAACATTGAAATATGATTTCACAATTCCAAAAATAGTCTTTCCAACATAAGTGCTTCAATATGGAGATTATAGTTAATGCATCAATCAAGAGGGATAATCAAGAGGTCTAAAATAATACACTAGTGAATATTTCCACACTTAACCTTTGAAATACTATTTTAAACACATCATATGACCTACAAGAAGATGGCATACTCAGAAAGAAGTAAGAATAAAGAGGAAAAGTTCAAGTTGAACACTATCACTATCATTCATCAACAGTTAATTGTAAGAACACTATATGCAAGATGGAAGGGGAAAAAATCATCTTATATTCAATTCAAAATCAAGAAATCAATATCAATCTCGATAGGGCTATGCCATAACAAGTTAGAGGATGATTTCAAATTCACATAAAAACGTATATATAGGAGAAGATAATGGAGAGAGATAAGGTGGAAATGTAGGAATATCATGATGTCTCTCATCCAATCATGAGATCTGTTGCAACTCTAATGGAATGTGAAAAAATATTCATATGATTCTTTCTTCAACATGTGTTATCCTTGTATAATGATGACTTCATGAAAGATGACGTAGGAGTCTCTTGGTATTTTATGGATCATCTTATGTTATTGAAACTAACCTCCTTTATTGATTGAGGATTTACAATACATTATTAAATGTAGGTAATTTTAATCCCTTTTCCACCTTATCCACATTTTAGGATCTCCAAACTGATGTTACAAGGCTATGTTTATGTTTGAGAGTTCTAAACACCATGAAGCTAGTAGACTACCTATGTAATTGGTATTCACATATGGCATAAGTCAATATAATTAGATTTTTTACATATTTAAGATTCATCCAAGTATTCCATATATTTTTATATGTGTTTATCAAATATTCTTAATCATTTGATGACCTTAATAAGGTCTACAACTTCACTTTTCTATCCAAAAAAGAGGACATTTTCCATTAGGTTTAGTTTTTTGCTTGATAAAATATTATATCATATTTATGGATCATTTAATTTTTGTTTTAATGTCATTTTAACTATTACCAAGCTTTAAAATCTTCTAAAACTAGTCAAGAGACTCTCACACACTCAAACACCATATAAATGAATCAAGAACCCTAATTTCCCTCATGGTACATAGCTATGTTTTAGATTTTTATACCTATTAATGAATAATAATAATAACTTTAAAACAATTAAATAAATTCAAGGACATAAAAAAATACCTCCTTGTCATTTTTCATTGTTTTTAAATTAGTAAAATTCAAAATATACTCTTTTTGTGAAAACTAGGCTTGTATGGCAATAAATAAGCTAGTTTGCTAAAAAAACTATATTTTGATATCCAAAGGGTATCAAGAGATTATTAATTTTTTTTTTAACCTATATAAACCCATATATCCATTATAATCATTATTTTTTCATGATCAAGTACAAAAAAATAAAAAACACTCATTTTTGTGTCTTTAACAACTCAAAAATCAGGAACAATGGACCTAAAGAGAGAAATGGAAATATATTGATTTTTTAGGGGTGTAAATACCTAATTATTATTTTTATATTACCTAAATATTCCCCTATATATCTTAAAACCACTATATTAATTCAATAAATCAATAAAATCTCATAAAACACCCCTTTTAGACTTGTTATAACCCAGAAATCAAGAGCAATGGAGAAATCTTCTTGAATGTGGTAATGAATTCTTGATTTGAGTTGTTTTGGTGATTATATTATGTTTTAATGATGTTATAATATCATTTTTGATGTGTATACACCATTAAAATTCATATTTAATAGCCATCTCCTTTGAAAACTCTTCACAACCTCTAAACCTACTTGTCATGTCAAGAAACAACAAAATAGTGAGATTTACTTACCAATGGAGATCTGATCAGGGTTGATTGATTTTATTTTTGTGTTT
Source organism: Torreya grandis (assembly GCA_037957365.1). NCBI lineage: Eukaryota > Viridiplantae > Streptophyta > Pinopsida > Cupressales > Taxaceae > Torreya > Torreya grandis. The sequence continues at coordinate 905,132 of JARHVA010001962.1, read as the reverse complement.
AAATGAATTTTAAACCATTTAATAGTGATATAAAACCATAATTATGCATCCATAGAGCTCAAGAGTGCTGCCAAAAGGAGAAAATTAAACTACTGGAGTTTGCAAAGATTTTGGAGGTGCTAAACTTGTTAGAAATTATTCATAAAGCTCTACACCTAAAACTAAGAACTATTGAAATAAATTTTTAGGTAATATGGGTTCCCCTAAAACCATAATATTATTATTCCTCACACTTTCTCTCCTCCATGAATCAACACCAAACTTGCTGACCTTTTTTGCTTGTGACTAACCCAATGGATTTTTTGAACAATCTTTTGCATTATTGGGACCTATACCTTATTTATGAGGATGTTTTTGGGCCTAATAAGTATTGAGGAGGTTTTAAAATTTTTAAACCTATAAAATCCCATTAAAATGGGACTTCTTTTTCTATGAAACCTACTCATTTGCTTTGGTATATCAAAGAAGATGCTTGTAATTAACTTTTTTTGATTTCAAGCTACCATATCCACATTAAAAACTAAATAAAGATGCATTGAAATATGTGTTATAATGTACATGACCTATATTTGACCTTTTTATATTTACTAATCTTTAAGAAAATTTTCAAGACACTAGAATGATTTAGATAAGCATAAATAATAAACCATAACTTTTTTAAATACCTTAAACTATGATAAAGTACCTTAAAAAATACTAAAGTATTCATATATGACCATGTGTAAGGTTATACAACTAAGAGGATTATTTGAATATACCATAATCAAGGGTAAATAAATTATCCAAAAGTCACCATAAATTCTTTAATGTGAGTTACTTCTCTAAATGGATTGATATAAATACAATATCAACCCTCATTCATTCCTCACCTAGTAAATACCTAAAGAGACTAAGGAAACTCATAAAAATAATTCAATCATGTATTCAATTGAAAAAAAGCTTCCCTATTTCCATACTAGTCATAGGGATAACACATCTTCAAGTCTAAAGTAATAAACTAGCATCCCAAGAGCCAGATTTCCCATATTATAAGTTAGGTCACTATTGTAATTCATTTTCACATATTACATGATTCACACACAAGACAAAATGTAGGGGAGAGCTACATCATTCTGAGTCCCTCTTCAAAGTATTGGCTATGTAGGTAGTGGTTATTGATAGAGGGGTCTTTGGGGTTAGCTTAAAACTATGTTCCCACTAGCCCATTTTCCCCCAAGGTCACTATAAATATGAAGAAATTGGGTTTTATAAATTCATGAGGAATGATAGTCCATGACCCAAATATTAATGCACTAGAGTGAAGGTGAATTCAAACCCAAAATCATCTAGGTGATCACATTCTTTTTTAGAAGATATTTTATATAGGAAACTTGTGTCAAGTTTAGATAGTAGCATTAATGCAACTATCTTAGGTTAACATTAGTATCCATAGTTCCAAAAGTGTCAAATCCATAATGTAATGACTATTCTAGAATAATCTTCTAGTATTATTTTAGTATGTTCCATATCCATAACTACATTAACATTATAAAAATCTAAGTATATTAATTTTTTGATATTTATATACTTAGCATAGTTGTACTTACTATTTTTATCCTATCTCAATTAATAAATTTAGTGTATGTTTATATCTAAGTTTATCACCCAATTGGTATATAATATATCTTATCATAACTCTTGTGCATTGTCGTTTATATATTATTAACCCTATCTTACCCAATGAAGGATTCAAAGATCTAATTTAGGGTGAAACACATTCATGCTTATGCACTCAAATATATTCAATACTTCCATAATAGGTAATACAAGATAAATACAATATATGCAAACATTCAACAATATTATAATGTGAATTCAATTATAAATCACAAATTTACAAACTATGGGGACATATAGTCTTATATGAAATTACCCTATAAAATCTCAAATTGTTCATTATGATATGTAGTTGGAATGATATTGGTTCATGTTCCCCTATTTTGTAAATTTGAAAATAATATAACCTCAATTTTCAATAAGTAATTTAAATGTCCAAAGTTTCAAAGATAATAACTTTAAAAATTTAATCTAGATCCATATTTAGTTGTGTTATTAATATGGTGATAAGTGGGACATGTTTGAGTCTAGTGACACTCAACATACATGGATTCGATTTTGTGAACCTAATACATGGTTCCCCTCTCTTTATTTATTGTTATTTTATTTCCCACTAGAGTCTAGTGTAACTTGATGGTTTATAACTCTAATATTCCTTAAAAATTTGTTCACAAGTGAAAGCATGTTCTTATTAAAATCTAAACACTTCACTCATTGAGACTTGATCACTCTCAAAACTCATTATAGGCTCTAGATATATGAACTGGTATGGCTATGTTATAAATATACCTAATGTCCTATCACTCATCCTCTTACCACTTTAAATTATTCTCCCTAGCTAGGAAGCAAATAAGATTGAAAACACCCTATCTCCACTTGTAAGAAAAAAATTAGATTGCACACTCTTTCATGTGTATTTTCCATTTCTCTCATTTCAAATTTAAAAGTTTAAAATTTAAAATATAGATAGTAACTACTATTAGTGGAAATATTGCAAGTTTTGAATTAAGACATATTGTAAAACCAAGCTTCACATTAAAATATAAAGTGTTTATACAACTTAGGCTTGCATTTACTTTAATATAGTCATTTTAGTTTATTGCATCATTATAATAAAGTGGGGGAAAGTGTAAACACCAAAATTAGACACAATCTCATTTAAAATATACAATTTACATAATCTTGATTATTTGGATTATTATTGATGAATGAATGGCTTATTGGCATGCCCTAGTCTAAGTTTTAGGTTTGTCACTTTTATTTTTCATTTAGATGCCCTTTATAATTTCTTTATTATATTCTAATATCCACCTTAGGGATTCCCAATATTCATTTTAAATCTTTATCTTTGTGTTTTGAGTCTTTTAGTCAAGGTTACATTACATGGACAAGACCACATTACGACCCTACTCAAACAAGGTAGACTTGTTCCAATGTAAATATTTTGAAGTTTTATATTTATAAAAGTCTCTTTTATGACTATTTATATTTTCAAATTAGTTCCCTTTCACACCAATATTTCCCAAATTTTAATTCCAAAATCTCTATGTAAGTAAAGGTCTTATTAGGAAATAAGGGCTAATTTATATTATCACAAGAAGTTACACAAAGATTTTATTTTATTTTTATTGTTGAATTATTAATTTATTTAATAGTCAAAATTTGAATACATCATGTGCATGCTTATGCCAATGGTAATAATAGGCAAAATAGCATATAACAATGCAATCATAATTACACATACACATGTACGAGGGATAACTATATTGGCTTGAGGACCATTTGAGCTATATAGAAAATAATCAGATTATGCAAGGTTTTTTTATAATAGATCGACTATTCCTCTAACTTTAATTCCCATTTATACATTTGATATATATTGTGTTTGTTGTGTAGGATCTAAGTTTTTATTTTTAAGGTCTTTCATGTAGCATATCAACACATGAAATTAATTAGTTAAGCCTAACACATATTCATATAGATATAGATCAATAAATTAGTTTCACAGTCAAATAGGGTGTACCCACAGTCAAGAGACAAGGTTGTATTGCAATCTTATTCTCTTATTGTGAACTTTTACAAACATGGATTAAATTCTTGAATTTGATTACAATACTATATATGTATCCTTTTAAGCATTTTACAATCATAATAAACCTACATAGTTAGCATAAGATTTGTTTTTAGGATATTTGAATATCCTTAGGCTTAATTTATATTTTTATCAAGTTTTCAATTTTGTAAAATTCTATAGTAAATTGTATTTCATTATCTAATCTATATCCATCAACATTCAAATTTCAATAGTTTAATACTATTCATTTGAGTTCATTCAATTAATATAGATAAAATAGGTGAAAATTAATCTATTCCTCTACTAATGCCCCCAACATAGATAAAATAGAGTTGTCTTATCTTTTCCTCCATTCCTTAAACCAAGAGACTAGGGAAGATGTTCAAAACTTCCCATGTAGGTCATACAAGGAAGTATTAGAGAGTTCTTTAAGAATAAACCAAGTAACCATAAATAGTGGTTGTAGAACCTATGGGCATAATGAAAATATTTTTATCCCTAACCAAAGTAGTTGAGATTATCAAAATAATAAATAAAATACACAAAATAAGATGTCCCAAAGTTCTAAACTAAAATTTTAATGTCATTATTGATGGCGTTACATATCAATCCAAGAATAATGATATCATTAACTCTAATTAAATTCATAAAATCAATAAAAAAACATGGGAAGGAATAAAATAAACCCCAACCCCATATATATTTTTAATTTCATTAACTTCAATCATCCACCACAGTGTGAGAACCAATATCAAAAATAAAACTCAAACTCAAACCCATATTATTAAGGCCAACATTTCAACCAAAATTGGCCCTACCAAAAAAAGAACCAACGTCTTAATTATTAAAGGTTCCAACCAAAAAATTAAACATTAATGCCAATGGAATAAAATCCGAACATCTATTTCCTATTACATAGGGTAGTTGGTCATGATATGTGCACCATATAAAAGTATAACAAGTTCATTTAAAGACTCCTTAAAGATTGATAGCAACTATTTATTGACATATGCTTGGGAAACCCTCATAGTAACTATTGTAGATATTAAAATTTGATATTAAGTGCTTGATAATGATAAGCTTTACACATATTTAACACATATGACTTGAGTGCACAAACATGGTATTAATCCATCATTCTCTCACACTTACATTTTACTTATGATTTTGTTTATTTTGGTATTACACACCTACAATAAACTCACTATATATGTTAAACATGCTTAATATATTATACATACATCTCCAAACATTTTATTTATTCTACAAGTACACAAGTTGGTATTGTTAGGTTTATTTAGTATCTCTATTTAATATTAACCTAATATGGTTGGTACTAACCCTCTCCAAAAAATCATTATTTTTAAAAATTAAATCTTTCCTTAGGGTTGGCACATCTTCCAATCATGTTGGTGGTGTGATAAATTATCCAATTAGAATCACATATATGTATATGTAGTGTGTGTGTGTGTGTGTGTGTGTGTGTGTGTGTGTGTGTGTGTGTGTGTGTGTGTGTGTGTGTGTGTGTGTGTGTGTGTGTGTGTGTGTGTGTGTGTGTGTGTGTGTGTGTGTGTGTGTGTGTGTGTGTGTGTGTGTGTGTGTGTGTGTAAAAGTCTCACTTAATTTGGGACTTGGAATTTAATCCAATACACATCTATACACTATTGCATATTGATAAAATATGCCATATTTTTCACAAATTATGAATCTTCATTAGGTTTTGTCACAATCCAAGCCTAACAAACCAAATATAATTCAAAGCAATAATTTTTAAGTATTAAATATAAATCATCAAATACATACATATAAATAATGAGAATAATTTCACAATCATAATAGGTGGGATAACTATGTGGTTTGATTTTCCTCATCAAAGTATTAGATACGTAGGTATTAATCAATAATCAAATAGGGATGATTGGGATCAACTCAAACCATTATACTTTCCCCATTTTTGTAGGCTTATAACCTCATAAGCACACATAGGTTTCAAGGTGAAGGAGGTTATTTTTTGGAGATATTCATACCATTAGGGTTTATCATTGCACATACAAAGCTTTCATAGATAGGAGAAGGTGATTGTATGGTTACATAGCCTCTTTTCTAAATAGGTCAATACATACCAACATAGGTCAATATTGATGGTTTATATTGACCCAACTCTAATAAAACTAACCCTACATAGATAGAAACATAGTTATTGAACCAAAAAAATTACATGCTTACTTTAATATATTTTTCACTACTAGAATATAGTCATAGTCAAAAAGTAAACTAGAAAATATAAGTACTCATCCCATTTTTATATTTACAAAAAATAGAATATACCACTTATCAAATGATTGTAATAAATATTAGTATTTTAAATTCATGTGTATGTTTAAATTCTATATTTATCAATTTGAATTATTATACTAGTATATATCATGTTAGGGTTGTTAAAACCAAATGAAGGTAAAACATATTGGTGAGCCTATTTATTTATTAAACCATGTCAAGCCATATATCTCCATTAGGGTTTCATTTTTCTACCCTAAGGTTTCCATTTCAAAAACCTAAGTACCTAATTGATTATTTAACTATTTGTATTATTCCTTGACTATACCTCAATAGATTTTGTAAGTCCTAATAAAGATAAATTTAATAACCAATTATAAAAACCTAGTCACTCTCCTACTATGGATTCTCCCATTTTTCCCTGTACTTTTCCTCATGGTGGTATAACTACTTTCCATCTAAGGAGGTCCATGTTATCACTCTCACAAGAGTTAATATTACCCTTCTTATATTAAAAAATAAAGGTGATTTGAATGTTGATCGTCATCCCAAACCACCTTACACAAACCCTCTTGGTGGTCTTTATATGCATATTCAATCAAAAGTACCTAGGGTTTATGCTTTTAAAGCCTTTCAAGATCATATGGTCAATATGATAACATTAATAAAAGAGTTACAAAATCAAAATAAATATTTTAATGTAAATATTACATCACTTGAAAATAATATCTCATAAACAAGTATTCTAAAACATGCAAGTGCCAATCATATACTATATATCTATCCAAATATTTTTGTCTCAACAGACTTCATCTCAAGAATGGAAGTCAACACATTATACATCTATAACTAGTTATTAAAAAAGTACACATAAAGATAATTATAGTTCAAGTGAGATTCTAAGGAATTTATTCATAAAATTTCAATCACATTACCCTTTATCATCCTCTAATCAAATTAAAGTATTATTATGCCTATCATAGAATACATGGACATCATATAGACAATTGTTGGGATTTGAAGAATAAAATAACAAGTATTATTGATAGTCACAATCCTATACTAGATAAATCCATCAAACCACGACTTGATTCAAGAATAAATTATATAATCAATCAACCTACTCACACTATGATTTGCTTCTTCTAAGGAAAAAGTGAAAAAATAAAGGTTACAAAAAGAAAAATCTGACCAAGAAAGGTTACAAAAGGTAAAATCAAAACAAGAAATGTTACAAAAGGAATAATTAGAATAAGAAAGGTTAAAAATGGAAAAATAAGATTAAAAAAGGTATAATTATAATAACAAAGGTTAGAAAAGGAATAATTAGAACAAGAAAGGTCACAAAGGGAATAGTTAGACAAGTAAAGGTTGCAAAGGGAACAAATCAAAAATGAAAGATTAAAAAAATAACAAGAGGAAAAGGAAAGGTTGCATAACAAACAATTAAAAAAGGATGGTTAGATAAGAGAAGTTTACAAAGGGAACAAATGGAAAATAAAAATTTACTAAAACATAAGGTTCATAAACAAGAAAACATCATTAAAATGGGGTTTCTCACAAAGGAATTTCAAAAGTAATATATAATTAAAAATGCTAATGTCAAAAGATTGGTTCCAAAGGAGATAACTAAAAATCATTCCTTGTATTTAAATCCTTTGATTATTAGTCCTCACATCGATGGCAATAATTTCACTAATGTCAAGATTTCATATATTTAATAAGTTAATATGTGTAACATGACACTTCTCCTCTCTCAGAATCCTTTAACAAGCTCCCAATATGGGTGCGGCTCCCTTATCTTCCGCTACACCTGTCGTAAGAGGCAATTTTAAAAACCATTGGAAACATTATAGGGGATTTTTTATATGAAGAAGATAGTCTGACTCTTAACCACTTGACTTGTGCATGATTTCTGGTAGATTTGGATGTTTCTAAGGGCCTTCTTGAGGTGATTTGCCTTGAATCCCAAATGGGTACTTGGACACAATTTTTGGATTATGAGGGGATCCCTTTTCAGTGTAGGAAATGCCACCAAACGGGACATATTGCTGCTCATTGTGTTGCTGGGAAATCTCATCCCAGAAGTTCACCTTCTTGGTGGCCTAAGGGTTCCTCTGAACATAATATTGACAAACAACCTCTGGAAGCAACTTTAGAATCTTAGACTGAGAATGAGGAAAGTTCGTAATCTGAACCGGAAGATGAAGAGGAATCGTTGGTGAATCATTCTAATGAAGCCCCTGTGGTGGTTGTGGTTAGTGATACTATTGAGCTAGAGGAGGAGGTGGTGGTATCTTCCCCTATTTTGGAGGATCTCTCAAAGAGCCAGACTGTGTTTAATTATCACCAGGATTTTATGCCCTCTAGAACCCAAAGATCATTGTCTTCTGAGGCATGTATTGCTGAGGCAACCAAGGTGGAGGACAGATGGATAGCAGTTAGGAGAAAGCAGTCTAAGCCTTCGGTCCCTCCTCTTTATATGAATCTTCAGTCATGTAAAAAAAAATCTAAACTTAAAAGATTCATCTAAAGTTCCCTTTTGCTGACTGGTTTTTTTGGGGGCAGTAAACTGGTCAGGTTTACTGGTTACTGGACTAGAAGGTTATTCAGCTAGCTGTTCCAGTTGGTTAACTTTTAGTTTAGTGTTTGACAGCTGCATTTATGGTCATATTTGTTGGTTACAGGTCCATGTAAAACCTAGTATTGGTTTTGTTTTGTAATCAGGTTCTTTTGTTAACCTGGTTGTGCTTTAAGGTTTATCTTTCCCCTTGTGTAGGGTTTTGGGGTCCCTTCAAAACCTGTTTTTACCTTAATCTAAAACATGACACTTCTCAAATATATTAGGTATGAAAGTTAACACTTTGGAATATTATTGGGCCTAAGAATTTCATTGGGTCCATTAGGTTTCCATTAACACTTTGGATCAAAACATGTCCATTATATTTCACACTGACCCTATTATATATATATATATATATATATATATATATATATATATATATATATAATTTAAAACTAGGAAGATCATGGTTAATATTAATAGGGGAAACACTACGTAAATATCATGAATAAGTTTCATTTGAGGATGAATGTGAAACTATTAATATTTAACAAGAATAAATTTATTAAGATCAAGCAAACAAGGCTGAAACTATTTCTTCAAAAGATGACACAAGACCTAAAAATCAACACCACATTCCAAATGGTGATTTAACACATAATTTAGTAGGAGATCACTTATTTGAATTATAACTTCATGGGAACATCATTTTTATCACATCAATGGCTAATATTTAATGGTATCTATTATGCATATCCTTTAATTTTTATCATCCTCTTTATTCTTATAGTTTGATATATGTTGTACATATGCCCTTGTATAGACCTTTTTTTTGTGATTGGTTTTTTAAATTTTACTTGGTTTCTTGATGGTTATATTGGTTTTAACATCCATTATAGATACCCTACAATAAGTATAGTGTAAACCCTTGGTGTCATTCTACTTGATCATTCTTACATATTAACTACTTATATATCCTTTGTGGATCCCATTGAGCTTACATGAGCATATACATATATATGTACATATTACATGAACACATATTATTTACTTACCACTGGGGTTTTGAAAATCCTTATCTCTAAATATGATCTTGATATATATTATTGTGATTCACATATACAATGGGGACATATTACTTGATTTCACTTTCTCTACATAGCCATACTATCACAACTAGTTTACATTATGCCTTGACACATGTTACATATTATTTAGGATCTCTCCCATTATTATATATTCAAATATATTTCCACCTTTCCTCACTTAACATAAATCTCAAATATTTCAAAAAATAAATCCAAAAATAAAGAAGATGCATAAACATTCAAAATATTCAAAAAATAAAAAATTGAGACCTGAGCATGACATGATTACTAGATTATATTAATGAGATATGTTATTTATCACATGTTTGGTAGGTGGAATATTATTTTCATACACATAAATTTCAATATATATGAGTATGATTTAGGACATATAATTTATATATGAACATATAGATTTTGTACTTTCCTCTACCTAATGTCCATGTCAATAATAGAATCATTTTGTTCCACATGTTTAACTATTATAGATTATATATTTATATGACTTTTTTACCATGTTGTGCTATCTAGATCACTTAATATGTCTTTATAGTTACTCATATCTTACATAGTGATATATGGATATGTTATTATACTATGATGTGATATTGATATACATGGATGGTGTAGGATAGTGTTTACTTTTTCTATAATCCATTAATTTTATTACTCTCTTTTAGGATAAGATAGTCTATGTTTGTCTATTGTATGTGGCCCTTGACCTTATTTGACGTGAAATTTTTATCTCCCTTACTTTTGACATCTTTATTTTCCTTGTGTGTGGCCTTTAACCTTATTTAATGTGACATCTATATGTCCCTTATTTATGACATCTTTATGTCCTATACACATGGCCCTTGGTCTTATTATTATATGACATAATATGCCCCTTGTATGCATCCCTTAGGATTAGGTTTTACACTAACACTTCATCTTGTTATACTTAATAAGCTTGTTAACATCGAGTTTTTAGATGATCCATGCACATTTACTACATAGTCTTATTTAGTTATCCTACTATTACATAATTAATTGATACATATATCTAGACATGGAACTATATGCCCTGCATTACATATGTTACATACATTCCTTAATTTGTACATATGTTATTATGATGATATACTCTCCACATGTTCACAAAATATTACATCATGTTATCTTTATAAAATATATAATATAGTTAGCTTTTCTTTTAATATGAGTGACTTATAGTGAATAACCCTCATCTCAAAAGGGGGGAATTACAATGGATTTGTCATAGATACATAAGCCTCCATTAACATAAAATTAGGTCAAAGTATAGATTTCAAAGATTTATAATGGTTCAAATATCACATGGTTTAGTTACATGACAAATATTTTCACATGAGCATAGATTATGGGGGCATATGCCATGTATATGCACTTTATAAATAATTTAGAATACATTCATAACACTTGAGTGAATATGCATGGGCATATGCACACATATTAAAAGAACAATAATTATAAGTTTTTCACATACACATACATGTGAGATATAGGTTATGATATTCAACATATAGATGCATAACATTCTATATCAGTTGGTATAGATTCAAGGGACATAATGTTGGTTTATGCACATACACAATAGTACATTTTATAGTTGAATGGGAAAATGTTTCCTTTACACTTCACACTTATCAAATATGTGGTCATGATGGGGGCATGAACATTGTTTATTATCTTTCAATATTGTATTTTATTTTAATTTGATCAAACTTAAGCAAAATTATACAATCAAACCTAAAGTCATTATGGGGTCATGAACACTATTCATTCCCTTTTGATCATGCACATTTATTTTACATTGAGTGAACTTGATCGAATTGGATTGAAATTATATAATTGAATCTATTATGCATTTGTAGTGGTTAAATTTAATTTCTTTTAGCAAACCCATCATTTTATTCCTTCTTTATTTCCTATATAGTTATTTGGGTTAGTAATTTGTGTACTTCTTCGCACATTTATGAGGGTTAGGACATGTTATCTTACCAAACCAAGGGCCTACATAGCTATAAAAAATTTGGGCACACTCACCTTAACTCTCCACGTGTTTTAGCATGGAAGCACAAGTTTCTCTAATGCTTCAACAAAGAAACATCATATCTATCAAGTTTCAAGGGCAACATGGTTTTCACCAACACAAAAGTGTACTCCTTCCTTAATCTTTAATTTTCAAATGTATATTTTAGATTTTAATTTATGGACATTAACTACACCTATTTGTTATAGGTTTTACTATTAAGTGACTTGCATAATTAAAAATGCATACCAAAGACAAAGTGTGTTGTACACACTCAAATATATATATTCATTTTACTCTATAAAATATGTAATTATAATAAATAAATGGCATTTTTAGATAATAATATTTATTATTAATTACTTGATAATGAGAATCTTGAAACACATTTGACACACATGATGACAAACATGATCCCAATGTACCATTCTATCATACTTACATGTTTTCTCTTTTCCATTTTGTTATTTCACATCTATAAAAACCTCACTATCTATTTAAAACCTAATTAATATCCTACATAGACTTATCCAAACCATCAATTTAGTTTACTTGTACATAGATTAGTACTATCATGTTTGATCAATATTACCTACTAGTATTGACCTAATCTAGTCAATACTAACCCTCTACAAGTAATGGTTACTTTTTAAAATCAAATGTTTCCTTAGGGTTGACCCATATTCATAGAATGTAAATGGTGTGATAAATTAATCAGTTGGAATCATTTATATAGATCAAGGCCTCACTTAATGGGGGACTTAGCACTTATCTGGAACACATCTATACACTATCACATATTGAGAAAATATACCCTATTTTTCCAAATTGTGAATTTATCACTAGGAGTAGTCATAATCAAATCCTAAACCATACCATATCAAAGTTAGAGTAAGCATTTCCAATTATCAAATCCAAATGATTAGTTACATCCATATATCAAAGGAGCATAATTTCATAATCACACTAGGTGTGATAGCTACATGTAGCTTGATTTCCATCTTCAGAGTATCAGATAAATAGGCAACATTAAATCATCAAATTTGGATGATTGGGGTCATGTTAGCCCATTAAATTTTTCCATATTTTACAATATCCCTCACAAACACACTTCGGGTTTCAAGCTAAAGGAGGCTAATTTATGTAGTTATGTGCATCATTTTGACCTCACACATACAAATATTTTAGAGATAGGTAAAGGTTGTTATATGGTCATAGAGCCTCTTTTCCATAAAGGTCAGTACTAACCATCACAATTCATTATCAATAGTCGATACTAACCCAGATTTGATGGACTTAACTTTTCACAAATAAAACATAGTTCTTGAATTAGATGAATAACATGCATGTTTTAGTCAAATTTTCACTTCTATAGTATTGTAACAATCATACAATCAACCATAAAAGATAAGAACACATCCCTTTATTTTAATTACTATGTTTATCATAATCACTCATCAAAACAATATAATCAATTTAAATATTTTACATTTAGATTTATGCTTTAATTCCATATTTATCAATCTAAGTTAGTCTAATAGTTTCTATCCTATTAGTGTGTCTAAAACAAAATTAGGGTTAAAAACTCTCAGTCTTCTCAAATTGGTCCTTTGGCACCCCAAAATGCAAATTTGTGCATTTATCATAACCCCTTTCCGAAACATCAATGATAAATTAATCGAAGTGTGTCGCAAAACAATTCTACCAACTAGCTCATGTTGGTTTGAACTCATGATGTAAAAGCCTCAATTTCTACTTCAAAAAAACCTAATTTTATCACCACCTCAATTCTCATGCAAAAATTAGATTCAATGGCTTGGTAGAGTAATAATTTGGTGAAGTATCAAACATCATCACGCACACAATGATATATTAACCAAAAAATCCTCCTCTATAAAATACTCTAGATTTTGAAACTTGAGGAACATTTTATCCAATTAGAACTTTTGATATTATAACATATATCACAAGGATTTTTTATATATCTTGTCCATGAAATTATTCAAAAAATGTCATGCCCATCATTTGATACTCCTTGATTCCCTAATTCTTGGTCATCTAACTAGTGTCACCTTACCTCCTAAATCCCAAATCAATGACAATAACCTAGATATGCACCCTCTTGCCCAAAATCCCAAAAACACTAACTATTTATTTGATTTAAAATGGTTTCCCTTTGATGTTAACATGTCCAAGAGAGGTGATCCTAGTTATACCTGTAAGTGTAGGTTTATAACAAAAGTGCCAAAATGACCATGGTTGATGATGGTGTTATGGTTAGCATAGCCCATTTTATTTTATGCAACACTTTGGGTTATGATGAAACTAATTATTCATTAATCACAAACATATTGTAAGGTTATGATAACCTCAAGTATTATTATATTAGTACCATAGTTTTTCCTATAAATTTGGGACCCAAAACTATATTCATATAATTTTAAGTCATTAGCAATGTACCAATTACAACATGAATTTGGGAATGTTATGGGTTCATAAAATGAAGGCCATCCCTTTAATCTTGTTTCAAGAGGTGATATTTTTGCAAATTGGGTAGGGCTTCATTACTCGAAGAAATCCCAAACCATTAAACATACATCAATCCAGTATTGAGATGAATCTAGGCCTCCACATCTATTATCATCTTCCTATCAACCAAATAAACATACATTTTGTAAACACATAAATTTAGTTATTAAGTGATTGACAATATTTATTCTTAAAATTCTTACTCTTAATTGGTCTATTCACCATTTCACTAACTCATAAGCTATAAGATATCATTCACTATCTCCTAAGAGTTATAAATATCATATATACATCTATATTTTAGCTACATTCATCCATATTCAACCCATAAGATCCTATCAAACCTATCCCAATAGTCTCTGTCCTTCTGGGATAAGTTTCTACTAGTTAGGTAGGACCACCTTGAAACCTTGTCCCTTAACACAACATTATCCCCCATGCTCTTATAGTCACATAAATTAACATTTATCTAAAATAGTGTACTTGTGACCATACTTTTTTCACACTTAGATCATACCTTATTCTAGGGCCATTTGACCACTTTTCTTCACTTTATACATAGATGACACATTCCTCTAAGTAAATTAGTGATCCAATAATGTCCCTATTCCTCATAAAAAATAGTTTAGGCTCACCCACATACTATTTGTTATACTCAGATCAAATGTTTATTTTCTTTAGATAACAACACCCTAATTGGACAATATCACTCCCTAGGAGTGTTCAAATCCATTATTTTTGTCATCCCATTAAATAATAACTATTTTCCCATATTTAAATTCATGTAACAGGTTATCCCACAAGTTTATAAAGACCCATATAAGGAATTCCTTATTTATCCCTATAAATACACATTTCAATTCATTTTTCACATAAGGGGTTTCCACACTAAAAAGACACCAAAATTATAATTACACATTGAGAGAAAATTCCATATTTCTCACAATTCTAATTACATACAACATTACTATCCATAAACTAAAGTTTGAATATGGTTCTAAGGTCAAAATTCATAATTGAATCACTTAATAACACTAGGATTACACTAGCATCTAACATTATGCACTAGTATTTCACACACACCAATATAACATAGGAGAATTAAAAGGAATTTTATCCCTCTTTAGTGTATTGGTATGTAGATAGTGCTCAACACATAAGGTGTTTAGGTCAAACATAAATTTAATCATTAACCCATTTTCAGCACATGATTTTATTTATCCTCTTAGTCTATTGAGTTATGGTCATAAGTGAAAATAAGATACATAGTTATTTTTGTAATGGATCAAAATCTCTTGCATAGCCCATAATTAAAATAGGTGAAGGTGAACCTACCACATAAATCTTAGAGCTCTACCACCTATCAAACACTAGTTTTCCCTTTAGACAACAACACACTACTCATGTCTAGTTATAGTGATCTTGTCCTAAAACCTTGAAAATTACTATATTATATTTGCACTCAATCAACATAACCTCCCAATTAGTTTTGGCCCCAAATGTTGTTTGTATCTCAGTTTTTTAGTTATATTTATAATATTCTAATTTCTTCATTTAGCATATTTTTAAATTTAGTAAGTTCGAAATCAGTTTATGTCAATTATTACATATCTATAATGTTCTAATTTTACATATAAATTTGTCTAATTAGGGGATAACATATCTATTTTCCCAAAATTTGATAAAACATATTGGTGAACCCATATATCGATTAAATATTTAAATCCCTAGATTTCCCTAAAGTTTTTTGTTCTAAATTTTATGTTAGGTTTTCAAATATAAAATTCTCATTTAATAATAATGTTGCAGAATTTATTAATATTCATATGTCTCTCTCCTATTTTTCTCCTTTTAGTCTTTGGAAAATTTAAAATGGATAGAGAATAATCTCTTCTCCTAACCCTCAAGATGTTGATAGATAATTTCCATATAACTAGGTCCATGTTATCACTATTCCTATGGGTAAGGTGACCCATCCTATAATTCTAAATGAAAGTAACAAGCATATCCTTCCTCAACCCTATCCACCTCCAAATCTACACTTGATAGTGTTTTTTTTTCATATTCAATCATAAGAACCTTATATTTGTGCTTATGAATCCCTCAAGGATCAAATAATCACTATGACCAAGTTAATATAAGAGTTACAAAACTAAAATTAGTATTTTAGTTAAAATATCACATCATTTTAAAATCAAATCACATGTGCCAAGGATATAGAATGTTCTAGTGTTAATAATGAATTTGTATCTTCATTAAGTAATGTTATGGCTAAAAATACTTCATATCAATATTGGAAGCTAAAAGATAATTGAAACAAGTTGATCAAACTACCTCATCTACATCCTCTAAAAAGATGAAAATAATATTGTGCATATCATATAATGCATGGACATCATGTAGATATTTTTTTAGATTTGAATAATAAAATAAAAATTATTATTGATAGTGGTTATTAGAGGAATAAAAACATCAATCAAGAAACCCATAGTGGAACATGTAGAAATAAAATAGTGGAAAAAATATAATTAGTATAAAAAGAACAAATACAATAAGTATGGATACCAAAGGACAATTTAGAGCAAAAAAAGATTAAAAAGGCAAAATTAGAGTAAGAAAAGATTAAAAATAAAAATTATGGAAAGAAATATTTTAAAAGTGACAAGATGAAAATGATAAATTAAAAAATGAAGAAATTAAAATGTAAAGGTTACAAAGGTTACAACAAAACAAAGAGAATTTACTAAAAGAGAAGTTGTTAAAATAAGTGCAACCTAAGAAATACAATATCTTCAAGAAAGGATTCCTAACAAAAAAATTTCAAAATTAAGAGATACCTCCAAAATATAAATTTGAAAATGTGGTTGGAAAGGGGAAACTATAGCCCATTGCTCATATCAAGACCCTTTAACTATCACTACTCATACATATGGCAAGAAATTTATAAATGTTAGGTTTATGAACTATCAAGAAATGAATTTTGTTCTATTTCATTTCTTATATCTCTTGGAAATAAGATTAAAAAATTAGATCAAAGTAAGGCATATACAACATGTGTGGGATCAATTAAGTCAAGAGATTCATTTTATTCAAAATAGTGATATCTTAGTTTTTATGTCATTTCAAATCAAAGTGCATACAATGTTGTGCTTGATAATCATGGTTACAATCAACTAGATAAATAATTAATAAAATAAAGGTTACATTTCCTTTATTCATGAATGCAATGTCATTTTAATTTTAAATTGTGTAACTTATTTAGATCACGAGAAATGAAAATTAATTACCCCTTGTATTTGTAATCCTTTATTCTTAGTTATAGTTAACAAGGTACCCTGAGGTTTCTTTCTAGCTAGTAGAGGGTTAAGATAGGGGGATCCTCTCTCCCCTTACCTTTTTATCATCTTGGTGGAAGCCTTAAGCTAACTTATATCTATATCCATATATTCCAACATTATCAAGGGAATCACTTGTGCTCCTAAAACCAGTCCTACCACTCACCAACAATTTATTGATGACATAATCATGATGGGAGAAGCCTCAGTTTTTGAAGAAAGATGTTTCAAGAAGATACTTGAGATATATGATGGGGTGTCTAGTTAAAGTGTGAATTTTAATAAGAGCTCTCTTTTCTTTATCAATAATCCTATCAATGAGGGGTATCCAAACAGAAGGTTTAAATGGGCCCATTTAAACCTACTTTTTGGAAAGATCTATAGGTGGGCAAGAACCTTCTTAATAAAGGGATAAAATGGAATGTGTAGAGTAAAAAAATTACTCTACATTTCATTCTATTTTTTCAATCACGCACCATGAATTTTTGTCTTCGCATACTTTGGTCCAAGGTGATGAAGTTTGAAATAGAACATGGGTTCTATTTTCCTTTTTATACATTTTGTCTAAGTGTTGAAATCAAGCAAAAAATGACAAGTGTCATCATCTAAGGCATCCCTCTCAGTGGAAACTACCAAGTGTCATCATCTGAGGCACCTTTTATATTTTCTATGAGCTGGTCAGAATGTGCCATGTATCTCATAGTGACTCAGTGGAACGCACCAAGTGTCAATGTCCACAATTTCATATCAGCACCTGCATTTCATCTCTTTTCAATGAAATGTATTTTATTTTAAGCTAAGTATCAGGATCAAGTGAAAAGTGCCAAGTGGTAGTCACAAAAGGTTTTAGTTTTGATTTTCTAAAAGTGACAGAAGCTGCCACGTACTCTAGCAAAACAAAGTGAAAACCACCATGTGACACAGTCTAAATTATCTTCATCTTTGCTTCACTGATATAGCAAAGACCATGGTGGGTCCTAAGTTTTGTGTCTGAAACAAGCAGAAGCTGCCAGGTGTCATTTTCTATGTAAATGAGAAATGAGACTCGTTTGTTTCTATGGTATAGATGAGTAAAGTGGAGAATGCCATGTGTCATCTTCTGCATGTTTCTAAAAGGGTTGCTAAAAGGAGCGGAGACCACCACATAACCCTAGATAAGTAGAGTAGAGACTACCACGTATCCTTTGCTAAAAGGAGTGGAGATTGCCACCTATACCTATGCTCCTTTTCAAGTTGCTTGGGTAAGAAATGTTGTGAATCTTATTTTCTCTTAAGCTGTTGAAGTTTTGAGGAAGCAGATAGCGACACGTGTCAAAGGTGGAACATGGCTGAGCAAAGACACAAAAGAGTATAAGTTACATGGAAAGTGCCACATGTCTTTGATGGGTGCTAGAAAACATGACAAGTGTCATCCTCTAGTGTTTCCTAAAGTAATAAGAAGAAATTGGCTAAGTGTTACCTAGAATTTAAGAGAAAGGAGCATCCTGTAATCTTTTTTTGCCAATGAACTGCTAGAAGACAAAGCATTTCAGAATCTATAAGATATCTTCTATTAGACACTTTTAGTTTGGGGAGATTTCATTTGGGCCGTTAGATTGGGAACAAGCATATAATTTAGAGTGAATCCATGGCTATAAATAAGGGTGTAGAGATCACCAAAAAGGACAATCATCAATTACCAGAGAGAATTTTGAGAGAGAACTATTGTAACAAGTTTAGACTTTCTAGAGCTATGACCAAGTAATATCATTTGCTTTTGTTCTATCTTCTTGAGTTGGAAGTTTTATATAATTATACATGTTTTTGTGCCTCTTATGTGACTAGAAAATTCAAATAAGAAGATTAAACCCTATGACTTTGTTGATATTTTTTGTGTCATTTGTAAAAGTAGTCTAGGCCGTAGACTTTCTAGAGCTGTGATTAGGAATGTCATTTGCTTTTGTCTCATTTTCTTGAGTTGGAAGGTTTATATAACTATATGTGTTTATGTGCCTCTTACGTGACTAGAAAATTCAAATAAGAAGATTGAACCCTATGCCTTTGTTGACATTTTCTATATCATTGCAAAAGTAGTCTATGCTATGAGCCTCTGTTTCTATTATTTCCATCTTTTACATTGATCATGCACTTGTTTTCTCTTAAATGTAAATGAATCCTACATATAGTCTCACTGTGCTCAAGATTAAGGTCGAATTACATTCAAGCGCATCACCATAGATTAGATTTTCTTTCTTGCATTTGTGTTTCTGATTAAAATTCCTATCCCTTCTATTTAACTTTGATAGTGGGTAAGAAAATACTACATAATGCAATGATTGATTCATGGGGTAGTACTATAGTAATGCCCAAGCAGATAGCTGATGCTTTACAAATTAAGTATGAACCACTGACTAAAGGAGTCATACAGCTAGATGGCAAAGCGGTACAAACCATAGGGAGAATCAAACAAATCCAATTACAATTATATGCTTGTCCAAATATAATTGTAAATCAAGATGTATTAGTGATAGATATACCTCCTATTTTTGGCTTATGTTTATCAAGAGACTTTACAACCAAGATAGGAGGATATATGTCCCTTGATTGGTCTCATCTCATCTTAAGAACCAAATACGGTTCAAAGATGAAGATATTGTCTGAACCATTATATAAAGATCACATCACTAATGAGCCCACTACAAAGTTAGAGGCAACCCATGCTATGATGAATAAAGAAGAAGGGGTTTTTGTCGAAGAGCTAGGTGAATGGACTTGATATAATCATGAAGAAGAAAATGATCATTTATTAGCTATGATGCAAAGTGACCCATATGGAAATTATGACTCTATTGGTCTGGGCACTTACATTATACTTGATGAAGATCATATAATTCCAAATGTTCTAGAGGAAGAAAAGTCAAAAGATACTTCTTCTATCAATCCTCAAGCCTCGTATGAATTCTAGATTCCTAGTGAGAAATCACAAGCATATACGTTAACCTCTAATTAAGAAGAAATAATTTCTGATTTTCTTCTTACTTTTCAAGATGATGTTGAGGGACATGGACATTTTTTGGATCATGATTTGAATGATTTGTTTGAAATCATTGGGTCAGGTTATACCATTTTTCAAGATAGCTGTGAGCTGGTTGTAGAGGAACAAAATAACATTGAACCTCAATTACATGAGCAAAATTATTGCAAACTTTCAAAATTATCCTTTCAAGATATTGGTAATTTTGAATTTATTAAAGAAGATGATCATGTAGTAGAACTTGAGTTTGAGGCAAAAAGAGACATGCAAATAAATGATATATGTCAAAGGGCTTCTGTTGATAAGCAAACACTCATTGATTTCTTGGTAAGACATACCAATATCAAGAGCTGATATTTGATGAGCTTTCAATAACAAGAAGAGTCTATATATGTTGGAAGCATGTTTGACTCATACTCACTTGAATGCAAGAAAATTAATGTGGCATACAAAGAAGGCAATCATAAGCTAGCTTGTCATGAAAGAGACTTTAGAAATTCTTCTTTTGATCTAGGAGGGAGATAAGGATGCTTAACTAATGTAGTTAGGTAGTTTTCCCTTTTCGTATTGCTTTGTTTTCCCATTTTTTATTTTCCCACTTTTCTTTTAAATAAGTGTTCTTTGAACACGTAGTTGGCAGCTCAGAATTTTCAATTTTTTCAAAAATTCTCCAATACATTAAATGTCTTCCAAATATTTAGAAATTCCCAAGGTACCTTGTGCTACCACTTGCATAACGTGTCTATCTCGCTATTCCATAAAGATTGAGTAGGATCTACTGACAATTATCTGAGTTTAATGCCATTTTGAGACTTGATAGGTCAATAAATACCTCTTAGCAAGAGTTAAAGTTTACAAGTTCTCAAACATTCTTGCATCTATGCAAAAATATCCTACTACTTGCATTTTTTTGTGCTTAGTAAACTTGCTTCAGTGAAAGTTTTTCTATTTTGCAAAAGTTCATACAAGCTATCACAGAGAAGATATAGAGATGGAGGGGGCACAATCTTCACAATAAGGAGATGGGATGTATGAATCCCTTGATAAGTTTCTTGCAAGTAAATTGTATGCTTCAGCTCCTGCGCAACCATTGAAGACCTATTCACGAACCAAGTTTTTTGAAGCTGGTCAAGCAAGTGACCCAGCAAAAATAAAAGATTATGCAGATGGCATCATGGACCCAATTTTGTAGAGAGCTAGTAGCAGAACTCTTAGAGAAGGGGCACATCAAAAGTGTCTACAGAGGGCTCGAGTAGGGCAATATGAAACATTCACCATGAGGATATGAACCTCACAACTAGCTCAATTCATTGTCTCAGCTGTGCATCCATGCCTTGACCTGGTCAAATTATGTGTAGACTTGTTCCATGCACCTTCATGCACCATTCAATGAGGTCCATTCATGGTGTAAATCACACCACAAGCTATCAGGGATATGTTAGCCCTAAATCATGATAGTACAGCTACATTTCCCACTATTGCTAAAATGCAAAGAATGTGGGCAAACATCAACACTCAATTAAGGTTCCTGAGATTTGAATTACAAATAGGTGATGATGACACTACAATGCCCACACTCCCTGCACCAAGAGCTCAATTCGCCCAGGCTAGCCAAGATGCACTGTCAATGATGGCTCTCATCTTTGGCATGAAAGATGATATGGTAGTGTATGAAAAACAAATGGCTATTCTCTTTAGGCTATAGACCATTGATAAAACCTAGGAGTATCAGCTCAACTTTTTTGAGCAAATTAATTTCTCAATGATAAAACAACTGGCCTATTTTAGATCAAAACGAGTGTTCAGGTATTTTTCCTATTTGTTTCACCTCATGCTTTTCTAGAACTCTAACCCCTTTACCCAATATATGTATCTTAATATGTATGACCCATATTTTGATCTCCAAAGGACCATTCCTATGTTTGCATGGACACAAATTTTGTTAAGACTAGTGACCCCTATGAGTTCTGGGAATTATTTGTTACCCCTGCTTTTTTCCACCTCAGCCTCGAGCTAGTTATGAATAGATTATTCCCAAGTGTTTCAAATCTTCTAGCTAGTTGCCCAATTCCTTGTGATTTCTATTTTGGATCCCACCATACCATTATAAGAGTCCATGGTTTTTGTGGGGAACCAATATTTCTACCTAAGATTTTGACTCTTAGGTTAGCATTCCTAGAGGTTACTAGGTAGGTATCTATAGTTGACAATGAATTTGGCTCTGGGAAGAGGAAAAGAAAAATGTATAATCTACCATGGATGACAACCAGCATAGTTTTGGAAACCAGAGATGCTGAAGTTGTGTTGCTCAGAAAGCTAGCCTTTTTGGGTTTCCTTTTAATAGAGGACAAATGGGTTTATGACCCAAATGATTTCATATCTTCTTGGATAAGAACTAATAGAGTTGCAATCAAAATTGCACATGAGGGCTTCCCTTTTTGGGAAACCAGGAAAAATCTTAAGGAAGACACTCCTGGATTTTATGTTGAGTTAACAGACTTGTCACTTCCACAAAATAGGCCATGGGAGACATTTTATGTTAGACAAAGGGATTATGATCCTAAAGTCAGAATGACATCTGGCTTAAGAATAACATTAAAGAATAAAGACTGGGATACTAAGAAGATAGAGGCCTATTAGAAATATAGGCAAGAAATTTGTCAAACAACCCATTCTTTTGGGAATGTAGACAAAGATGAAATATGGGAAGAACTATGGGATGAGTGTCATCTCTCCCCTGTATCTAGCCCAGAGACAAGTAATTTTTTGACACTGAGTTTTGAGCAAGAAGTTAGGGCCAGGTCAAGTCAAGAGTCATAAGCCTCAGAGGAAACTATAGCTGCAGTAACTGTATTAGTCTGGCCTCAATCTCTAAATGCCATAGAAATGCAAAAAAGTGTGGTGCCTTCATGATCACAAGCTTCCCCATCAGCCTTGATTATAGATATTCCTAGTTCTCCACAAGAAGTAGATGTGGAAGGAAAAAATACACATCAATAAGAAGAGACACCCAAGAAATAAAAGAGGGTGTAGTTTCAATTTGATTAAGAAAAGGAGACAGACACCACATAGTGCCAATTATAGGGTACTGTAATCTCTCCTCAGGTAAGTATTATTCCTCCCTCTCCTTCTCAGTCTATTTATTCTGCCATTGGCATGATGGTTTCATCTAGCCAGATGACATCCTCTGCCACTTTTGTTGTTCCCATTTCTCACTTCGCCCTTTCTATGCCACCTCTAGCCTTAACATTACCTCATTTCTCTCCCTCTATTCCCAAGAAGCTTTCCCGTCAGATTACCCATAGCCAACAATTGGCTATTCAATATGGTCTACCATAAGGACATCCTTTTGTGGGTGGGCACATTGCCTCTCCCTCTACCTTCCAGACCCAAGTAGATGTTGTTAGGAAGGCAAGAGAATCTTGAAGAGAGAAAAAGAAGATTAAGGAGAATAAAGCTTTGGCTACACCCCATTTGTTGTCATAATTTAACCCCATCTAGCAGTAATTGATGGTGACTCATTTGTCACCAAATGTAATAAATCCAATGGAGTAGATGCAGCTGGAAGATTACATGATGAATGCAGTGGCCATCGACATGTCCCTCTTCAGCCAACAAGACAAAATTGAGCTGCTGAACGAATCCACTTTTGTAGTTATTGAAGACTACTTGAAGATATCAAGAAGGCTATAGAAGATGGAAGCTGAGCTAGCCAAGGAAAAGGCAAATTGTAATAGTTTGACTTCAGAAGTTAATAAAAAAGATAATGAAATAGAGAATTTGAATAAATAGTTGCAAAATACTATTTCTCTTCAGACTCACCAGGTAGTTCAAGCCCAAAATTATTCTTTAAAGGTAGGGCTCACATAGGTAAAGGATGCAGTGATGACCCTTAGGCATGAAAAATTAGCATTACAAGAAAAGTGTGAGGAACATCTATTGTAGGTTACCCAATTACAACAAAATCTACTAAGTGAACAGAATAATACTATGGCTGTACATGCCCAACTTCAAGCAGAGTAATAGAGAGTAGCATAATTGGCATTAGAGTTGACCAATAAGCTGAAGAGTGTTGGAGTGTTAAGTCTGGTAAAGGAGCTATATGAATCCATGTGGAAGAGAATCTCCTCAGGGATTATTCAGCTCAGGCCGACTCTCACCTTCCTACTAAATGCAAAGAAATTGTGCAAAAAGGTGGAGATTTTAGTTGTAAACACTCTAGATATGGTCTGTGGGAGAGTAATGGACTCACAAACATTGATTAAAAAACTCTATGATGCAATAAATACAACATTATCAGTGGTAGGAATCAATGATAGAATGGTCACTGCCAAGCAAGTCAATGAAGTTCTCAGTTGTAATTCTACAACCACCAATTGCAGAGAACTTCTAGATGTCATGAAGGAAGGAATCAATGAAATGAAACAACATGTTGAAGATCTAATACAATTTGGTCTTACTTCTCCATTTCCTTATGACAACAATGTGCTGATGGTAGATGAAATTGAACCTTAGCTATTGGCCAAACAAAATAATTAGACAGTTTTCCAGGATCTAAGAGATGATCCATCAGTCCCTAAAGTAGAAGCTATCTTCGTTCCTGTTTCCCAGCTTGAATTTAAATTGAAGGCTACAGTTTAAATTTTGCAACATTTATCACACAAGGATATTATTAACCTTGATTTAGCCTTCAATGAATTTTAGAGTAAGCAAGGGTTATCAGATGATGAGTGGTCCACCTACTAGATAGCATTATTGAAGCTGTGATTTTGAAATTTTGATCTAGCAAGAGTTGTGGTTTCTTTTTGAGTAGGCTCAAAAGTCCTGGGGGTCGCCAATAACTATAGAGTAAAAAATTTACTCTAAGTTTCATTCTATTTTTTCAGTCACGTGTCACAAATTTTTGTCTTTGCATACTTTGGTCCGAGGTGATGAAGTTTGAAACAAAACATGGGTTCTATTTTCCTTTTGATTCATTTTGTCTAAGTGTTAAAATCAAGTAGAAAATGACAAGTGTCATTGTCTGAGGCACATCTCAGTGTAAACTACTAAGTGTCATCATCTAAGGCACCTTTTATATTTTCTATGAATTGGTTGGAATGTGCCATGTATCTCATAGTGATTCAACAGAATGCGCCAAGTGTCAATGTTCGTAGTTTCATATCGGCACCCACATTTCATCTCTTTTTAGTGAAAGGTATTTTCTTTTAAGCTAAGTATCAAGATGAAGTGGAAAGTGTCAAGTGGTAGTCACGAAAGGTTTTAGTTTTGCTTTTCTAAAAGTGATGAAAGCTACCATGTACTCCAACAAAAGAAAGCAGAAACCACCACATGTCACAGTCTAAATTATCTTCATCTTTGCTTCACTGATATAGCAAAGACCATGGTGGGTCCTAAGTTTTGTGTCTAAAGCAAGCGGAAGCTGCTAGGTGTCACTATCTGTGTAAATGAGACCCATTTGTTTCTATGGTATAGATGAGTAAAGTAGAGAATTCCATGTGTCTTCTTCTGTAGGTTTCTAAAAGGGTTGCTAAAAGGAGCAAAGACCACCACGTAACCCCTGATAAGTAGAGCAAAGACTGCCACATATCCTTTGCTAAAAGGAGCAGAGATTACCACCTATCCCTATGCTCCTTTTCAAGTTGCTTGGGTAAGAAATGCTGTGAATCTTATTTTCTCTTAAGATGTTGAAGTTTTGAGGAAGTGGATAGCAACAAGTGTCAAAGGTGGAACATGGCTGAGCAAAGACACAAAAGAGTATAAGTTACATTAAAATTTCCACGTGTCTTCGATGGGTGCTACGAAACATGACAAGTGTCATCCTCTAGTGTTTCCTAAAGTAATAAGAAGAAATTGGCTAAGTGTTACCTGGCGGTTAAGAGAAGGGAGTGTCCTGTAATCTATTTCTACCAATGAACTACCAAAATACAAAGCATTTCGAAATATATAAGATATCTTTTGTTAGACACTTTCAACTTGGGGAGATTTCATTTGGGCTATTAGATTGGGAACAAGCAGACAATCTGGAGTGAATCCAAGGCTATAAATAAGGGTACAGAGATCACCAAAAAGGACAATCATCAATTACCAGAGAGAATTTTGAGAGAGAACTATTGTAACAAGTTTAGACTTTCTAGAGCTGTGACTAAGTAATATCATTTACTTTTGTTCTATCTTCTTGAGTTGGAATGTTTATATAACTATACGTGTTTCTATGCCTCTTATGTGACTAGAAAATTCAAATAAGAAGATTAAACCCTATGATTTTGTTGATATTTTTTGTGTCATTTGTAAAAGTAGCCTAGGCTATAGACTTTCTAGAGCTGTGATTAGGAATGTCATTTGCTTTTGTCTCATTTTCTTGAGTTGGAAGGTTTATATAACTGTATGTGTTTTTATGCCTCTTATGTGACTTGAAAATTCAAATAATACGATTGAATCCTATGCCTTTGTTCACATTTTTTATATCACTACAAAAGTAGTCTATGCTATGAGCCTCTGTTTCTATTGTTTCCATCTTTTACATTGATCATGCACTTGTTTGCTCTTAAATGTAAATGAATCCTACATATAGTCTCACTTTGCTCAGGATTAAGGTCAAATTACATTTAGGCGCATCACCATAGATTAGATTTTATTTATTGCATCTATGTTTTTGATTAAAATTCCTATCCCTTTCCTAATATATACTTTATTTAAAGAAGAACTAGCTTCTCAAAAATTTGGAGGTTGTTTCAAGACGCAAGTCCCATATCTTGAAACTTCCCATTGTTGTTGATTAGAATCAAGCACAATTTTAAATCATCAATAGAATGTTGGAAGAGGTAATATGGTGTATTTTTGGAATGATTCATGGATCTCAAACCCCCTAGAATCCACTTTCCAATACCTTGAATTGATAACTTTCTTCAAGAATAACTATGGACTCAAAGTAATGGATTATTGGTAAATTAGAAATGGGAGACAGTGCTACAAAAATTTAGCCAAACTAGGACTGGTCTAGCATCAAACCTATCTACTCCAAACTCTAAATGAATCCTTTTAACACATTCATATCAGTTGAGTTCCTAAAGAAGATGAACTTATCTAGAAACATAATCCTAATGAGATTTATTTTGGGAAATTAGGATTCTTATCTCTATGGAATTTGGATGAGGAGGATTTCAATTAGAAATCTCTCTAGATATAAAAACTCATTCCTAAAATTAATGTCTTATACTAGTTGGTAGATCAAAACAAGATTTTAACAATGGATAATCTAATCAAAATAGGTTTAATTATCCCTAATAGATGCTCTCTTTGCAAATAGGCAATTAAAATAGTGGAACATCTCTTTTTATTTTACTCATTTGGGTTGATAATATTTCAACGATTATTTAGTGAGTCTAATGTTTCATGGGTTTTTATAGGATCTATTCTAGACTTAATTACCCAATGGAAACCCCCTTGGGAGGAACCATCCTTAACTCACTGGTAGAATCTAGCCCTAACCCATATCTTATAGGGTATCTAGAAAGCTAAAAATACTTGCATATTTGAGTGTTTTCAACCTCATCTTGAGTCTACCTTCAAAAGGATCAAGGCCTTCATGTAATAAAATTGGTCAATCTCTGCCCACACCTTTGATCAACCAAGATCCCCATATTCTTCCTCAACTTTGAAACAACTTAATTTGGTCATCACAACTAAAGCCAAGGCTAAAGGGTTGGATAGATCTCTCATCAAATGGTCTCCCCCCATTCCTCAGTGGCTGAAATTAAATTTAGATGAGGTAGAAAAGGGGAATCTTGGTCTAGCTAGGGTGGGTGGTTTGATTAGGGATTCTTTAGGAAACATCAAAGTGTCTTATGTAGGGCCACTTGGAATTCAAACCAATCATGTTGTGAAAGCTTTGATGAACTTGTGGGGAGTTGAAGAGGAGGTCAAATTGGGTTCTCAATTTATTCATATAGAAGGTGAGATTGTTTGGTAGCCTAATATGGGTACTTTAGATAAATTGCCTTCTTGGTTGAGTGTTTCTAGGGCCTAGGTTATGTGTGTATTATCGGTCAATAAATGTGGTGGGTGGAACCACATATTTTTTCTTGTTTACTAGGTTAGTTATGTTTTACACATCTAGGGGTGCCTATAATAGTACCTAGATATTGGGCATGGCATGTGAAGGAGCATCGAGCTAGTAGAGGTGAAAGAGTGCCTATAGATGTGCCTATGATATGGTTATGTTAGCTGAGACGTTAGGGGTTATGACATTAGTGATAGTAGGGAGAGGAAAGAGTAGTTGAGTAGGAGGTAGAGGTGATTATTAAGGAAGATATAGAGGCGGCTATTATTGAACTGTAATATGATTTGAAATTATCACCATGACCACCATAATGATGACATTGATAGAGGTAGGTATATGTAGATCTGAAGCCACATTCAAAGGAACCATAACATGGATATCTTATAACACATATTATATAGAGTTATGTTATAGAGTGATATATTTTCAGTGGACCATGGCATGCTTGTGTTCTTTAGTCTAGGTTTTCCACCACACAGAGCTATATTGCACAAGAGGTGCTCAATGGGTGAATAAATGGATATATTATTAGTGAGTGATTTGTGATTTGATATGTAGATGATGTTTATTATTTTTTAAGTTTTAAATATTTAGGAATTAATAGTGTAAATTTTAAGTTGTTAAATGGATTGGGTATAAAGGGTAAATATAGATAAGTATTGTAAATAGATATATTAAATTTATTTACCTAAAATATTAAGTGCAATGAGAAAATCTACTTTTATAGAGTGAAATAGGAATAATTGGATGATGGGAAGGCTGAAATAGGTCTAGAGATTAGTCTGGAGTCCATTTATTATGTAACTAGGGTTGAAAAGGTCTTCAAATAGTAACATACTTAAAGGGACAATAGTGCATTACGCTAGTATCTAAGGCACCATACTAGTGTCCTTTAAGGGATAGGGATATTGAGACTTATGGGGATGTTGTGAGGAGGAATTAGTGTTTTATAGGTACATTTAGGAGCTTGCGATCATTCTTATGTGTCATTGTTTGGTTTTATATTCTATAAAACCCTAATAAATTCTTGCATACATAAAATAATGGTGGAATTTATACAAAAGGAATATAAAAGATAGGTTGTGGGATACAATCACATAGGATATAACCCTTGTTGTCTTGGATACTACTTATATTAACCCAAATGATAGGGGTCTTAGATCTCATGTAGTTCTCTCTTATGGAACATGCATAATCAATGTGTATGGAATGATAGAATGACTTTTGTTTAGGTGATTCTTTGATCAAGCATGATTATTTATGTGTCTTGTTGAGTAATATGAAAAGTTTTGGGATATACTATTGTCTAATTTTTAATTATTTATGTACCAAAGTATTAAGTGCTAGATGTAAAATGCCTTGTGAGGCTTTTTATGTAGAAATAAATTAACTAGATTTCAAGACACTTGTTCACTAGCCAACAAGGTGAAAAATAAATAATAAATCATAATAAGAGACTCAAGGAAGGGTAAATACCTACGATAAGTTGAAAAAGTGACCATTGGAAAATGACACTGAGGTGGACACTAGTACACTATAATAGTGTCCAGGATGGTGCTAGTGTCCTGAGACCAAAAAATTGAGTTTTGACTATGGTAAATAGGTAATGGGACCTATGACTAGGATAACATGATATAAATCCATTATAGGTGTAGAAAATAGGATAAATAAGTCATAAGAAATATCAAAAGAACAAAATGACCGTGCAAATAAGACTCACATTCATTAACAAGACTTTCTTATGAAAAAGCAACAAAAGCCATAGTACTTGTGTTTTCTTGACCAAATTAGGTTTTGTACATGTTCCCCCTTTTACTCTATTAATGCAATTACTAAAAGTAATATAGTAAATACCTGTACTTACATGTGTGGACATGCTCTGGATCTGACCCACTTTTTGGCTAAAGAAGTAGATAAGAGTTGGAATGTTGGTTGTGAAGAGGAAATCCATAATGTCAGTGTCCCTTATACTAAATCTGAGTAAATAAATAGATTGTGAGAGACAAATCCCTATTTGTCCCCACCCTAATAAGTAACTAAGTTTGATAAGTATCTGTGAACTATAGAGAAATAATCCCTAGTTGCCCCACTTTGAAGTGTGAGTTAAGACTTAGAAGAATTTGTAAATGTGGAGAAATAAGCTCTTCGTACCCCCACTCTAGCATGTAACTAAGTTTAAGAAGTATATTTAAATGTGGAGAAAAAATATTTGCTTGCTCCCACTCTAGAATGTAACTAAGTTTAATAAGTAATCTATATAGAGCTTGAAATTATTGTTCAACATTCATAATGGTGACAACTATAGATCAAACACTATATTCAACTATATGGCCCAACCTGGTGAAATATTAGTGACATCCTAGTGATAATTTATGTGTGATCTAATAGTTTTTACATAGAGAATGGTATTATTTACCATTACATATATATAGCATGGAAAAATATATGGGGTTGAAAACATGTGCTCTACATCATGCCCTCAAACCTAATATATGAGTAATGTAGCTATGTATCTGAACATCTGAACTAATCTTTATATCTGATATAATCTATGTATCTAAGTATCTAAGCCAATTTATGTATCTGAAGTAATCTATGTATCTAAACCAATCTATCCTTTCTGAGTTAATATATGTATCTGAACCAATCTGTGTATCTAAGCTAGTATGTATATCTGAACCAATATATGTATATGAACCAATCTATGTATTTGAGTATCTTAATCACTTATATATTTGGATATCTAAATCGAGAAGTCTAAGTCAAAATATGTGTTTGAGTATAATTGTATCAATTTAAATAGTGTGTATATGCTCCCTTTTGGTGAGAGAACTGAAACTATGGTAAGGGTATTAAACCAAAAATGATAATAGTAAGCATGTTAGTGATCGTTGGTGTTGATAATAGTAAATTAAGATTGATTATTTTGGTGATTGTAGAGTACTCACTTATAAGTTGAGTCTAGGATAGACATGTGGTCTATATTGAGTGTGTTAAGAAAATAGGATTTTTTTCTCTTATGAAGTTAAACTGATTGGGATAGAAGTGTAACTAGTATAATGCAAGGGATATCATCATCGATCCCCACACACAATAAATAGATCACAAATTGGATCTATAGTTTTTGAGATATTATGATTGGAATATTTTGGTATTAGTTAATAAAATTTACACTCAAGGTAAACCTTAGGTAGGTGGAATTATTAAACATAACATAAATAGGTTGATTGATTAAATTTTAAAATCATTTGAGCCTTTTGACTTGAATGAATTGTTTCTTTGAGCCTAATGAATATGACAAAGAGATGAGGAGTGAACATAACCCTGAGGAGGTGGAAGCACTCATCCATGATTAGGAGGGAGCCTATAATTATCTATGTTTTTAAATATGTATTGCCTTTTTTATAATAATTTTAAGAGAAATTTTGATAGTTTAGGGCCTTTTTTAGGAGGGCTACAATAGTGTCCCAAATATTAAACTAATGTCTTGGGATATGTGCTACCATCTAGAGGCCACACTATTATCCAAATTTAGTGTCCTAACAATAGTGCTACTGTCTAATGGAGAAAATATTATGAATTTTGATTCTAATTTGTGTTTAGTTATAATTTTTTAGATGTTTATATGTTAGTTAGAGATCTTAATGTCAAATTTAGTTATGTTTTATAGGTAGATGTATGCATGATGGAGTTCTATAGTGGCTAGATGATGGAATTCTTATGCAAACTACCTTGACAGATGATGAGAGGGTAGTGATTGATAGGGTTAGTTTGGGTTAGTGGAATAAATTTCATTGATGCTTTAGGACTACTGTATGGTGGTTGCCTTTTGTGAGCAATAAAATGTCAATATCTATAAGTTTTAGCTACCCACAAGGGAGATTAATGTGACTTTGAAAGATGTCTATAGGATATTGAGAGTGCCAATTACTAGTTAATAAGATATATTATAGGAGGTTACTAGAGATAGAGTTATATATCAAGATCCTATGTATTTTTAAGGTATACATGTGGGGACCCATTGTTAAGGGAGTTATAGTGATGTTTTATTATCGATGATTGTTATAGCTAATTTTTCATAATTGTGGAAGTTTATTATAGTGCTACTAGCTTCTTTTATTACTATGGATTTTAGTGGTGTATATATTTCATATAAGATGTATGGCATTGTATAGGATATAGATGAACACAAGACCATATTCTCATGGGGTCTTCCCATGCTAGCCACCATGTATCAAGATTTGTACCATTTCACTCAAGAGTTGTGTGGTGGAGGTATTGGATATTCTAATTTGTTACATTATTGGGCATATAAGCACATTAAAGTTACTAGACTTAAGAGGTTTCCATGTGCAGACTAGGGGTACCCATAGGTGTTTGTTGAGATATGGACTAACAGAACTTCCATGTGAACAAAGAGCACTATATATTGTCTTCAGATATTAGATTGAGTGACATGTAAACATATCATTTGGATACCCTACAATGGATTTTAGGGATGGCCTAAGGATGGGATTCATCTGAGATAGGTTCGAGTGAGCTGATGGTTTCATGATTATTGGGTCAATATTTTTATGTTTGATTCACTTTAAGTTCACTAAATATTTTAGCTATTTAAGAATTAGTAGTGTAAATATTAGGTTTTACTAAATGGGTTGGGTACAAAGGATAAATAGATAAATATTTCAAATATATATATCAAATTAATTTACCTAAAATAGTAAGTGTAATGAGAAAATCTACCTAGCTAGAGTGAAACATGCATCGTTAGATGATGGGAAGGATGAAACAAGTCTAGAGATCAGTCTAGAGTTTGTTTAATCTAGAAATAGATTTGAAAATGCTTTCAAATAGTAGTGTAGTTAGAGGGATAGTAATGCACTGTGATAGTGTCTAAGGCACCACACTAGTGTCCTTTCAAGTATAGGGATCCTGAGACTGTTGAGGATACTATAAGGAGGGTTTAGGGTTTTTTAGGTGCATCTAGGAGATTTTGATCATTATTTTATGTCATTATTTGGTTTTATCTTATTTAAAACCCTAATGAACACTTGTACACATTAAACAACTAAATTAAATGCAAAAGGAAGGGAAAAGAATGATTTTAGAATGTTAAAATCATGTGAGATAAAAAATTTATTGTCATGGTCACTCCCTACATTAATCCAAATTATAGGGGTCTCAAATCACATGTAGTTATCCCTTAAATAACATGTATAATTAACATGCATGGAATTCTAGAATTACTTTTGATTAGGCCCTTATTTGATCTAGCATGTAGGTTTATATGTGTTGCTAAGTAATATCCAGAGTAATGAGCTATACTATTGACTAATTTTTAAGTATTTATGTGCCAAAGTAGTAAATGCTAGATGTAAAATGCCTTGTGAGGATTTTTATATAGAAAGAGCTTAATTAGACTGTAAGACAATTATTCACTAGTTGACAAGGTGAAAAAGAAAGATCAAATCATAAAAAGAGACTCAAGAAAGGGTAAGGACCCATGACAAGTTGAAAAAGTGACCGTTAGACACTAGCACTGAGGTGGACACTAGCATATTATGCTAGTGTCTAGGACCGCACTAGTGTCCTGAGACTAAAAAATTAAGTTCTAATTATGTTAAGCAGGGTAGGGGGCCTATGACTGGGATAGCATGACATAGGGCCACTATAGGTATATCAAATAAGATAAGTAAGTCATAAAAAATATCAAAAGATCAAAATGACCACATGAACAAGACTCACATTCATTATCAAGACCTTCCCATGAAAGAGCAATAAAATACATAGTACTTGTGTTTGATTGACCAAATTAGGGTGTGTACATTATGAATAGGTAGATATATTTCTTACATTGGTAATTTTGAGACACACACATAGACACCCACACACACACACATAGACACCCACACCCACACACACACACACACACACACACACACACACACACACACACACACACACACACACACACACACACACACACATGATGTATAATGTACATTTGGTTTTTTTGTAGATGTAACTACAAAAGAGTCTACATTTCTAGTGAGGTAGCTCATCATGATATATTGGATGATGTTTTACTAGATTATGATACTTTGTATGTGATTGATCCTTTTTCACCTTCTACCCTTGATCATACAAGTTGGTTTAGATTGGTTGGTGTGGTAGTGTGAGAGATAAAAAGATAAGTAAATGTAGCATAGGTGGATTTATCACCAATATTGGGTGATCATGAGCTGTGGGCATGGTGGACATTAGTTGAAGAGTGGGTCATTCATTTGGCTGCATCTAGAGAATTTGCATGTGTATAGGGCTAGGTGGCCAATTTATAACGATATATTGAGGACCTACATACACAGATAGATTAATTTCATCATACTATTCAAAGGGGTTATTCATAAGGATCTATGGATAGTGTAGCTCATCCACTAGATAGGTAGGGTGGATTATAGTTGTAGAGCTAATATTATATTATATTTATAGCATTTTTTGTATTGTATGAAACATTGGAACCATTTACATATAGATATATTTATTATAATGACTCATGGATGTGTGCATTTTATTTTTATCATGTATTTAATATTTAATATGTGTTATAATAAAATGCATGATGCATTTCTTATTCTCTTCAACAATTGTGAAAAAATTCATGGTTTGAAAAGAATGATAGAAAATGTGAAATGTGAAAAATGTAATGTAAAATGCACTAGATCATATGAAAACGTGACATAAAAATTGGAACACGCTAAATCATGTTGGGAATCATGTAAAATATAAAATAATAAGAGTAAAAATGCAATTTAAAACACACTAAATCATGTTGGAAAGCATGTGAAACATAAAAATGAAATGAAATGTACAACACACTAAATCATGTTGGGCAGTGTGTAAAACGTAAATAAATGCATTTAAATAATGAAATGAAATATAAAACACATTAAATAATGTTGGATAACATGTAAAACATAAATAAATGAACTAAAATATTAAAATAAAATGTAAAACATACTAAAACATGTTGGGAAGTGTTTAAAACATAAATAAATGAAATGCAATAATAAAATGAAATGTAAAACACACTAAATCATGTTTGGAAGCATGAAAAACATAAATAAATGATTTTTAAATATGAGATACAAGATAAGATATGTAAATTAAAACTATCAAGTGAAATGACAAGTAAAAAAATGTAAGATTTGTGTTAATTACTCATTTAAAAAAAGTATAGTTATTTTATGACTAAACATGGTATGAAACTTGAGGATACTTTGTGAGTAAATCTTAGGCATATCCAAGGTCTTATACTACAATGCATAAAGTATAAACCAATGACATTAATGATAATGATGGTAAATGTTAATGGATGATAAGGGGATGTTTGTGAGGAAGTTTGGTCCTATCCAAGGTCTTACATTATAACTCACAAAAAGAGAACCAAAGGGGTGTGATTAGATAACAAAAAAATTCATCAAGGAGGAATATTTGGAATTTTATTATGAAAATGGAAGTGGAAAAATCATGACATAGGCATTTTTAGTAATCCTTAGCAAGCTTGAAACATGCTAATCAAATAGGTAAGTGCTATGAATTTATTGAATGATAAATTCTTAAGATATTTATTTGTAGTAGACACTTTATAGGTTAATAAGTGTAATACTAAGATCATCTCATGAAGGTTATATATACAGCAAAATTAAAATGTGCTTACCTTCCCATAATGTGTTCCCCATTCCTTAAGACCCCTTATAGATCTATCAATCTACTATGAATATTGGGTACTTATGTGAGAAAGTATGTAGCACTATAGAGAATTTTAAGACTCTAATCCTAGTCTACTAGCTTACCACACACCAATGGACCTTGGCTCTATCATGAGTCCAATTGTGTAATTTGAGATTTCATTAAAAATAAGAGATGTGATAATATATGAATCACATATTTTGGTATGATTTTGACTTTTGATTTTTTTTACTTTTTATCATTTCTTTTTGTTTAAATGATTCTGGATTTTAACTTTTTTATGGATTTTTCCATTTCTCCTCTATACGGATTCAAAATAGCTAAAAATGAATGATAAAATTCACAAACACAGATAAGTTTTAGGCTTTAGTTATTGGATACAAAATACTTAGAGATTTTGTTATCTTGATAAATAATTAGACTTTCCCATAAATAGGCATGTGATCTCAAGACTAACCATATGCATTATTAGTGTGAATGGAAAATAAAGGGAAAGTGAAGATCATATAGATATGAGCATGTAATGATATAATGAGAAATATGTTTATCTATTGATCATAGGGTAAATATAGTATATTAAAGGGTGTGAGATGCAAGCTATATCAGAATAATAACTATCTAATTCTAATAATTGATGTAATAAATGTAAAAATAAAATATCCTAAAGAAAAATAGGGAAAAATAAATGAAAATGAAATTAATCCATGAAACATTTTAAAGTGATAAGCAAAACATAATATCAATATATGCTCATAAATCAAATCCAAATCATATGAAACTATAATAAGTAATGTGATGAAACACCATGATGTGTCCACAAGTATTGAGAAATCTCATAGAAAACATCATCAACAATATTTGATACA
This sequence comes from Torreya grandis, assembly GCA_037957365.1. Taxonomy (NCBI): domain Eukaryota; kingdom Viridiplantae; phylum Streptophyta; class Pinopsida; order Cupressales; family Taxaceae; genus Torreya; species Torreya grandis. The sequence goes on along the minus strand of JARHVA010001962.1, from coordinate 867,927 downwards.
TCCTTGTGTAATTATTCACTTTAATCAAAGTCTCATCAATCTTTACAAAGAGTTCTAAAAATAATCCATAACATATTCTCTATGGATAAAGTGGGTATGTTATAAGAAGAATGATCCTCGTTATGTAGCTCCTACAAGGGTTACTCAATGCAAGGAATTGATGTCGAGATATGATGAATATCATCATATCTATGAGTAAATGTGGGTTGTAGATAAGGTTGAGCCTTTTTCTACAAATATCTTGGAGTATGCAGCTAAGTTAGTGAAGGCATAGGTCATATAAATCATGTAACTAATTGTATATAACTCAAAATCATCTTTATGATGTGTGGTACACTAATGCTAAAGATAATAAACTTCCCCATATGTAGAGATGTATTCTAGAAGTATCTTAGGAGGAGGTAGGATTTTGGTTTTAGACTGTGCCTTGTATGTATGAAGCTTATCAATGTATTACTAAATTAGTCATAAATGAGTGGAATATAATGTAAATGTGACATGAAAGCAACATGCATGTCTATGAGAAAATTATGAAGGTCAATTATCTATAGTAGAATTATATCCTAAAGTTTTTTATTGTTGATGTGCATGACAATCCTTGTCCTAATGACAAATAACTCTATGAAACTCATAATATGGTTCATCTTCCCATCATGTCAGTAAAAGGTCAAACTTAGGCAAATGTAGTATTCCATCATAAATAGTAGGAGAAATTGAAATATGATTAGGATTAGGCTAGGCTACTTCAAGAGATGAACTCAAAGCAGGTTGACATAGTGTAGTAGAAATCTCTAGAGAAAATAAGTTAGAAGGATCTAAGAATATAATGAATCAGTAAGGTCCTATCATAGCATGGTTAATAAGAATACTCCAAAAGGGATAAAAAATGACTAGATGAGAATTAGTGTGTGTGATCCATCTCAAACATGTGAACATCAAATGAAGAAGAACTAATATCAGGTACTATAGAGGGAGAATGAATTACATAATTAGAATTAGATGCATGTTATAAATAAGAACAATATATAAATGTATTTACATTTTTATCTTGACCAAATCTAGATAAAAAGGGATCATCTAAATAATATCTATCATTGTAATCAAAAGTGTTAATATGAATAGTGCATACATCTATGATTTTATTAGTTAAAAAAGCATGTGTAGACACTTGAATGTTGCACCTTGGCTAGTTGTCGATGTCAAACCATCATGGACCCACTTTCAATCCTCAGAGTAGTTAGTCATCTAGATAACTCATTTCACACCTTCACTATTGACTTAACTTTTTAATCCACCTATCTACTTTTAACCCCTTTTTTTGTCTAGGCCCTTGACCATAGCCAGTCAATGTAACTAAAAATAGTTATCCTAACCATCATCGATCAGGACCACAACCTTGATTTAAAGAAACTTCTAGATTTGTGTATGATAAACATTGCATAGATTAGCAACTTCCTAGTGAAAAGTAAATAATCTTTAAAACATTCTTAATTAGTAACTTCCTTTTGCCTAATTGGTAACATCTTCCATCCTAATTAGCAACTTCATCTTACAAAAAGAGAAGAGGAGGAAGTGAAATGAATCTAGAAATGAATTCATGTCCAAGACATTATATTTTATTTTTTAGGTATCTAACATCCCTTCAACAAGCAAGCAATAGCATTGGATACATGAATCTCTATCTACATCAATTTTAAAGGTTGAAGTACTATCAATCTAGCCAAATTACCTCTACCCTCTACCATCAAGTTACAAGTATCTTGTGATTTTTTCATTAATTCATCTTACTTGTAACCTCCCTACCCAAACTAGACCTCTTAACATCTTATTCTCTATCCCACACGCCTATATCAAGACCCTCACTTGTTTATTCATAATTCTACAACTCCCCTTCATTATCCTCTTAGAACACACAAGAAAATACTGATGATTAGCCAAACCACCTATGGTTACCTCAACCATTGTTAGTTACCCAACCATCACAATTTAAACCAACCACAACTAGTTAACATAACTGTCATCAATCACTATGGCAAAAAAATTTAGCAAACTATTTTGAGCCCCTTACCCTTAGCCAAACCCACTTTTCTCTATTTTTTCCTAATAATAACAACCTTTCTACTTTTTAAAATTAAACCCAAACCTTTTTAGCATAAGTATTGACCTACTTTATCTATTTTTAGGTGTTTTCTTTAAACAAGCATTTATTTTCTCTTTCTTACATGTATTTACTTTCATATTGATAAATACAAGTATCCTTTCTTTTCATTTGGATTGGATTAATCATTAAAACAGTGGATTGATAGCCTCCTAGTAAGCACTATGCTTCTTAGATCTAGCTCATGTTAAGTAGTCCACTTAACCATACAACTAACTCCTTTTCAAGTGTTTTTATTATCTACAAGTTGTTCCTTTCTAGCCAAAGAGGATTTCCCACTATTGTTTGGATTCATGTGTATACTTTGCTAGGTATTTTCCTACACACTTTAATACTGGTTTCACTAATTTAATTCTAAACTAAGAAATGAGTGAAATTAACTAAAAACATTTTGGCACACCTAGTGGGACCAGTTCCCTTTTTTTCCTTATTGTTTGCTTATCGAATGAAATCTAAAAATTTATTTTTGGGCTTAAAATAAACCTTTTGCATATATTGATTTCTTGCTTGTCTTAGTTCATCTATTAACTTGGAAGGCAAAGTAATTGATCATAGTTTTCACACTTCTTATAACACACTAAGCCAAACCATAAAACAAGTAACACATCAAAACATACGTGAGATAAGGCCCTACTAAGATTTCATTACCTAGTGGCAACCTTACCCCTTCCTAGCTATCCTACTCGGATTTCACCACCAATGGGATGACCAACTTAGCTCTTTGGTTTAGTATAAAATCTAAAATTGATATATTTTGGATAAGTACCTAACACTCTTACCACTACAAGATGTGAAGTGAGGTGGTAAGCCCCAATACCAAGCCACATACTAAATTTCAACATAGATTTTCCTCTTGAGCACCTAAAAAACCTGAAACCAACCTTAGATTTCCTCTTTAGTACCCAATCTACAAGAAAAATTCCCTCTTCACACTTTCTAAGGCATAATCCAAAAGTGATCTAAAAAGAATTCGAAGATTTAATGCATTTTTAGTGTATGCATTGTTTATCTCGAGTTCTTTTCTTTTGATTGCTCTTTGTTTGAGGTGTGAGTTTTGCCATATATCCTACCTTCTCATATTGTCTTTACTAGACAATAGTTGATAAACCAAACTTATTAACCCTCATCCTCCATGGAATACAATTCTAATGATGAGGATTCACCTCATTTTTCTCCTTCTCCTTCTACAATCCTAGTTGTTTTTGAAGGTGATGCAGATTTTGATACCTTGATAACAATCTATTTTCTCTTTAACACTACCTTAACAACTTACCCAATTTTACCTCTATTACTTTGGTTCCTCTAATGGATCCTACTTATGGTATACCTCCTCACCTTATGGTGGGTACCACCTCAACCCAACTCTTATTGACCCAATCCTCCTCTTCTTTTGACATCCCATCTACTACCACTACCCAAACCCAATTTAATATTCCAACCTCCAACCAAAAACCTCTCACCACACCCCACACTTCACATATAGGTTTAGCTTTACCTCTAGTTACCTATACTCCACCTACTTTGGGGTTGTCTTTTCCCCCTATTTCCATCCTTCCCCTTATCTCAACCAACCCATCCCATTTTATAACTTGGTGCTCTATATACCTCAAAAACATCCACCCATTAGAACTAGAGTCACCACTCAACCTCAACCCACCATCTCAACTATAACCTTAACTCAACCCACCTCCATTACTCAACAAGTTCCCATGACAAACTATCAATATATCTTTAATCCACAAGGGTACATAACACCTTCCACCCAACCATTTATGTCAATCAACCCCTATGTGACACCATCTCAACCTTTTATGACAACTTACCAATATTTGGCTTCTTCAACACCTTCTATCACTTATCCAAACATAGCTACCACCCAACCTCAATAAAATGTGCCCCTTAATTATGCAGTTTTCAAATCCCAACTAGACTTGATCAAGATGTTAATGGACAAAATGACCAACTTGGAGACATCCATCTCTGGCTCTCATAACCTTTTATCTTAGGATCAAATTTGTAATAAACCCATTCATCTATCGATCCTAATCCATGCTTATCCTCCTCAATGGGAATTTCCCAAGTTTTATGAATTTCAAGGTAAAGAGGACTCCCAACAACATTTGAGAGCATTCCATCATTTTTTCTATTTAATCACATACAATGATTCTATCCTTATTTTAACCTTCCCCATGTCCTTATCTAGACCCTCCCTTTCATTGGTATAATTCTCTTCCCACACACTCCATATTTATTTTTCTGAACTGGCCCAAATTGTTTTAAAATGCTTTTTAGTAAACATATCTAAAAAGGTTTCTATCACTGACCTCTATTCCATTAATCAATTCAATGATGAGTCAATTGATGATTTTGTTGCTAGATGGAGATGTCTCATCAACCAAATTTATTTGTCCTTACCCCAAACCAAACTAAATGAACTATTCTCTAGAGGTTATGCTAAGCATATTGCCCCTACTCTTCAAGTTCTAACCTTATGAACTTTTGATGAGGCATTCACCATGGCATGAAAAATTTAAAACTAGGCCATTGATGAGGGGCAATTGAAATTATGGAACGAAAATTCTAGTTTTAAATCCAATTACCCTTCCTCTACCATAACTACTATCCAATCCACTACTAAGGCAAAATCATCAACAAACTTAGCTATTTTAAAAAATCTCCACCTCCAACTATTAACTAGCCACCTTAAACCAATTCTTCAAACCTCCCTCAACAACAAAATTGAACCCAAAACCGAGCCCCTCCAAGACAATATACTCCCATTGGAGAATCATATGCATCATTTTTGGATAAATTGATCAAAGCCAACCTCATCCAACTTTCACCAATTAAACCACCCCAATAATTTGATTCTTATCACCTCATACCTAGGTGGTATAATGAAAATGACCATTGTGCCTTCCACCATGTTGTAGGACATGACATTAATAGATGTAATAACTTTAAAAGCCTTGTCCAAAATTTGATTTATAATGGATAAATTGAATTTGATAATCCCAATGCACCTCTTAATCAATCCCTTGATATTTTGGTAAACCTTTTCCCAATCACACTTCTACCCAACTGCATGATAATAAATCCAAATCATCCTATTCTCATGAGGCACACACAATCAACGTTATTAGTAACAAGCCCATTATTGAAGAAACCATTAATTAAATCACCCAAATTGAAATAGTAAACTCACCTTCTATTTTTATAAATACGAAGATAGAAGAATCAACTTGCCCTCTCTCTTCTCTTGATGAAACCTTAGCTTTATCTACCTCTCCTTTAGTGGAAACACCAAAGGAGGCAACCATTACTCTAACCACATCATCTTTTCTCCTTCTACCTATTCAAGTGGTAGAGCTACCATCCATCCTTTTAGATACCCAAAAAAATAAAGTAACCTTGTCCATTGTTTCACTTTAGGATGCCACACCAACCTCACCTATCATATAACCCTTCACTCTCCCTTCGTAAACCATCCGAAAAGTGGATATTGCCTCATATATCCAAACATAAATTTTGAAACCTTTCATCTCAGATAATAATGAAGAAACCATTCCTTCTTCTCCACCAAAGGGCTTAAGTTTTGAAACTAATAACCAAAGAACTAAAACCATTTACAAGCCCTTTTCTAGACTAGTCCAAATCCTATAATTCATTTCTCAACCTAGTTTTGATAGAGCCACCTTTTGGCATCATCTTGGGTTACCTTACCAAAGAAAATCTAAATCCTCAACTTCACTTGAATCTACCCTTAAGCCCATCATGACCCCTTCACCAAATACTTCTTCCAAGACCATAAGTGAACCATCCCAATCACCCTCATATAAAATTACCAAATCACCTTACACCTCTCTCACCAAAACAATCAAGAACCTATGGATTCTCCCCACACCTAGTCACACTAATCCCCTTATAAGGTTAGATTTAACTCCATCTAGTCTACTAAAGGAAAATACAACTAAACTACCTAAGAAGTTAGAGTTACCCAAACCTCTACCTAAAACTAGACCCATACCACTTCCTTCCCACTTACCTTCCATTTTAGGACCCCATCCTTCTACTATACCAGTTACCTATTATTCATAGAATAAACCATCCCATTTTACTCCATCTATACCCATCAAACCATATAGTTCTCCATCATATTTAACTAATCTATCCACCTCCACTTTTCAACCTATAGCTAAACCTTCATCATCTAGGTCTTCCACATCCAAGTCTTCAACCTCTAAACCAACCATAACCAAGCAAACCCAACCAAAATAATATACATAAATCATTCCTCCAACTCCAAAACCTATGATCAAGAAGGTTACTACTCCTAAAACCAAAACCCACTACCTCTAACACCTTTACTTGAATCTTATTCAACCATTTTGCAAAGGTTGTTGAAAACCTCTTGCATTAGCTTACCTCTAATCAAACCTATTGACCCTTCACACCCTAAACCCTCCTAGTTTAATGATAACTTGATCTATGCATACCATAGGTCACTAAGACATGACATGAAGAACTAAAAATCTCTCCAATAAATTATTCATAGCCTATATGATGAGGATGACCTATTATCAGATGAACCCTTCTTACTCCCATTACCAATCTTGCCATCAACCCAACCCACCCAACCTTTACCAAATCTCCCTTTCCTACCTTAGGATGAGAAAGAATAATTGAAGTAATCATTGAACCCAATAAAAAACCTTATCCATACTATTCATGTGGTTATAGGAACCCAAGCGCAATAGAAAGATAAGGGAAAATCCAAAACCTCCATTGCATGGACCTGCTCATCGACCCCTCAAACCACTAACCAAACCCAAGCATATTTACCCTCACCTTTACAACCACCAAAATTCAAAATATCCATTTTGTTAGCTTCTCCCTCTAACCCTTCTACATTACTACATCACTTAGTGTTAAAAAAAATTCACCAAACACTGGTGAAAATGAGCCTCTATGAACTAATCAATACTTCATCCCACCATCACCAAGCACTGATAGAGGATTTAGAATCTATTAAGGTTTAGCTAGATGATCCTTAACCTCTTGTACCCTTGGTTGGAGCCTTTCAAATTTTGACCCTCGTCACCTTTCAATATTTTTAAATACCACATGTTAATCATGATGACTTTGATCCTTCCCTTTTTATTACTACATACATCAATCAAACCCAAATCAAAAGGGTTATGTTTGATGGAGGAGATAGCATCAAAATTATCTCCTCCCATGTATATAACCAACTTTAGCTACCTAAAAACATCATGTCAGAAATCACAATGGTCCTTTACTCCTTTAATGATACTATGGTCACCACCTTAGGGACCATTATATTCCACATCTATTTTGGGCATCACACCATTCTTGAACTATTTTATGTTACATAGGGTGAGTTACAATAAAATGTGTTACTCAGATGCCCTTGGATTTGTGATATGGGTTATGTCCTTTCCACCTTACACCATTGCATCAAAATTAAGCATGAGGGACAAGTTGTTACCATCAAAAATAATCTTAGTAGCTGTACCTCTTACAATATGACATATTAGATTAATGAGATTATTATTCCTCCTTTATCTACCTCATAACCAACTTCTAATCAAACCACCCCACCAACCAAAACCATCAACACTTCCACCTATAGAATGATGAAGCATCAACTAGCTCAACTAATTCATCATCCCAAATTCTACTCAAGGACCCTTTGCAATCTACATTTTAACATCTCTCCTTGGTGGAATATTGAATTTTAGCCTTAGATGCTTTCCCTGCTCTACAAGAGTACGGGAATCTAAAATATGACCCTTGATATGATCCCAACATTATAATCATTAACCCTTTTGGTCTCCCTAATAATCAAATAATGTTTTTCTATGGGGGACTTAATTAGCCACTTCTCATTCCCACCATCACACCATTCATATGACCATTTACCACCAAATTTTCCTACTTGGAAAAACTATCCTATGATAAAGCTTAATTTTATAGGTGTGTTTGGAAGGGGTTTGGTCTTAGAATTTATAAACAAGGACATCATGTATAAATGATTTCATGAGTTACCTATCACCAAAACTCAAAAGCCTCATGAGTTATTTGGACTTGGGTTTGTACTACTAGAAGAACTCACATCACCAATTCCCATCACCACCATTTATGAAGATATTCCATCCTCATCAACCCCACCTTACCCAAAGTCACAAGATTCTAACATCATCCCATATAACTCTTTAAATCAATATTATTAGTTTAGGCCCCTTGACCTATCAAAAGGATGGTTGAACTAAAACCCTTCCTCTCATCTATCTAAAAATGATTAAACATGATTCTCCCACCATCAACACCATCCAATTCCAAGATGATAATTCTATTCTCACCTACCTCAGTATGGGGGATTATTCCATTCATGAATCCTTACCTCTTAAGAACCAAACCATTCTAAATGAATAAACCATTGATGTCAACTTGGGTACTCAAAATAACCCCTCTATCATAAAAATCAACCAATCTTTAAATTCCACCGAGCTACAAGACTACCCTTCTTTCCTTTGAGACTATAACATAACATTTTTAAGGTATTATTAGGATATGCCTAGGATTAACCCTTTTGTTGTCCTCCATAATAATGTCACTCATCTTGAGGCAAAGCTAGTTTGATAAAATCTTTGTAGAATACATCCTCACATAGCCCTCTTGGTCAAAGAAGAGCTTCAACATCTCTTATTCATCGACTTCATCCAACCCAGTGACTACCCATAGTGGGTTTCTAAAATTTTTACTATCACCAAACCCATAGGGGGACTTCACCTCTACATCAAATTTTATTACCTTAACCTTGTTTTCCCAAAACACAAATTTACTCTACCCAACATTAACCATCTTGTTGATCTTCTAGTTGGTCATGAAATTTTATCTCTCATGAATAGTTTCTCAAGATATAACTAGATCTTGATTTCCCCCAAAGATTAACATAAAACTTCCTTTATCACCCATTAGGGAACCTTCTATTACAAAGTCATTCCATTTGGATTAAATAATTTTGGAGCAACCTATCAATGGGCCATGACCTATATCTTTCACAATCTCATCCATAAAATTATAGAAGACCATGTGGATGATCTCCTTGGGAAATCAAAACACCACGAAGATCAATGAGATGTTCTCACCATCATCTTCAACCTCCTAATTCATTATCATGTTAGGCTTAACCCCAAAAAGTTCTTGGTTTCCTCATCTCTATACATGGAATCAAAATAGACATCGCTAAAGTTAGAACAATCTTGGAGATGCCTCCTCCTACTAACCTTATGCAACTCTATAGCCTATAAGGAAAACATCAATCCATCCATTATTTTATCTCCCAGCTATTAGACAAATGCTAACCCTTCCACCATATCCTAAATAAGGACATCTCCTTTAAGTGGATAAAATAATGTCAACAAGACTTTGATTCAATCAAGGAGTATCTTCTCTTTCCACTTGTCATCACCTCTCCTAAGGAATGCCTACCCTTTTACCTCTATATATCTACTAATGGTCATTCCCTAGGATAAATTCTCTCTCATCATGATGAATAGAATAAATAACAAGCTATTTTATTACATCATCCACACCCTTAGTTAATATGAAACTTAGTATGCCCATCCCGAAAAGCTTTGCCATGCCTTAGTTTTTTTGGCCTCCAAACTCTATCACTATCTTCTTAATCATAAAACCTATGTTACCACTAACACTGAACCCCTCAAGTTCATGCACTCTATCCCATATCAAAATCAACATATTGATAAGTGGCTCATGCTTCTAGATGAATTTGATCTTGAGTTCCTTCCACAAACATCCATTAAAGGGTAGGTTATCACTGACCACTTAGTTAAATCCCCTCTACCCAATAATCAACCTCTTCCTCTTGCCTTTCTAGACGAGTCTATTATAACTCTTTCTTAGGAAGAACCCACCTACCAAATGACCATGTTTTTAAATGGCTCTAAATGCCAAAATGGTGGGGGTGATAGAGTTATTCTCATTCTCATTAATGGGGAACCTCTTCCCCTCTCTTTTAAACTTGACTTTGAATTTACCAATAATATAGCTGATTATGAAGCCCTAGTCATATGCCTCCAAACTACCTTAGATTTAGGAGTAAAAACTATTAGTATCTTGGGAAAATCCTAACTAGTCATCAACTAGGTCACATGATATTATCAATTTGAAAATGATGTCCTCTTAAAGTATAAATAACCCATGGATATACTCTTAACAAAATTTAATCATTACATTATCCACTGCATTCCTAGATCTACCAAAAATTTTGTGGAAGCAATGGCCTCCCTCACTTCCAAAATTCCATCTCAACCCACTAAATCTAAATAATTCATCACCATCCACCACCTTATCATACCCTTTTATATCAATTCTGATCTCCCTACCATTTGTAGTGTGGAGACGTCTCCTTCTGACATTTGGTACAGCCAAGATTTTGACTACCTTAACCTTGGCATCATTCCTCCCAATATTTCAAAGAGTTCTCAAAGAGCCTTTGTTAAAAGTACCTCTCATTACACCATACTAGGGGGAATCCTTTACAAACATGGCTTGGATGGCCTCCTTCTTTGTTGCTTGCATAAGTAGGAAACTTCCCACACCATTAAAGAAATGCATGATGGAATTTGTGGGGGACACTTTAGTGGCTTAGCCATTACTAAGGATATCCTTAACCTTGGTTACTATTGTCCCACCATCAATAAGGACTATTGTGAGTATGAAAAAAGTGTTTCAAATGTTAATAACATGATAATCTACATCATCCACCTCCTCATGGCCTTTGAGTATCTATCGATTATTGGCCCTTCTCATAATGGGGTATTGACCTTATTGGGGAAATAAACCCAAATTCTTCACAATGACATACATATATTATTACCACCACTAAATATTTCACCAAATGGGTGGATACCATCTCTCTTATATCTACCAAAACTAAAAAAATTATCAACTTCATCAATTACCATATCATTTTCCACTTGATGTTCCCCATAAGAATATCATCGATAATGGCAAATATTTTAAAAAAGCAAAAAGTCCAAGGTATTTGTAATGATTTTGGCATCAAGTTAATATTTTCTTCACCTCATCATCCTAAATCCAATGGATACGTAGAAGCCTAAAAAAAACTCTCATCAAGGTGATCACCAAAGTAGTAAGTGCTTTAGGTTAGGATTGGCAGTTCATATCCCCTTCGCTTTATGGGCCTATCACACTAGCATTTAAACCTATATAGGTACTACCCATTTCTCACTCATCTTTGTATTATAGGTCATCTTGCCTCTTGAAGTCCAAATTCCATCCATGTATATCTTTTTACATGAAATTCTTTTTGAGAGTGACTATTTTCAAGAAAGCCTCATGCGTCTTGAACTCTTTGATGAACATCACCTCACCACCATTAATGATATTCATGTTTATCAAGAGCTAATCAAACATGCATAAAATAAACATATGAAAGAGTGAGATTTAAACATCAGAGATCTCATCCTTAAGTAAAACCAACATGTAACTAATATGAAGAAAAGCAAAGGGGTAAATTTGATTTCAATTGGATTAGACCCTACATCATAACCCATAAGTATGGATTAGTAGCTTATTTTCTATCCTCTCTCGAAGGAAAAATAGAACCTAAAACTCTTAATGCTTTGAATTTGTATCCTTTCTATTATTAAAATAAGTATCAAACTTATTTCTATATCTAACTTAAGCTCATCCCTCAGATCAAGAGATTTTCACTAGTTTTCACATCCCTGACTCCTTTGGGAACAATCGATTACAACATAGAACCATGTGATTATCTATCATAGTTATGACCTAATCCTAAACATGGGCACTATGGCTCTACCCATGGCATGTTTCTCATGGATACTTTTCATCTTTAATCAAGTGGAATCTAATGGTCAATTGTCTCTCAAACCACTTTCCCAATTTAACATTAACCTCTTGTGCTCAAGATTTGCCTTTATAAAGGTCCAATTTTGGATCCTATATAGACTTTTCCATGTTTAAATTTACATTAAAAATTACTTGTTTCAATATCACTTGCATTACAGACCACTTCCTTGAAGGACAACTTCCCAATAATAAAAAATTGCTAAAAAATAGAATGCTCTCTTAGAATAGCTATAAAAATCAAATTTTTAGACCACTCTCTTAAATTATGGATAAGTAATAACAATTTGAATCTTTCCAAATTGATCAAATTCAATAAATTATTAAAATAAGAAAAAATCAAAAAATAATCCTATGTCAAAATTAAAGAAAGCAAGCCATAATCAGCTCTTATAAGTGTCATTTATAGACTTCCTACATCAATCAATCTACACATTATCCCATTACATCATAATTGGATATTATATATGGCATTGGTAAACTTACTGCATTGATCATTATACATATGATATTAAGGCATGAAATTATCTATTACAATTCTTTGGTCACCTATAGAAGGGCTAATCTAACCCACATCAGGTTACCATTTGACCCATTTCCCATCTAACTATCTACTTATCACCTATTTTCCTTCCACACCTCTTAATGGAATATGATATTACTTGATAAAAAGTGATCAAGACCCCATCTTTCTCAATCAAATAATGCTGTTGTAAATCATTCGATAGGTTTATGTTCATTAGGTCAATCTAACTATGGTTTCTTGTTCATACATCCTTGTCAACTAGAAACTTCATGCCTTTTTACTCTTTGTTATTTCATATGGTCACATATCTCACATTTAGTTTATTGTTTATACCTACTTTACATGTTTTCATTCCCATTAACATAATCATGACATTATGCACTAGGAACAAGGCAAATATAAACCAAACACATAACCTATCCATAAATAAGACATCAGGGAGCATAAAATTATAACCATTCACAAAATTCCATTATAACATTATTAGATCATCATCAAAATCATCCCTACAACAAAATCTCATTATATCAAACACATTATCATGATGCCACCTAACCATAATTTCTTAGTCACTCCTAAACAACATCCTCAAAAACTATCTATTAAATGTTCAACCTAAACCATATAACAATAAACATCTCAATCAAATTCAAATGCACCATCATATGCATGAATAATCATCATCATTTCCATCAAAAAATAAATAACTATATTAATGATGCAAAATCATGTGTATCATCCCTAATCAATCCCATCATTACATCATAAACATAATACATCAATATCTCATCCACAAAGCATCATGAACATAATATAATTAGCATAATAAAACACTAATCATCATAAACAACAATACGGCAATACATGTCATCATTTATCAATCTCTCTCTCTCATATACATCTCACATATTTAGCATATAGGCTAGTATAAAAATATAATAAAGTACATATAAAACCTGCCCTCTATCAAGCCCCTAGGGCACCAAAACCACTACCACTTACACCACTACCACATGAACCATCTAGACCTAGACCTGTACTTCCATTTGGTGATAGCCCCTTAACAACTTGGACTATACCACTATCAAATCCCACTACCCTAGAGTATCTATAAATGGGCCACCTACTAAAATAACCCTATACTCCCCATATCTCATCTCAAAAGTAGTTTCACCAACACTATCACCTCATAATATCTAATCTCCTTGATAGTGGTTAGGTACCATGCCCTCAGTACTGTGTTAGGTGGTCTTCTTACTACTACTACAACTACCCTTGCTCTCTATCTCAATGAGTCTCTCTCTTACGTTAATGACCCTAGAGAGACCTATGATTAATCATGATCACATGTCAAAGTCACAACATGTCCTTGGAAGGTGACAACCTATGTCTATAATGTGGTCACCTACCCTTATAACCCTATAATTTGGGCCTAAGCTATTGTTAGTGCCTATCTATCTGGTCCATCATCCTATGCAAGATTTACATCCATCAAATACTATTACTACTACCCATCACCACATCCAAAATTTGCTACTCTATAATTAACAAATAATAATGCTGCATAACCATCTATAATCCTTACATCATCAATAACTACCCTCATCTCCTCAAATTCCAAGACAACCTCCTATGGTTATGGCTCTAAGAGTGGGTACTCAACATCCTCTCTCTTATATTATGTAAAATAATGGGGGATCCCCTGTACTAATCCAAACTATCTTTACACTTGATCAAAATGGATTAGGTCCATCTCCCCATCTTATCTCCCATCTATTTAGTGCTAGCTCTGGAGTCATAATGTGTGGTACCTATGCCTAGGCCAAATAGGATAATATATGTACAACTTTTATACAACATCACCTACCACCAATCCCTTCAAATCATCCCTAAACCAATCAATGTATTTTGCTCCTCCATTGACACCTATCAATGCATCAATATATCTTCATCACATGAAACCCATTGGAAAGGCTACTTGAGTGAATCCCTACCATGGTACCCCCAATGATCTCATAACATGAATGTGATCAAATTCCTAGTAGTATAGCATGAAACTAAAGATAATACCTTATTGTTTGTGTGCTTGAAAGACCCAGAGCTCTCTATAGATCTAGACTAGGAACATTGCGACCCATCCAAATATAGTCCCCCTAATAGCATCTCCACTAATACCCCTAATAATAGGTATGAAAATTATTCATGGCTCAAATTTGGCAAATAAAAACATGTAATTTCCATCATCATCATCATTTTTAGAAGACATATTTCCATTATGGCCCTTTGGTACATCAACTTGATCTTGAACCCACTAGCATGCCATCGAGCATGATCCCAATATACTCCATATATAAGGTCCATATAATAATCTCTATCCTCACTCTAAATATGGTAGATGGGCTCCCCTCAGATAGGTAGCCATGTGATCCTCATCACATCCTTTAACAAGATGGTCATCTCACCAGTTGGCAACATAAAGGTGTTCATCATTAAGTCCCATCTCTTGATGAGTGCGATAATCTTAGCCACATCCCATGGTAGGCGATGATAATGTATCATATCCCCTAGTTTAACTATCTCCATGTGCCTCCACTCCTCCATTATCATCCTATCTCAAACCTCAATAAATATTTTAGGGACTTAGTTCCTCATCTAAATTTGATCATGAGCCTACACAACAATGACATTAACATACTAAAAACAAATGCACTTTTCACCTACACTTACTACTTTCAACCTAGTCCACTTTAAATTATCTTTCACACTTAGTATACACCCCTACCTTTTATCTACACCCATGTTATAACTTCCATCCTTTTCTCCTAATCTTGGCCCTCTCTTGTATATCTTTCATTATTCTATATGACACCCTCACATCCTATTTTTAGCATTTCAAACTTTTATGTATGCTATTTTAAAACAAACTTTCTAACAACTTTGTGAAATTTTTCCAACATCATCAAACTATCCCCAAACTCCCCCTAACACTATTTGACTACTAACAATTCCTTAAACCATCAATGGTCCCCTTATGACCCTTTTACTCCCAAGTTCAATTGGCATAAATCAAGTTAAACCACTCTTAGTCACTATGTGTGAGCACTTGTGGTGTGAACCATGAACCCATGACCTCTTACATCTCTACCCAACCCTATTTTACTTAAAAATAACCACCTAGACCTATTATACTACCCAATAGTAACTCAACACATTCTTCCCCTCTCATTTTTATCCATAAATTTTGCCTAAAACAACAAAACCTAACCCTAGGGCATCATTCTCGCTAAAATCCTACCCAAAATTATAACCCAACACTATTATTATATAATTCACATATAACATCAATCAAATTTAACTCACTATTTAAATTTAAAATACAAACCAACCTCATTCCATGATCACTACCATAGTTAGAGACCCCATACTATCATGTGGCCATGCCCTCATCATCCCTCCATCTAGTTAGCCACACACACTCAATAACTTGACCACACTTTCTATCAACTACTTAGTCACCTTCAACCTAGTAAGACCAACTGGAAGTAGACCAAACATAAAAAATATCCAAAGCATTAATGACTAAATGTGAAGATGTGAAAATTATTTCACATTTAAATTTTACCCTCTTAGCCTTTTAGGGTTAAACCCTGACCATCACCAGTCAAGGCGAACAGTGATGGTCAACCCTAGGGAACACCCTTAACCATTATTGGTTAGTGTTTTTATCCCAATTTTTAAAACCCTCTCCCTTTTGGTGTTAACATTAGGTTAACAACTTGGAACTCCATTCACCAACCCCAAAGAACTATAATTGGCCTGAAGTTTTTTTGGATATTCTATGCATGGAACTATGTAGGTAACATCCACTTTCCTTGTGCATAGAGAGTCAATTCAAATACCCCATTCCAACCAAAAAACAAACCTATTCAACCACATTTACCTTTACATTGAATTATTTGACCAAAAATCTTGATAGATTTTACACTGACTTTGCATTGGTCCTTTTGATTACACTAATTCGTCTTGCCATGTTGTAATTTTTATGCACCAGCTCATGCATGGAAAGACCATTTGTGTTGTTTCATGGGAGAAATTACTACCCTAGATACATATAAATGAAACTAACCCTATTTAGGTGACTTGATATGCTATGGACTAGTTACCCTATCATATGTCTTCCTAGAATTCACCCTTATTTTTATTAACATTGGTAGCTTTAGTATTTACACGATCTTGATTATATCACTTTGTCACATTTTATGCATAAGTTTGTGTTTCAAATACCAAAACTATTTTATGTCATCAACCTCATGACTCCCTATTTACCATCTCCCAAACCTTGACTCAATTTCAATTTTACCTCATTGATTCTTGATTTGATGGGAAATACATCCACCCATACCTAGGGCAATTAGACCTTGACCAACAAACCATTCAATTTTGTTTTATATCTTACCAAACCAAAGTTTTATAAAAAAAATGGATAAAATATAGATAGTCAAAAATTGCATCTTGGATAGTTGTTAATGTCAAACCACCATGGACCCACTTTCGATCCTCATATTAGCTAGTCATCTAGCTAAGTCATTTCAAACCTTTATAATTGACTTAATTTTTTAATACATCTATCCAATTTTGACCCCTTTTTCATTTAGGCCCTTGACTGCAACTGGTTAACCTAACTAGTGATGGTTATTCTGATTGTCACCCACCAAGACCATAAGCCTACTTTAAAGTAACTTACGACTTTGTGTAAGATAAGTATTTAATAAATTAGTAAATTCCTTGTGAAAAGTAAATCATCTTTAAAACATTATTAATTAACATCTTTTTCCCTCATCTAATTAGTAACTTCCTTTTGGAAAATTAGTAACTTCATCCATCCTAATTAGCAACTTCATCCTTAAAAAGGAGAAGATGAGGAAGTGAAATGGATCTACAGATGAATTTGTGTCTAAGCCATTATATTTTATTATGCAGGTATCCAACATCTCTTTAATCAATAAGTAGCAACATTGGAAACCTAAAACTCTATTTGCATCACTTTCAAAGGCTAAAGTACCATCACTTTGGCCAAATTCCCTCAGCCCTCTACCATCAAGTAACAGGTATCTTGTGCTTATTTTTATTGATTCATCATATTTCTAACCTCCCTACCCTAACTAGACCTCTTAACATCTTATTCTCCCTCCCACAAGCCTATATCAATACCCTCATTTGCTTATTCATCATTCTATAACTCCCCTTCAATATCCTCTTATAACACATAAGCAACCATCTAATGTTATCCTAACCACCTATGGTTACCTCAACTATCACTAGTTACCCAACTATTATCGATTAAACCAACAACAACTAGTTAACCTGACTGCCACTAATCACTATGGCACAAAAGTCCAACAAACTATTTTGAGCCCCTTACCCTTAGCCAAACCCACTTTTCTCTATTTTTTCTTAATAATAGTAACCTTTTTGGTTTTTTAAACCAAACCCTGACAATTTTAGCATAAGTATTGACTTAATTTTTCTATTTATAGTTATTTTCTTTAAATAAGCATTTATTTTCTCTTTCATACATGTATTTACTTTCATATCATTAAATGCAAATATCCTTTCTTTTCATTTTGATCAGCTTAGTCATTATAACATTGGATTAAGATCCTCCTAATACACATTATCTTCTTACATCTAGCTCATACTAGGCAGTCCACTCAACCATCCATCTAACAAACCCCTTTTTGATTATTTTTATTATCTATAGGTTATTCCTTCCTAGCCAAAGATGAGTTCCCACTATCATCTGGATTCACATGCATACTTTACCAAGTATTTTCCTACACACCTTTCTACTAGTTTCACTACTTTACTTCCAAATTATTAAATGAGTGAAATTAACTAAAACAACATGATGGATAAAGTGTTTATTTTTTTTAGAGTGACAATAATTTCATCTAATGGCATTTTATGAGACTAAGGTCATAAATAAGGAGGCAATTGATTAATTATGTGATGAGAGAGATCAAAAATTTTGATTTTAAATTGATCTTATCAAGTTCATCATCATGTGAATCTAAGAGATTAGGTGGTATGTTACCTATTAATTCAGGGTGATGATTATAACCTATATTAGAATTTATGGGGTAATTAAAACATTATGACTCATGAAAAGGAATTCTAGGTAAAGGTTCAATGGTAGGTATTTTTAAAACACCTCATTCTTGAAATTGTTTAAAATTCTAAGGATTGATATCTCCTTGAATGTTATATATAACACCATTATGAGTAAATTTAACACATTTGCATGCTTAAGATACTATGAATCTCATCTGGTGTGTCTAAGGTCAATCGATTAAAATGTTATATGATAATGGGAAATTAAATATAACGAGTTTGATATGAACCATGATAGGGGGAATTATGAAAGGAAGCTAAAAACATCCTAAAGGAGGTATTTATCTTATATTATATCCTTAACATGTAATTTGAGTATATTTTAAATTACATTAAAAACATCTAAGTGTTTTAATAAAATTGAGGGAAGCCTCATAAATTCTTGAACCTTCATTAACCAGGGCATACTTGACTTGGATATCTCATATTTGGACACTAATGAATAATGGAGGATCCTATAAAAGAAGTAATATCCCATCGATAATAATTGAAGTGATATGGATTTATAGTGAAAGAGAATTATATATTATTTCATCAACATGGATAGACATTTATTCACACTATTGAAGAATGCTATCTTCAAACCTCAACAAAGTAGTTTATTACCCCATAGGTGGGGGATGATGGATGTTCATTTCAAATAAATTTACATTAGATGATTACAATGATGAAAGGAAGTCATCATAAGTTCCAAGAAATGGTTTTGATATATGATATATGAGAGATTGGTTATATGATCCCATTTGTCATATCATGTTATAATTTTATTGGATAAAATTAAATCCTTTGAGGGTATAGTGAAAGTATATATGAATTTCTATTGGTAAGGTGTACTTGATTGGGATTTAATCAATATGGGTTGGATGATTGTGTTAACTTAGATGATGTGGTTAAAGAATTGGTTGTGTCTTTTGAATGAGAGGAAAAGGTACCAATCATAGAAGATTTTGGGATTTCTGAGTGATGTAGCTTGGTTAAAGGGTAGAAGTTATATCAATAGTATGTGAGTTAGTGTTTTATTGTATCATTTTATCTTAAACTTGTGAGTTTTTTGAATTTATTGGAATTGGTTCCATGTGCCTCAATTTTATGAGATGCGATGGGTAAGAATCTTGAACATTATAAAAAGTTGGGAAATTATTGTAGTTTGATGTTGGATAATGATCAATATAGGAAACTAATATCCTCATATTATTAATATTAAAAATATTTTCATCATATATGTTAGTGTTATGATCCATAGAAATTTTGACATTATTGGTAGTGGGAGATTGGGTAGTACTAGTTTAATCATTAAGAAAGGAATCCTTGTAAATAGATAAATGTGTGTTTAAAGGGCTTCATGTTTAGTTTTGGTTTCGTGAACCTTAGTTACCAATTCATAATATTTTTTTCATATACATATGAGTGATTCATGATCAAAATTAGGTCTAATAATGTCTTCCATAACAAAGTCTCTTAATTGGAAATAGGTTTCATGAAAATGGCCCCAACTTTCATGATATTAACATAATTTGTGTCGATGATACCAATTTTGGTAAGGAAAGTATAAGCAAGATATTGTGGTGAAATTATACTAAGATGTTTTTGAATATATATTAAGTAAAATGGTTTATGGATGTCTACAATATTTACTTGGTAAAATGTATAACTAGGATAAGTATTGTTAGAAGTTGATGATGATATAATAGGCCCCATGGGGCCACTTAGAGCAATATGTATATGTAACACCATCATTAGTTGTATGTTTATTTTTAGATTTCATAAGCATTAAAGTCCCTATGGGAAGGTGTGAAGGCTTTAATTGCCATATAATAAAGTCTTGACATTTGTCTTGATCTAGGGCATCTTCTAAATATTTTGGAGAAAAAGTCCTCACAGGATATTGTAGTTTGGAGTAAATAACATAATGAATAAGTGAAAAATATTATCATTTGACACATTATTTTTAGATTTTTTAGATAAATATTTCCACCATTTTATGAATACTTAGAATATTTCAGACTATGTTTATAATTGATAAAATGAGCCGGGTTGTTTTTCAAGAAGATCATTAATTTTGAGTCCTTGAACCAATACATTGACTAAGTCTTCTAAGATAGAGATATATTGATTTTTGAGTTAATTATAACAATGTAGAACATCACTCGAAAAGGTTTTGGCTAAGGGCTTGGTGGTGGTGAAAGTATTAAGTTTAACCCAATATTTATATAAGTTTATGAAGGCTTTTAAAGGCAAGGTCAGATCAATGGATCCATTATAAGTGATAGTGGTAACTATACCACCTATGTAAATGTTTACGAATTGAAGAAATAGAGGTTAATTTTGTAAATTTTTAATATGTTTATTCAGAAGTGAAGGTCATCATATAATATTACCATGTGCATCTCAAGGGGGTGGGGTGTGGGTGGAAGGGGTATTATGATTTTGCATCCCCCATTAAATAGGTTGATATTGAGTTTGAAAATGCCTTAATTGGTTTTACATTTACATAATTTGATTGATAATGTTAGTTTAAAAAGAATCCATTTGAGTTAAAGTTTGCATTAGAATTTATTTAGTGTTAATAGTACTTTGACTACTAGAAGCAACATGGGATGAATTAGTGGTATGAGAGGCATTAATAGTTTTAGATGCACTAGTAGTTTGAGATGTAGTAGTAAATATATGAATTTGAGTATTAGTGTGAGTATTTTATATATACCCAGAAAATGTCATGTATTTCATGTTTTTGGAAATGGTTGGCATGGAAGATGAAAAATGTATGGAATATATGGATAGATAGTTGAGGAAGGCATGAGAGAGGAGAAAGGTGTAATAGAAGTTATAAAATGATTTGCCCCAAATACTATAGCAAATATAGGTGAATGTGAAAGAGGTTCTCCAATATGAGGTCCCATCATGAGGTTATAACTGATAGTGGAATCCTTACCCTAATGTTGAGGGTTTTCATTGATGAAAATGATCATTTTATCTATATACTCCATCTCACTTCCATCCTCTACCATAAGTATGAATATAGGATTAAAATAATAAGAATGGGAAGGAGTCCTATAATTAGTGGTTCTAGTAGTAACATGGATGTTGTTAAGAATGAGATTATATACTCTATGATATGATAGATGCATCTTAGAGGTTTTATGAGGATTAGTAAGACTCAACATGTTAGTTTGATATTTTTGTGTAGCTTCATCAAATAGATGTTGTATGATGGAAAAATAACTTATCTAGACAATTAATAGGGAAGTGAAAGTTTATAAGCTTAAAATTACGTTGGTTGAGTTGGTCAATCTAGTTGGAATAATAAGAAAATAAAAAATTTGGAAACTAACTAGATCAAGATAGTTGGTCTAGTTTTAAAAATAGGATGATAGAATAGTATATATAATGAATAAATTGAGTTGGTTGATCTAGTTGGAAAAATAACAAAATGTGGAGGTCTATTAACTAACTAGATTGAGCTGGTCAATATAGTTAGAAAAATAGGAAAATAAAATAGTTTGTAAACTGACTAGATCAAGTTGGGCGATCTAGTTGGAAAAATAGGAAAGTAAAATAGTCTATAAACTAACTAGATCAATTTGGTCAATTGAGTTGGAAAAATAGGAAAATATAATAGTTTATAAACTAACTAGATCGATCTGATTAATTTAGTTAGAAAACTAGGAAAATAGAATAGTCTATAAATTGACTAGATTGAGTTGGTTGATCTATTTCAAAAAATAAGAAAATATAATAGTCTATAAACTAAATAGATTGAGTTAGTCAATATATTTATAAAATAGGATAATTAAACAATCTATAAATTGACTAGAATGGGCTAGTTCATTCAATTGGAAAAATTGGATGATAGAAAATTCTACTAAATCAAGATTTTTGATCTATTTCTATAGTCTAGAAAAAAATATTTTTTAAAAATTAGATGATTTACTTTTAAAACAAAAATAAAGATAAACACACAAGAAACTAGATCAATTTAGTCATTCTAGTTGAAACACAACATATAACTTGTATCAGTATTGGCTGATAAGTCTAAAATATAACATAGAATATCAAGTAGTAAGTAGCAAATATAAATTTTACAACTACTAATACTAACTAATTATCTAAAAATAAGACTGGGAGATTATACTAAAGGTTGTGTTTGATAATGTATGATTCCAAAGATACTATCTTGTCCATTGAATAATGATGACCAAATGTTTCATATCACTAACTATGGAAGAAGTCCCATTCCTATATCCCACTAAAACCAATTTAAAGGGTAAACTAGAAGTAACTTCACAACACTAACCAATAACTGATACACCACACAATCAAACATATGGTTTGATTTGAAAATCCTAAGCATTTTTGAAATACTTTGAGGTAAGTGGAAACTAAAAAATGTGTTTAACTTTGTACTATGGCTATGAGTATTGGTAAAATCCCCTCACACTATTATATCTATAAATGATAGACAAGGACCATAAACAAAATATCAATTAGCTTTCATGATAGTAGCTAATTAGTTTTAAACTACTGGTATGCAATTTCTAAGGAAAACCAAACAAGATAAAAATAAAGGCAAAAATCAATTTTGTCAGAAACCAAGTTATAAATTTTGAAAGTAAATAAACAAGAATACAACTAAAAAGTGGATGTGGTTTTATAATTTACTATAAAAAATAGAGGTTAATTGCCTTTGCTTATGATAAAAAATAAAACACAAAGAACAAGATCGAGCAGATAAATCTAGTTAAGTAAATAATAGATAGTGGAATCTAGTTGGTTGACTTAGTCTATTATAAAATATGACTAGATAAATGAAATTAATTGAGTCAATTTAGTTTAATGGTATAATACAGACACATAAATAGATTGAATAGGTTGATCTATTTGATTGTATGGGTGTATTTTTACTGAACTAAAAACTAAAGGAAACTATAGGAAATTTGAATTTTAACTAAAGAGTAGGAAAAGGAATTTAATTAAAACTGACAAAATGGAAATATTAAGTTGTTAAGAGTTAAATTTTAAGATAGAACAAGATCAACCAAGTTGATTTAGTTATTTTTTTAAGAGTGTTGAATTATTGTTTGATTGTGTCATCCAGGTGGGTTTTTGATCTTGTAAAGGTAGAAAACAATGTTACTAGATATAATCATGCCAGTTGATTTAGTAATTTGAAATTAAAATACAAAAATTAACAAAATTGATCTAGTCAATTTATTTAGGCACATAATATAGGATAAATGACTTGATTAATTAGTTTGATCCAATTTTATAAAACTGTACAAAAAACAAAATAAGATCAATAGGCTATATTTGGTTGAAAACATGCACATAAGGGATAAAACATGATCAATAAGATTGATTTGGTTGAAAACCTACACATGTAAGATAAAATGTGATCAAAATACTTGATCTAGTTGAAAACATGTGTACAAAAGATAAAACTAGAACAACAAACTCAATCTATTTCATTGTAGTTGAAATTTTCAAAAATTGCATGGGTTAGATTTAGGTCAATTTCACCAAATTGTATGTTATGAGTTATAATGGATTGTAACTTGTCTTAATCAGTGAATTTTAAAATCAGAGAAGGTAATCTTACCAAACAACTCATTACATAGCTATTTATATCGTTACATGACCAATTCAATTTTTTTAAACCTAACCAATGGATATATTACTACATAATACCAAAGGAGAGGGTTCTAAATCCTCTAAGCAAATGATATTATGAAATAACCCAAACTAGGCCTAAAATACATAAATTAAATCTAATCTATTGTTCACTAAATCTTCTGGCGCAAAGGGGGGTAATTAAACAAAAAAAACAAAACATGTAAAGAGAAATCTACTCAAGTCAATGTAGAGGTAAACTGAGCAAGAAGTAAAACATTCATCCTTTTACTTTATGCAATATTTATCTACCAAAGATTAAAATTTAGGAATACTTACCTTAAATGAACATGTTGTGCCTCAATCTCTCCCTTGTCCAATGGATATTTTCAAGAGGTTGTTGTAGATTTGTAAGTATCACACTATAGGAATCATCTCTAAGCTAAAATACCCCTACTTTTGATCTAATACTTTCCCACAAGATAAGTTTCTTTCCTTCCAAGGAAAAACATTAAGCAATTACTCCTCAAGTGTAGAAATAACAAAATTATGAGCTGTAATAATGCAAAAATGAAATTACTCATATAGTATTGAATTAAAGGTGGTATTATTATTTAAGGATTAACCTTAAACCATCCTAATAATTTATCTAACAATATCAAATAGTTGGATTTTGTTAGGTAGGAAAGATAAGCATTAGGTCTCGAACTAGGTTAGTCAGGATGTTGTAGTTCCATAACATGTACTCAATACCTAAAAATATTAACCTAACCAACATAATAAGAAAATAAATAAGAAGGGTGTTTGATTAGTTAGGAGTTATTTTTGAATGTGAATTTCCTAGAGGAGTGGATGAATGGATTTAAATTTCTTAGGTAGTTGGATAAAAGTAACTTGTAGTGGTTTTAGGTAATGGTATATATACCAACAATATTATGAAGCACTAAAAGTATTCCCACCCATTTCTTGGTGGAAACTTTAAAGTGTGCACTTATAGATATTAAAAATTAGTAGGTTCCTAAAAGAAAGAAATCATTAACATATGATGAAGTTTAAAAGTATTATGTGTTTATAGATATGACCCACATTTTTCAAGACCTCATTCATAAAATTGTGGAGGTTTGTGTAGCTAATCCTTTGGGAAAATATATGATCATATTGGAGTTTTATATATCATTATCACTCATGTTTGAATATGGTGTTACATTCAATCCATATAAATGTGCCTTAGATATTATGGGTAGAAATATTTTAGGCTATATCATTTCCAAATGAGGGAGTGCCATTGATCCTTCCAAAATTCATGTCATTATTTAAATGTATCCCCATACAAAAAAATTAGAGATAAGGTCATTCATGTGAAAGATTAGAGATATTTTATGGTTTAACTTTAATCTCTCATATGTAGTTCATCCCATCAGAAACCTACTTTAGAAGGGAGTGGTTTGACCTAGACCCATGATTGACCAAAATTATTTTAGTCTATGAAATGTTTTCTCATGGCTCCACCTACTCTCATGGCACCTAATTTTAAACAATCTCTCATCATTTACTTTAAGAAAATTGAGGTGTCTCTCACCTTCATGTTAGCCTAGGAGGATGATGATTGAAAGGAGGGAATGATTTACTTTATTAGTATTGTCTTTATCAATTATGAAATAAATATACCCATGAAAAGAATGAATGTATGGCCATAGTCTTTGTAACAAAATTATTAAGGCATTACATGCTCAATAAATAAATAAGGGCCATTGTAAGATCTTAGGCCCATCATGCCTTTTTAACATAGCTAGGTTTATCCAACAAGGCTAGTCATTTAATCATATTATTTAGTGAATTTGAATAAACCTATACCATCCAAAAAAATTTAAGGAACAAATCATCATTGATTATTTTTTTGATTCGACATTGGAGGCTGATGACCTTGTTGACACTGACTTGATGAAGTTATCTATTGTATTAAAAAACCCATAGTTAGTTTCTCCTTGTGGTATGTTGATATAATGAATAACATGATTGATCAAACTTATCCAAAATGTGTCAATTATTAGTAGAGGTAGTGCCTTTAAATAACCATAGTCAATTATATTATCCTTGAAATACTTATATATTAGAGAGATTTGATGACATGCTCCTTAAATGCTAGATAAAGAAGAGTATGAATTTTTTTAATTTCAATCCCATAGCAGAGTTTATTATAGTCATTTTCTTGGTCATGCAACCACTAGAAAAATCAACATTATGGGTTATTTCTAGCTATCACTTTAGCATGATGTCATGGATTATGTTATAAAATGTCCCAAATGTTCAAAATAATTACATGAGATTCATGTCCCCATGTAATCACTTTAGAAAATAACTACACCTTGGAAATTCTCTATTTTGGGCTTGGATCTAATTGGAAAGATATTACACCCTTACTTTGATAGCATCATTTCATCATCATGACCACTAATTATTTCACCAAGTGGGAAGAATTTATGCCACTAACCAAAGTCACTATATATATTCTCACTAAATTCATCATGAAATAGTTAATATGTATATTTGGGGTTCCACATGTCATCATTTTCAATAATGTTTCCCCTTCCAAAAATATGACATGTGTGAATTATATAATAAGTTTTAAATATCTCACCATGCAACCTCTTTGTACTACCCTTAGGCTAATGTTCAAAACAAGGAAACTAATATAATTTTTAAGTCCATATAGTCAAATACCATACAAGAAAACAAGAAGGATTGGATCCTTTAGCTTTACCCTAACCTATGGGAATATAGAATAAGTATTTTTACACCTCAGAGGGATACCCCCTATTCTCTAGTGTTTGGTACAAAGGTTTTCTTACCTACATAAGTGGAAATTCTAAGCCTATACATTTACCTCTAGGTTATCTTGTATAAATAAGTGTATAGATATTGATTTATTACTCAAATCGAGAGTTTATAAAAAAAAATTTAAGGCCACCCAACATCCTAAGGCATACAAGACTACATGTGATACTAATTTAATAAAATAGTTCATGAATATCCTATCTAAGATAGAGAGTTATTGAGAATTAATAATATGATTGATAAGAAGAAGTGCGAAGGTCACAAGTTAATACCTAATTATTTAGGCCCCTATCTACTAACTAAATATTTCAATAATGGATCCTTCACTTATGCACTCTAGATGGTAAGGATTTTACTTATTTTATCAACTCCTTACACCGTAAGTGTTACTACATATAGTTTCATGTGTTTTGTATTTTTCTCAATACGTTGATTATTTTTTGCTATAATTTATGTGTTATGTATGAATATAAAGATATTTGTATTAGGTTTTATTAAGATATGATTTCACTTGGAATAAACTCATTGTATAAAACCATTTCAATTTTCATCATTACCCTTTTCCATTTTGGAATGATACTTTCAAAACTAACATTGAGTATAAGGTTAGCCTTGGACCTTACAATTATTGTATACCCTATTTCCCATATATTTTCATGATATATTAGGTATTATATTCTACAACCTACTCTAGAAAATTCCTTGTGATAGATTCCCCCCTTTTGGTTCTCTCTAAACTAAAGCACTAACATGTTTTTCCTAGGTTATCTTATTCACCTACCTTGGTATTCATGATGAGCCCTTACACCTTAATGTTTGAATGGGGTGAATTCATAGGAATAAGAGCCTACCTTAAAAAAAGTGATGATAAATTCATTATGTAAATCCAAGATTAAATTAGTCAATAAATATGAGCAAAGTGTATACACCTAATATTTTCACTTTTCTAACACTTTCTCGTACAATATCTTGTCGACAGGTCAATATCCCTAAGTGTGCACCTTAAAGTGTGTACTTAGAAAAAAGTGGAATTGGATCATGATACTCTGAAACATATTTTTTCATAATATCCTATTAAACCATCATTAATATCAATCTAACCTTCTCTGATTCTCTATTCATCTTTCCTCTATGTCTACTTTCCATTCAAATTTGTTAGCTTCCTTATATCCTACAATATTGGCATGGTTAAAATCATTTATTTCTTAATGTTATATTCTTTATACTATATCAACAAACATAATACAATTTGGAGTGTGTTTTCTAAAAACTTACTATATTGGCCCAGTTGATAATATATTAGGCTAGTTGACATCTTCCAACTATATCAACCTAGTTGATACTATTGGCTTAGAATTTAAGGTTGTTTTTGGGTATTGGAATCATATATAGGAGTTATGTTTCACTTATAATAGGAAATATCATATTTATACACTCTAATACACTCACATTTATTCCTTAAGGAGTATGTTGGAGAGTTATATTGCTTAGAACCTTATATTGGAGATCTTGTCTTGTGGTATCATTGAATATTACTAGGAGAGGTCATTGGGAGTTTTTAATTAATAATATCTAAGTATTCATCCAACCATTTGAATTATTCAACCTAAAACATCTATTAAAAAGTTTCACTTGATCTAAAGGAGGAGATTTAAGCATCAACATGTCCACCCCAAGTTGAGTTTTTTTATCCCATACTCTTTCATTTACTTAATTAGTAGATTATATGTTATTTTTTGCTTTGTGGATATATGTGTTTATCCTTTTATAGGATTATGTTTATTCCAAATAATATATTATAGATATAGGATTTCTTAGACTTTAAATTTATCAATTTGGATTTCATAGACTCCCATTTGGTTGATCATTGCACCTAACATTGTTTATAATCACTTACCTATCATTTACCTTACATATACCCCTTTACAATCATTTAATTTACATGTATCTTTACAATTATAGATATAATCATTTACCTTTATTAACGTATGGTGAGATTTATATCCTTATGTCATAAGCTTAGGATATGGAACCCTTTCCTTTTAACATTTGAGTTTTATGTTACCCTCTACTATATCTACAGATATCATAGGTCCTTACCCACTCATCCAAGTATACATATTCTCTATTAGATTGACCTTATTCAAGTCCTAGTTTATTGAGGGAAAGAGGTTAGTTTTAGGTCACCCTAGCGCATGCATACATTTTGGTAAACCTAATGTGAATTGCATCCCATATTTAGTTGGTTAAATTTCATGTTATTCCTTATATGTTCTTATAAACATCTTTCAACCCTTCATATATTTTTTAGTCTAACTATATTGACCAACTAGATATTGTTTGTCTCCATCTATGACCCATAACATAAATAGTTATTGGATTAACTAGTCTGAGAGGATAAACGGAGGAAACAACACATGGGATAAAATATCCAATCATTTTTTGGATTTAGATGATTAAACCCAAGGGTTGAGAAATTTTAAATCATTAATCTTTAAGATCAATGGCATTTTATCACTAGAAATTCAATTGATTTGGTGTTATCTAAAAATTATCACTTGCATTAATTCAATCCTTTTTATTTCCTTCACATAGGTAGGACAATTATAGTATAATGGGTAGGGTGTTCATCAACAAAGATAAAAGAGAGAAAGGGTAAGGTAAGGAAGTGACAATTCCTTGATTGAAATAGGAAATTCAATGCTAAAAAGATGAAGGCATGCCTAGTCCTAATTGTACCACTAAGTACTAGGTATAGCCATAACACAAATTGAAGTAATACAAGGGGAAATATTATGAGGAATTATGTGAACATATTATTATCAATCTCTATTAAATAAATTCATGTAAAAGGCCTATAAATATTTAATATAATGGCTTGAAATAACATCAAATTAAATAAAATAGAAAATCATAACCATGCAAACTAATTACTACACAATCTAACTACATATTCATTGGTAAACAAGCATTATAATCTCTTCCTAGCATTAATTTACTTGATTCAATCATATAAATAAAGGGTTGATACCAGAAAATAACATGAATTTTGAAACAAACTAGTATTCAGTTCAATGTTATTTTTAAAAGTATTCATTGTGCCTATAGACAGAAAATCATTGGCCATGACAAAGAAAAAAAAGGCTTGTCATAACCTTACTCAATTTTTGTAGAGTTATAATGCATAATAATATCACCTTTTACAATGTAAAATAATGTCCGTCATATAGACAAATTATCCCCTAGAGTTTCTTTATCCCACTAGGTGGTGGTTACAAATATTCAATGATGATTGTGAGATGTAGTTGGGATCTTGACAGATCTATCACTCGATCATGATTTATAATTAAATGCCACATATCCTTAAGTCACCCATTTATATTTATTTATTTTATCTTATATGATTAATCCTCCATTTTGTAGGCCATATTTGTGATTAATTCTAATAGATGAATTAATCTAAATTTCACCATTATCATCAATTAGTTTATTAGTTAGAGAAAAAACATAATGGATTTGGCCACTTGACTCTATGAATCCACGTGATCACATAGCCCGAACCATGTTTTAACAGGCTAGATAGGCTAAATAACCATCAAATTTTTTCTTCCATTATAGATGTTAGCATGTCATTCAATTTACATTTTCCATTCTTGGGGTGCATTAACCTTTCTCAACTTATCTTTATGAACTTTGAGCTCTATTTATGCCCTTTTACACTTGGCATTCATTATTTTCTTATTTTCTCAAGATCCACTTTGATCTTCCTTATACACCCTAGGGAGTGCTACTTATCAATATATTAGGCATTCAAATCTTTACTTTCACCTTTGATTTCTATGTTACATTGATCCAAATCTCATGGGATGATGCCACTTGAAATTATCTTGGTGATCCAAGCCTTAGGATCCTTTTATAGTCTATCCTCACTTAATATAACCTTTATGGACTAATAATCCCTAATATGTCATCATGTTGTAACATCTTGAGCCTTTAGGCTTCGTCATTCATGTATTATTTAAACATTATTCCAAATTTTGTCTCCTATGATTATTTAATGTGGAATCATCAAAGAGCTAAGGGTCTTCAGATCTTCATTAATTGTCATATTTTTACTAATGGTTAGGTCTATGAGATCATGCCATATGACATGATCTCAAGAATTTAAGAATATATGATTTATTATATGTTATACATCTTCAATATATTGAGTCCTTAATATTTCACCATGTAGTAAAATCTTGGGACGCTAGGAGATCATCACTTGATTTTTTTATACTTTCCCTTCTAAACTCTTATTCCCTGAGACACAACCACATGTCGTAGTCTCAAGACTCAAAATCCTTTGAAACATATCCATTTTTTAAAGAATTAATATGTTATAATTTGAACAAGATCATGCCATGTGGCATGATCTTGAGGTTCTTTTACCTTTAACACTTAGTTTATTTAACAATAATAGATCTATTCCTTTGCATTTTGGGGTGAGCACTGAACCATCAATGATGTCCAATGGCACCTTTGCATTGAATATACCCTTAGAGCATACTCTAAACATTATTGATACTATGCCATATGGCATGTTTTAATTTGCTCAATTTCTAGGATTGAAAATTTATTGATAAGTAAATGCCCATCAAATGTAGGCTCATGACACTTATTGATAGCATCAAGATCCATGTGGTGGTTGTTGACCAAATTTGACCCTGCAAGTCAAATTGGGACTCTTATAGGTAAAATATTTATATTTATCTATTTTTATGGGTCTAATATTTTTTCATAGGTTGTATTATAAGTCTTTTTTATGTCATTCCATGTCATATTAGCCTTGAAAATTAGTCATTTTAATCCTTATAACTTATAGAGTCCTTTTGGGGGCCAATAAAGATCATTAAATGGGTTGTATGGATTATTTGGATAAATTAAAGGTGTAAAAAGGTAATGTCACGTGTCATGTGTCCTAATATTCCTTAATCAACTATTTATAACTAAAAAGTGGTAGGTTCTTCAGAAGAAAGAGCAATTTTATTGGAAAAAAGAGATTGGTACTTGTATGGCAGATAAGGGAGTGTGACACGTGGGAGAAGGTCATGATATGACTATTCATATTCCTTAGAATAATTTTAATTCTTTAAATACTTTTTAAGTTCCAAATTTGAGCTAAAACTATTCTACTCCTTTGTCCTACTAGACAAATAAAACTAGTCAATAGGTTTGTGTTTTGTACAACCAACATGGGAGGTTTTAGGAAAAATGATATTGGGGGTGTCTTTGACACTAAATAATATTATATTTTATGTTTGGTTTCATAATAATGGTGTCATGTTCTTTATTAACCATTCTTAATAAGTTGGACTATCTAATTTGTTTGCCAATCTAGGAATCCTATAGGTTTTTCTCTTGTATAGACAATTCCATACAATCCAAATATTGAGATTAATTATAGAGTATGTTTAGTAATTAATATAATTATATATATGTTTTTTTCATGTTTTAAAGTGTTTTTATAGGAAAATCATCTTAGCTTTGCAGATTGGTCTCATTTGAAGATAATAGGTAGGTTTCCACCATTTTCAAAATCCTCATGCTTTGGTAGTGATTAAAAGAGATGAGATAGATTCATTATCATGTTCGAATGATATATTTTCCCCTATAACCTTTTAATATTATTTTTACAAATCAATTATTCCATATGGTTTTAGTCATATGTATCATACAGATAGTTTGTTATATGATTGCCATACATAGTTATCTAGGTGAGCTATGAAAGGATATGAGAACATCCACATAAGTATGATGAAGGATTAAAAGTTTTGAGACATATTATATTAATATGAGTCATTTATTTAAGCTTAAAAATGGTAAAAGAGGAATTTTTGAGTCATATATAACACTTTCATGTAGTTTACCATTGGAATGTGTACCAACAGGTGCCTAAAAGGAAAATCACATTGGAATAGAAGGTTTCAAGATAGTTTTAAGATCATAATAATGATAAAAAACCATTTTGATGATTATTAAAGAGTTTAGGTATATCCATGAGGTCAAAAGTAATACACCTTATCCACATTTATATATGCTACCTGCACATTGGAATAACAACCCACAAGTGGCTTAACAGAGACTAAACAAAGTTGAGATATCATTTTAGGAGTTTATTTAAATCCTTCCAAAAGTTTGTAATATAATATTAATTTATATATTTTCATGGGAAAACTCTTGAGTTTAAAATTAATTTATGATGCGTGATTAACATGAGATTACTGAGTTCAAAGATCTTTTCCCTAAATGGTGAAAATAGAGGTCTAGACCATTTTTGTCGAGGGCATACAACAAGGTTAATAATGAATTTAATACATATTTAAAACTAAACCTAGTGTCCAACATATATTACAAGATCTATGATAAATATGGAGGGAAAATTAATAGTATAAAGTGGTTTTTGAGAGACATAAAATTTGCACTTTCATGCACTAAATTCAAGCAGTGAAACCTATAGGTTTGAACCTTTAAGAGACTTTTCACCCAAGTTGGTAGTATCATACCATACCTTCATTATTGAATGTTTTTAAGTAGTTAAAAAATTTCTTTTTATCTAAAGGTTCACTTAAAGAGGGTGATATACTATGTTTTAGGCCCCATATACACCTACAAGTGTGCCTAATTCTAAAATTGCTCACCTATAGTTGACTAAGAGGTGACAATAACTAGAAAAAATAGTTGGAAGGTATGGAAATGAATTGGATTGGTATGAAAATTAATTAATGTGGTAAAAAAAAAATTTATAATATCTTAAAACGCTTTACCTGAGGTTCATCCATTCATGACAAACTACAAGGATTACCTTTGAGGAATAAACATAGAAAACACAGTCAGCTACCCATGATTGTTCTTGAGAACAATCCAACCCTAAAGTGTGAGATAAAAAATAGAATAGATGAAATGAGTCTTTTAAGATTCAAGAAAGTATTTAAACATTGTCCTTAATCTCAAACATTTAGGATCACCTACATGTATGGTGCCAAAGAACAAGACATAGTTAGAGGTCACACTCAGTCTTGACTAGTCAAAGTATGAAGAGTATGTGGGAGGTTGAAGTGATGGACAGACTTAAAACATATTCATCATGATGTTCATGACTGAAATATTCTCCTATAATATGAAAACAAAAGCATAAATAGGACCCCATGATGCAACACATTGCCTATAACCTAAACCTTACATATAGTCCCTTTTTAAGGAGTCTATCTTGGAGATATAAGGATTTCGGGGGTCCATTTATAAGACCAAGGGCTGAAAATTAGTATATATCATCTATAATACTTCAATAATCCCATCCAACATTAATTTTTTTGATAAAATAGGGGAAGTACCCTCTATTTTGTCTTAGATAGAGGGTACTTCCTTAGGATCACAAACCCTACAATTTTGAGAAAGGGAATGATTAGGTGAGTTAAAGGGATAATGAGACTTTGAAGGTGTAATTATATGTGGTAGGTGTGGAAAAACATGAAAACCTTTTGTATAAGGTATAAATACAATAAGGTGACCTAGACCATAAGGGTATGCAAACAAGCCTAATATGTAAGGTTCAAGCCTAGTGTCCAAATGAGAGGTCATATTAAATTTTAACATGAGATGAGAATTGTAATGGACTAAGCTGGGTTTATGAGTTCATTTCAGATGTTTATAATCTTATATTATGTAAATAATTCATTAGGAAGGCCAAATTTGGCTTGGGACTAATTCAAGCCTATAGGAAATGGAAAAAAGAGTTCAATTGGACAAAGTTGGAAGTCCATATCTACTTGGATGATTTGCATGGAGAGTCAACGGGATATGATGAGTTAAATAGGGTCATAATAAACCATTTTGTTTCATTTAGTTGAGATTTGAATTTTAAATCCTTATGAACAAAGCTTAAGACGGTAAAACATGCCTCAACTTAACAAATCCCTTATAGTGGCTAGTTTGAGGAGATGGATCAGTTTATGCACACAAATGGCATAGTTTACCTATAATGATGATTGGATGTTGTAGGATACTCAATAATTATACTCCCAATCCTTTTTCATTTTATGTAATTATACAGATGGAATATAAAATAGGGTATTTTTGACAAGTTTTTTATGTTTTGTAGGTTCTAGGAAGAATCTGAATGTGCCAATGACATGGGAGGAAAGATTGAGACTTAAGATAACTACCCATGAAAATTTATTGCTTAAAAATAACACCTAAGTGACTAAATAGGAGCTCTCATCTTAGATAATTATAATTTTCATAGTGAGCATGAGAGTGAAAAAGTTGAAAACTTCAAGTGGAATCCTATTTAAGGTGTGCCTAATGCCTCTAAGGCCATGGATGGACTTGATATATGTATTTAACTCCATTATATGGATTTTAATGAGAAAATAAATCCATTTTGGAATCCAAGTGTGCAAGGTGTGTGAAAGATGAGTTTCTTTGATTGTAGGTAGTGATGGCTCATTTCCATAGGAATGCAAGTGATTAGGAATGTAACCAATGCATGAGAAGCATGTCTATAACCCTTCCCTCTTATTCAAACCATTGTACCTATCCATATTTATTTTTGGGATGTTGTAATAGGGGTGAATCATGAAGATAGTTTTTTAAGCTAGAAAAAATAATTTCACTCCACATTTGAAGAGTTTCATGGCTTGGATTGACACTTGTGCTTTCTGACCTTACATGATGAGTCTAACATTCTCTTCTTGTACACATGTAACTCCTCTCAACATGACACCTATTATTGTGACCTTTGGTCATCTCATTTCTCTTATCTTTATCAAGTTATATAATAACAAGCCATTTTGGCTATTATAAAGATGTTTCACCTGAGTATGGTGAAGCCCTACTATTTCCATACCATGGATCAATAAAGACTACTAATTTTACCTCTTTTATGACTATTCATAGTGTGTTCACTTGAATTATTGATCTTTATTAGTGATGATTGTTGTTTCTTTGGCATTATTGTACTATTATCTCACCTATTTACATCTTGAAAGCTTCTTATTATAGGCCATGTGAAGTTTTTTATGAAGTGTCAAGGTTGAGTGAGTTAGTATATTCAAATAGTTCCATTATAGGCCTCTTGTCTAGTGATCTTATCCTAAACATTCATAATAACCTCATAATTAAATACTAATGTGAGAATATTTAGATTAGAGAAGTGTATGCCTAGTTAGTCTCTTGGTCTCATGTGTGACATGTAGCTAGTTGGTAATTATCAATAAATTTGGTGTATCACCACATTTAGGATAGTTTACTTTCAGTTCTCTCCCTTTTCCTTGCAATCATAGGTTTAGTAATGATCTAAAAGTAGTACCTCAAGGGAGCTAAACTTATCTAGAGATTCACCTCATTTTTAAGATACCCACAGCCTAGAGGTGTTTCAATTATGATAATTGGATGAGGAGAGTTGGGACATCTCCTTAAAGAGTGAAAAATCCAAGTGACAATAGTTTTTGGCATGCTTATTAGGACTCATTGTCCAAGAAGTTGAAAGATTTTTGATGTTGTCTTTCAACACATCAGCCTTTAGAGGAACCTATCCAAGCATCAATGGTGACTTTGAAGTTACATTAGATGGTCAAGTAAACTAGGTTTTGCTTTCAAATATTGTTGGTAATTTTTCTATGTTCTTACTTCCCAAGAAAGTTACATGGCTAGTTTTGGTGTTGAGTATTATTTTACACAAGTTTATGAGATATATCAATATTATGGCATTCATTATCAACCTTGTCATAATCCTTACCAGCTCTAATATGAATCTTATCAACCTTGTAATGAATTTTATCAGTCCAATAACTAACCTTCTTAATATCTTGTTCCTCTTAGTCAACCTAGTCTCTTCTCAAATCAATCCATTTCAACTTGCAAACAAACTCTCTTGGGATATGAAAGGTACATGGTGGAACTTGACACACAAAGTGAAAATGGTCAATATGTTCCTAATCATCTCATTCATAATGTGAGATATGTATTAGAGATGGTTAAAAGAGAGTGGGCACCTATTGAGAGAGCAAACTGACAAAGGCTCACAATTGAGATGCTAGATCTAAGTGGCTTGGTTTCATCCTTAGAAGATAAGCTAAGAATTCATGAGAAATTTCCTCACCAAATATATAAAGATTCATATCCACTTTCCCAAGATTGATATCAGTTCTACTTGACCCCTACTCATGAACCCAATCAAGCTTATCAGAGTAACATTTTTCCCAATCAACAGGAAGAGAGAGTTGGAAATACAAACTTTATTTTTGAAGCAAACCTTGATAGGTAGATTGAGTTAGATAATAAGTAGATGAATAAATCCATATTATTAGAAAAGGAAGTATAATATAATCCCTCATTTCCCTCTCCCATTACATCCCCACCTCAAGAAGAGACTTCTAGATATGAAATCTCAAGTTGGAGACAAGCTAGAGAATCCATGCCTAAGGAGATCACAAGTTTATTGAACATTTCATCCACTCCTAAAATTGTATCACTACCTCAAGAAGATAATCCTAATCCTAATATAATAAGTTAGAATAATTTAATTGAATCATGGGAAAATAAAGGGGGTAAAATCCTTGATAAAGAGTGTGAAGTTGAGAAAGAGATTGATCTTATGCAAGTCCCTCCCACCCTTCCTCAAAAAACTTCTTGTTTTCCATATCAATATTATTGTACTCCTTATCCTCATGAAGATGCATGTCAAATTCAAGAGACACTTTTACAAGAGAACATAGCCAATAAAATTGAAGAGTTAGAGTCAAGAATGAAATTGTTAAGTCAAGGTGTGATGGAAGGTTTAGAGCCAAAAGAAGATCATGTGCCTAAACATACCCCATCTAACATTCCTTAAGAGAGTTCTAAAGATAAATAAAATTTTAATGAAGTTATTTTCAAATGGAAGGAGTAAAAACAATTTATTTTATCCCAAGGTCTACCTACCCTTCCTTAATAACTCCCAAAAGGATCCCCTATAATTCATTCTCAATATGATGTTGATTTATATGTTCCACCTCCACCAACTAGCTCATCTTGGCCTCACCCTATCACCCTTTGCCTTGATGGACATATGATGTGGGAACATAAAGAGGAACATTTTGCTGATAATAATTTATAACTCTTTCTTGAAGAAAACATAGCTCCTTGGCAGCTTTATTGGACTAGGTCACCTAATTACAAGATGCCTAGCATTGGCATCACCAAGATGGAGAAACAAATTAAGGATATTGAAGTCCTTGAGAAGAAAAGTTAGGTTATAATATTTGAGATACAACTTTAGATACATTAAGGGGTTATAAATGATAAATAAGAGGTGATTTATTATGTTAAATCTTTTTATTGTGTTGATATTGAAGAATGTCTTCCTTATGTCAAAAAAGAGGAAATGATCATTGGTTATTCCATCACTATCCAAGATATCATAGATGGACAAGAACAAGTCTCTAATCATCCCTAGGATGCCTTTTTTTTAATAATTAGAGTATTTTATACTCCTCTTCAATAAAGACATGATCTAGTTAAAAATAGGGAAGACAACCTTGACAGCCAAGTGGGTATGCAAAGAAGAAACAACTTTTCAAATTTGTCCTTTCAAGAGGAATACACATTCCATGATGACATGTATGAAATCATCAAAATGGGTTATCATCCTCTTAACTAGTTGGGATAAACATATTATCTTTTGAAGGATAGAACATGATTCTATTAGCCTTAATATTCCATATAACAAGAAACTACTTCTCTTTAAGGCATGCTTACCAAGAAGATACAAGTTGATCATGAGATGAAGAGTGGGTAGAAGTATTAGGTATGTGTACAAATTCAAGAGGAATACATTTAAATTGGAGACCTATTTAAGTATAATCTACTTGAGATCAATTCAAGTGAAGTGCCAAAGAATAGGTCTGATCTACCAAGCATCCAATACAAAGAGCAATGTGCTTGGCACTATGATTCATCCCATGAAGAAGAAGATTCAAGGAATTTTCATTTTGATCTTAGAAAGGAAGCATGCTTAATTTTTTTTTGTGCATAGTTATTTGTTTTCTATTTTCCCTAAGTGCTTCAGGCAAATGTGTGTGTTTTGTTAGTGTGTTTTCTTTGCTTTATGTGTGTCCTTTATGTTGTGTGGTTGAGGTAATTAGTTGTCTTTTCTTGGTCAAAACCTTGTTTTAAAGTATTAGGTCCTATTTTTTTGTTTTATACTTCAAATGACTCCCTAAAAACATGGATAGGATAAGGCTATTAATCTTTAGTATAGAAAGCATTCTACCCTTATGAGTCACTAATTTGTTGACCAATTTTGACCTATAGGTCAAACTAAGACCCCTATAGGTAAAAAATTTAACTTTATCTATTTTTATTGGTCTAATATTTTTTAATAGGGTTTATTATAAGTCTTTTTATGTCGTTTTATGTCATATTAGCCTTGGTCATTAGTCATTTTAATCCTTATGACTTTTAGACTCATTTTGGGGGTCAATATAGAGCATTAAATGAGTTGTATGGCCTCCTTGGATAAAGTGAATGTGTAAAAAGGTGATGTAACATGACATGTGTCTTATTATGCATTAATAAACTATTTCTAACTAAAAAGTGGTAGGTTCTTCAGAAGAAAGAGCAGTTTTATTAGAAAAAGGAGGAGTTTGGCACTTGTATGGCACATAAGGGATTGTGACACATGGGAAAAGGTTGTGATATGATTATTAAAATTCCTTAGACTCATTTACATGCTTTAAATATTTTTTATGTTCCAAGTTTGAGATAAAATTATTTTGCTCTTTCTTTGCCCTTCTAGACACATAGAACTAATCAACAATTTTGTGTTTGGTATAGCTAGTAGGGGAGGTTTTAGGCAAAATGATCTTGGGGTATCCTTTACACTCAATCAAATTCAATTTCATAGTTGGTTGTATAATAATGGTGGCATGTGATTTATTAACCATTCTTAAGAAGTTAGACTATTTAATTTACTTGCAAATATGTGAACCCTATAGGTTTTACTCTTATATGGATAGTTAAATACAATCAAACTATTAAGATTGATTCTAGAGGATTTTTAATCCCTCCTCTAATGTTCTCCATGATTGTTTTCATGTTTTAAGGTTCAATAGGAAAATAATCTTAGGTTTGAAGATTGGTCTCATTTGAAGATAATAGGCAGGTTTCCACCATTTTCAAAATCCTCATACTTTAGTAGTGATTCCAGAAGATGAGATAGGTTCATTATCATGTTACAATGTTATATTTACCCCCCTCATATTTTAATATTATTTATCCAAATAAATAATTCCATGAGGTTTCATTAATATGTACCATAAAGATATTTTATAATATGATTGTAATACACAGTCAGCTAGGTGAGCTATGCAAGGCTCTGAAAACATCCATAGAAGTATGATGAAGGATTAAAATATTTGAAACATATTAGAGTAACATGAGGCATTTATGTAAGCTTCCAAATTGTAAAATAGGAATGTTGTAGTCATCTACAACACTTTCATATAGTCTACCATTAGAATGTGTACCTGCAGGTGATTGAAAGGAAAATCATGTTAGAATAGAGGGTTTCAATCTAGTTTAAAGATAATAATAATGATAAGAAACCATTTAGATAATTGTTAAAGAGTATATGTCTATCCATGAGGTCAAAAACAATACACCTTGTCCATATTTATATATATTGCCTACACATTGGAATAACCACCTACAAGTGGCTTAACAGAGATTGAGTAAGGTTGAGATATCATTTTAGGAGTTTTTTTAATCCTTCCCAATGTTTTTAAGAGTGGAGGAATTCTTTAATTTTTCATGGGAAACATATTGAGTTTAGGACTTGATGATGCATGATTAACATGAGATGACTGAGTTCAAAGATCTTTTCCTAAAATGGTGAAAACATAGGTCTGGACCATTTTTGTCAAGGGCATAAAAAAAGGTTAACAATGAATTTGATACATATTGATGACTAAATATAGTATCCCCAATATAGGAAAATATATATGCAAAATATTTAGGGAAAATTATTATTATAAAGTGGTTGTTGAGAGACCCAAAGTTGTACTTTCATGCACTAAATTCAAGCAGTAAAACCTACAAGTTTGAACCTCAAAGAAACTCCTTACCCAAGTTGGTAGTATTAGACCATATATTCATGATTGAATGGTTTTAGGTAGTTATAGGAGTATTTTTTATCTAAAGGGTCAGTTAACTAGGATGATATACTATGTTTTAGGGCCTATATACACCTACAAGTGTGCCTAATTCCAAAATTGCTTACCTACAACTAACTGATAGGTGATAGTAGATAGAAAAAAATGGTTGGAAGGTATGGAAATGAATTGGATTGTAATTAACATAACTTTGTATGGTAAAAAAAACCTTTATAAGATATTTAGACACTCTACTCAAGGTTCATCCATGTATGATAACCTATAAGGGTTACCTTTGAAGAAGAAACATAGAAAACACAGTCAGCTACCCATGACTGGTCTTGAGAACAATCCAACCCCAAAGTATGAGATGAAAAAGTGAAAAGATTAAATGAGTATTTTAATATTCAATAAAAATATTTAAACATTGTACTCAATCTCAAACATGTAGGATCACATATAAGTATGG
Source organism: Torreya grandis (assembly GCA_037957365.1). Classification (NCBI taxonomy): domain Eukaryota; kingdom Viridiplantae; phylum Streptophyta; class Pinopsida; order Cupressales; family Taxaceae; genus Torreya; species Torreya grandis. The sequence goes on along the minus strand of JARHVA010001962.1, from coordinate 826,048 downwards.
TGTCAAGGAATAATACACAGTCAAAGATCACACCTGGTCCTGACCAATCAAAGTATGAAGAGTATGTGAGAGGTTGAAGAGATGGAAATAATTATAAAATATTAATAATTATTTTAATGACCTATATTATAATATTAAAAACAATTAGAGAGGACCCCATGATGCAACACATAGCCTATACCGCAAACCCTAAACATAGTCCCTTTTTTAGGAGTCTATCTTGGAGATATAAGTAGTTAGGGAGTCTATTGATAAGACAAAGGGATGAAAATTGGTAAATATCATATATAGTAATTTAATAATCCCATAAAAAATTTATTTTTTTTATAATATGGGGGAAGTACCCTTTATTTTATTTTAGATAGAGGGTACTTCCCTACGAGCACAAACCCTACAGTTTTGAGAAAGGGAATGATTAGGTGAGATCAAGGGATAATGAGACCATGAAGAAGGTGTAATTAGATGTGTTATATGTGTTAAAACATTAAAATAATTATACAAAAGGGATAAAATCAATAAGGTGACCTAGACCACAAGGGTATGCAAACATGCCTGTTAGGCAAGGATCAAGCCTAGTGTCCAAATGAGAGGTCATCTTAAATTATAACATTATATGAGAATTATAATGGATTAAGGAATGTTTTTGAGATAATTTAAGATGCTTATAATATTATATAATGTAAATAATTCATAAGGAAGGCCACTTTTGTCTTGGGACCAATTCAATCCTGCAAGAAATTGAGAAAAGAGTTTGAGTGGACAAAGTTTGAAGCCCATATCTACTTAGATGCTTTGCATGGAGACTCAAACAGATAAGATTTAGATAGGGTCCTAAAAATAAATTTTGTGGCATTGAGTTGAGAGTTGAATGTCAAATCCTTATGAACAAAGCTTAAGAGAGTAAGGTAGGCCTAAACTCACCAAAACCCTTGCTAGTGACCAATTTGAGGACATGGAGTAGTTAGTTCACCCAAATGGCATAGTTTTAATAGAATAACAATTGTATGTAGAAAGCGACCCTTTTAGGATTCTCCCCATCCTTTTGTATTATAGGAAATTGTATATATGGATTATAAAATAGGGTATTTTTGACAAGTTTTATGTGTTTTATAAGTTCTAGGAAGATTATAAAAGTGTCAATCACATGGGAGGAAATATCAAGACTTAAGATAATTCCAAATGAAAATTTATTGCTTCAAAAATACCCCTAGGTGCCTCAACAAGAGCTCTCATCTTATCCAATCAAAACTACAATAGTGAACATGATAGTGAGAAGGGTGAAAACTTCAAGTGGAAGCCTATTTAAGGTGTTCTTCATGCCTATAAGGCCTTATGTGGCCTTGACACATGTATTTCACCCACTTTTATGGATATTTATGATAAACTGAAGCCATTTTGGAAGCCAAGTGTGCAAGGTGTGTGAAAGATGATTTTATTTGACTATAGGTAGTGATGGCTTATTTCCAAAGGAATCTAAGTGATTAGGAATGCAACCAATGTATGGAGAAGCATGTATGAAACCATTATATCTCAATAAAACCATTAGACCTATCCATAGTTATTTTTGGGATGTTCTAATAGGGTTTAATCATGAAGATGATTTTTTGAGCCAATAAAAGAAATTTCATGCCACATTTCAAGAGTTTCATGCCTTATATTGACACTTATGATTTATGACTTTGCATGATAATTTTCATATTATATTCTCTTGCACATGTAAATCCTCCTCTTAGCATGACACATGCTCTTGGGAACCTTTGGCTTCTTGCTTCTCTTCTTTTTCTCAAGTTGTATAAGAACTAGCCATTTTATCTATTGTAAGATGCTCCACTTGAGTATGGTGAATCCCTACTCATTTGCATACCATGGATCAATAAAGAATATTAATTTTACCTCTTTTATGACTATTTATAGTTTTTTCACTTGAATGATTAATCTTGCTTAGTGATGCCTATTGTCTCCTTAACATTGGTGTCTCATTCTCTCACCTATTTGTAGCTTGAAAGCTTCTTCTTATAGGTCATGTGAAGTGTTATATGAAGTGTCAAGGTTGAGTTAGTCTATTAAAATAGTGAAATTATAGGCCTCTTGTCTATTCCTCTTATCCTAAACATTCATCACAACCTCACAATGAAATACTGATGTGAGAAGATTTAGATTAGAGATGTGTATGCCCAGTTAGTCTCTTGGTCTCATGTGTGACATGTAACTAGTTAGTAGTCATCAATCAATTTGGTATATCACCACATTTAGTATAGTTTACTTTTAGTTATCTATCTCTTTTCCTTACAAACATAGGTTTAGTAGTGATCTAAAAGTGGTACATGAAGGGATATATCCCTATCTAGAGATTCACCTCATTCTTAAACTACCCCCAGCCTAGAGGTGTTTGAATTATGTCACTTAGATGAGGACAGACGAGACATCTGATCAAAGGGTGAAAATACAAGTGACAACAATGGTTCCTCATTTAATTAGTCTATGCTATATATCTCATGAAATGATGCCACATGGCATCATCTTAGCTTTTTGGAGTTTTCTTGATCAACCATGATTGTGCCACATTAAAAAATCATGGGAATTTAAGGATACCTATTTATTATTCATTCTTACAATTGTTGGGACATTTTAAGTCATTGATCTAATAGATTAGATGGTTAGTGGGGCTTTAGGGGTTAGATAATTCTCTATCAATGTTCTGAATCCTTAGCTTCTATGATGAAAACACATGTCATAGTATTGGGAAGTTAGGGATCTCCTTGAATTTTTGCTATGATTAAGCCCTGATTGAACACAATTCATCTTATGGAAGATCAAATGATTGATAATGAGTAAGGAGTTTAGGATTTGTCTTTCCCTGATCAAACCTAGGTTTTTGTGGAGGTGACATGCATCAAAATTATGGAGAATTTAAAATCCAAAATTATTTAAATGATGTTGAATGTTAAAAATTTATTAATAATTTAAATTAATGTTGACCATCCAATGGGAAATCAGAGAGCTTGAAAGTATTATGCACAACAATAGTAATGGACTTAGTTGATTCTTTGAGGCTCTAGACTTTATGATAAATGTGATCTCTATAGGTGGAATATTTGTGTTATATATTAGCTTGGAAGGGTTAAACCTAATAAAATACAAAAAAAAATAAACTCAAGAAACCATTAGTAAGTTAGTAGATGAAACCAAAATTAATACTTGAGAAATAAACAAAGGAAAGCTCGATTTAAGTTAAACAAAGCCCCAAATTGATCTTTGAAAGAATGAATTAGCCTAAGATAAAGTTAAAAATAATTAAAAGAGAGCATAACCAAAGTAAATTAAACTAATAAAATTACACTATGAACTTGATTAATCCATGTTTGAGACCCAAAACAAGAAATAAAAATTGATAATATGACCATTTAAATAGCAATTTTAACCACACGAATAAAATAAATATCAGAAGCCTTTGAATATATCAACATTAAGTCCAAGGTTTAATAGTATAAAAATGAAATTAACCTCTTTCAATTTAACCTTTTAAGGAAAGGTCATATTTATGTTTAAATCTTAAATGTCAAAAATAATCCTTAAAATGGACAATGAATAAATTAGATTGGTACTTTTAATATTAAAGCCAAAATTCCTTGTTAAAGTAACATAATATTAAAAGAAACATATGAAGCACCATTTTAGCTTGATCCTACAAAAAATATTGTTAAAAAGTATAAATTTAATGAAATTATTGACTCACATTAATAAATATCTCAATAGACCACTTTTATGTTTAAACCCTAGACAAAGGATTATAAATCACTCTAAACAAATAGTTAAGTGAAGTTATGCTAAAATCATCAAAATATCTTAATAAATTTAAAATCTTGAGATGGGAATCTATATCAAGTTATTTATGAAACATTAACAAATATGATCATGAAAAAAAAATAACTTAAATAATAAACAATTATGTTAATGCAAGAGGCTCCTTATGTGAGATTTTGAGTAATGGGGTGTATTAGACCCAAAAGACACGATTTCCTAAATTTTTACCAATAGTATTAGCTAGCTTGATACCATTGTGTATATCTCTAAACTATATTAGTCATCCTTATATAATTATATGTGTGATTCCAACTATATTAGCCAACCCAAAACCATTTTTAGTGTTTGTTTACTTCATTGCATGTTGTAAATTTTGTTATCAATCTAAATCATTTTCATCTTTATTTTTTTCTTTCTAGAATTATGTTTTGATAGTTGTAAAACTCATAGGATTTGTAATTTTTGTCCAATTTATCATTAGTTTTACTTGAGCCATGGTGTGTGGGGTATTTACCCTATACTCAAGTCGTTAAACAACACTATATTATGACTTTAGTTTCCACATACCTCAAAGTATATCAAAAATGCATATAATTTTTATTTTTCAGCCACTAGGAAGTATTTTAGTCATTTTATTTTTTAGTGCACTAGTAAGTGGCTAGCCCCAATAATTTACTCTCAATATACATTGGAGATACGATACTATAACTATAAGATGGTGAAAACCTTTGTAGTTAATTCCATTTGGGCCTTGTTTATTATTTACACCCAGGATTAGTATATTTGAGAGCCTAAAAATCAAACACCCCTACTTAGTTATATTTCCCTACTTTAATTTTTCTAGTACTTAGTTAAATTTTTATTTTCTAGATCATATCATCCATCTAGATTTTATTTTATGCCATATAAAAACTTCATCAATCAGAATGATATAGTTTTGTGTATTTCCCTAACTATATCAACTAGCCTAATATAGTTTAGCTTTAAAATATTCCTCCTAATTACATGAACTATCCTGATATAGTTTAGGTTTACCACTTTCCTATCAATTGTATCAACCAACCTAATGCAATTCATTTATGTAACCATATTATATCATCCAACCTGATATAGTTTGATATCTCCTATTTTAGTCCTTATTGTATTAATTAACCTGACACAGTTTGGTACCTCTTATTGTAGTTCCTAACCATATTAACAAGATTGATATAGTCTAATTTTTTCATTATTATGCATTTAATTAAAATGGATATCTCAGTATAGTTTATCTTTTATCTTTTGTTATGGAACATGTCTTGGACGAATCTAAAGAGAAAACCCACTAGGACTTTTATTGATTGTGTAACAATCATAATTCTATGTAACTAATCAATCCCAATAAAATACCCATAAAGTATTTTATGAATTATAATTTTTTCATGCTCAAGATTAAATTCCAAGTAATTTTCATATGGATTCCACTAGATCCAAACACTATGATCCATATAATAAATTGAAGATTTCTATACAAGATCACTTACTCCAAGACCATGAGGTTGAGGAGGAATGTGACATAGAGTATAAAAACAAGATAATAATATATCCATAAGCATATTGAGCATAATTTCAAGGACTATGTGGTTGTTTATCATCTTATGATGTCACCCCATGATAATTATCCTCTTTCCCCTACTCATTATTTTTATATGAGACTTGGGGGGAATTAATTTTTGACTTATTCATTTCCTTCCTCACCCACCATGCCTAATATTTCTACTAACATGGAAAATATATCTTCTAATGGGACTAATAAAAAATTTCACATCAATACCAACATCAATTATATGATGAACGCATACCAATAGGCTACCTAAGCCTCCACTTTTGAATAGAAGGCTCTTGATCCTAGTCAAATCATCTTGAAAATAATGAGTCAAATGACCAACACTCAAGCCAATAATAGTGCTCAAATGATGCAAATAAAAAACCAACATTTTCATATAAAAATAAACCTCAACATATTTAGTGTTGAGTTCCAAATCAAAATTTCCCCTGCCCACTCTCATATAGGCTTATGATTATCTCATTTTACAACCACCACTTCACAATAAAGTCTTAAAACATCTCCAAAATGAACCCTTAGTCCTTAAAATTACAAAATTGACATATGTGGCATCACTCATATGATATCTTATAATGTATTCATTGATATTTCCTTGTATTTAAATTCCTTTGGTGACCTTTATAAATACTATATTAAACTTAATTCTTTCATCACTATAAAACTACTTTTCAAAACATTTTTAGGTGATGTTTTTTATTGTTACAATAAACTAAAGCCTAATTCCATTTTTAGATTTGAAGGCTTAGTTAAGACTTAGTTCACTTTATCAGCTATAAACAAGTAAAAATTTGAGACTACCCAAGCTTTTATCAATCATTGGAAAGCCTTATCTAACAAATCCAAACACAGTATGTTAGAAGACAACCTCTTCCAACTTTTCACCACTGTAGTAAATTCCAAATTGTAATATAATTTTATGATTATTTATATAAAAATTTTAAAGGAAGCCTTAGATCAAGCTAAACATCACTATTTCCCCATAAGACAATTCAAGCCCTCCCAACCCAAGCTTGGAACTAAAATGGATATGAGATATCAAAACAAGAATGTTATAGATGATGGTGTCTTTGATTTTTATGATTCTAAGAGAAACATTGTATACACCTAAGATTCACCACTTTATGTCATCACTAATCTTTTATCATTAAATTTTATAATTCATCACTTGTCTTAGCTAATTCATTTATCAATCTAGATTATTATGACATCACCCCCATTTAATCAAATAATATCATATAGACCCACCAGTGTTACACTTTGATTAATTAACTAATAATCCTTTTTAGTTATACTAATTAATAATACACACAAGATTCTAATTAAACAAATAAAAATAAATAATAATTATCTAGGCTACCTCATCATCCCCCTTAACCAACCACATTTAATTCTTTTTCAAACCTCATTAAGACATTAAACATCCTAATAACCTCATTTAAGACATTATTTAACATTCTAACAAAATTATTTATGGCATTCAACTCATTTAATGTTAATTAAACTCATTCAATGTAATTTCAACAAACTTAACCTTCTCTTCCAACCAACACATAAATACTCAACAAATATATTGAATACATCTGACCCAAAGACCGAAGATCCACTATTCAAATTTGAAAATAATAAATAAATCTATTTTAAATCCCATTATCTATTTTCCCTCCAATACATACATACATACATACATACATACATACATACATACACACAAACACACACACACACACACACACACACACACACACACACACACACACACAATTTGCATCATTTCCTCAATTTAGAGGACCATCATATAATCTATCAAAATTATCAACATGAATCTACATGAAATCTAATTTATCAATCAAGTTATCATCATGATACTTAAATATCTTACATATGAATTTCATTTTGATCAACCACATATCAAGTTATCATGAGCAAACCTAAGTTAATAATGGAGAGGTGTCTTCATTGTTGTTATGTTAAGGGATTTCTTGTGTTTTTCACTTTCAAGATCCATCTAAGGTTTATGTTGAGTTTAGAATAAGATTTAATTTTCATTTAAAATTTTATTTTTAATTATGAAATTTTCATTCACATTCTATCATGCCTAGCGAGACTTTTTCTAACTTATTTTCATTAGTTTTTGGAGTGTGTTTCATGTGTTTTATTTTATAACCTATTGTGACATTATTTTAGTATAATTTATTATCTATTATAGGCAAAATATAACTAGTTCTAATCAATTTTAATTAATCATTACCATTTTCTAAGTTTCAACAAATTCATATTTTAAACTGGTAAATTCATAGTGTAGAAAAGTGAAATCAAACTAATAATCATCAAATTCATCTTATCTAGTATTTTTTGTGTATTTAGAATTTTTTTCATGTAAGTCTAATAAATATTGAAATCATACTCTCATTCTAGGTTTTGTTGAAATCATCTCAGGTATCATATTTTTATATTTTCCTAATTTTAGTCTTTTCTACTAATAGTGAAATCATTTAGTGAATCCAGTCTATGGAGAAACAAATTTGTATTGAGGATCAATGATTCTATTCACATATGATTCTCTATTTTCTTATATTATTGTAATTTTTTTGGCTAACAATAGTTTTGTCTTGAGTATTAGTGAAATTGTTTTGTAAAATAGTGAATTCAATAAGTATTTTCTTTTTTTTATGTTATTTTTTTATTTTTACTATCATTTTCATTTGATATTTTTACTAACTTGTATTTTTTCACTTTTCAAAGATGCTATGTAAACTACTAACATTTTTCTATACTGCCATGGACTGAAAACATAAAATCAATACATATTTTTGATACTTTAGGTTTTAGTTTATTTAAATTCACATTTATTTGTATTTTGTGTGTATTTATAGAGATATTATTATTCTCTTCATTTGAACCACAAGGTGATCTAGAGAATATAAAGTAAATCTAGTGATTTTTGTATCTCAAGCCTAGTTCATATATTCTCTTTCTTTGTGTTGAAAAGTGATCTTAGAAATTAGAAATGGCTAGTCTTACTTTATTTCTTTCTAGGGAATTTATCAACCTTGGATTTCACCAAGTGGTAGGATAATTCCTATGTTTTTATAGGGTATATAAATTCCTTAAGTAATACATTTTCAATGGATAAACATTTATCTATTTTACCAACACTGTGATGTGAGGTGGTTTCATCTCACCAATACCCAGGCTTTCAATGACTCAGTTATTTCATGAAATTGGGCCTTCATATACCAAAAATTATATAGGATGACTCCCTTAGATAAAACCATAAAACCTAGAATATGAACCTTTGGTTATAATCAAAGAGTGGTGCCAAGAAATAATCACTCCCAAAGATCACCCCCCACATACTTGTCAGACTATGGGGTACTATTAGTGTGCCACTACTTGATTACATGGCTATTTGAGGATTGTCTTGTTTGTTGTTTTTGTTTTCTCCCCTTGCAATAAACTATTAATTGAGTCAGTAAAACAAATGTCAATTTTGTTTCCAAATACCAAAAATTTATTTGTAAATGTTTTTTCAAATCAAAATTATCAAACAATCCAAAAACTACACTTTTCCTATAAACATATCTTGAGTCAAACACATTATCAATAAGTTACACTATGGTACTAACCAATAGGAAACAAATTATAATGAATTCCCATCTTGATAAGGAAATTATTTTTGGTAGATATCCCTTCCATTTTGATAATCAAGATGATAACATAAAGATTGATGATAATGATAGCATTAGCCTTACGAACCTTAAAAACTTCCCATCCACCAATTATAGTCATAGTATCCAACCCATTATAGTAGAACAACCTTACCAATTCTAACATTAGTCATAATTTATCCAATCCAAAAAATTATTTAACATGTATTTAGCCTAACCTCGCTTATTAGTCTTTTGATATCAAGGCCTTCATCCCACAAAAATTAAGTACCCCATCATAAATCCCATACCCATCACGATCTTGATCCATATACATCATACAACTAATTATCTTCTAAATTTTGTAAAAATTTAGTGAGTATCAATCCAAAAATCAATAATAATCCAACTTATATCCTCTTCAACAAATGCATAATAAATAATAAAACTAATCAATCTGAACCCTAAGCCATAATAATCTAAACTATCCCTTAAAAAACTAAAATTTACTATCAATAAGACCCTTAAACTATCCAAACCCAAACTTATCATACCTCTATTGAGATACAAATTCAATCAAAAATCCAACAAATAAATTAATCTACCAATCAACCATTAACTTTCCCACACTAGTCAAGCTCCTAAGCCATACAAGCCTAAACTTGTCCTATCTCTATCAACAACCAACCAAGTCAAAAATAAAACCAATAAAACAATCCAAAATATCATAATCAATAATCACATGATCAATATCCTACTAATTAGGCCCTTGATCCACAAAAATCAATTCATTACCTACCATCACCACTCTAAGGAACATCATTTACTAAAGAATTGAGTGTATCCACATTTTAAAATCAATCAATATGGATACGCCAAGATCCCTTTCTAGAGCATGATACAAATCTTCCACATCTAAATCAAGTTAGAACCAATATTTTAAATTATATGACAAACTCCCAATTTAAAACTATCACTGGTCCACGAATATCTGATGAGCCCTGACTTAAGGATCTTATCTTTGACTAAGATCCTATTTTTAACCAAAGACCCATCTTTGATGAATAATCAATCTTTGATGAAATTCCCTTTGACCAAATATTCATCTTAGACCAACCACCCATATATGATGAACCCATCATTGATAAACTTATCATTGACAAACTTATATATGATGAACGCATCATCAATAAACTTATCATTGATAAATTTATCTATGATGAACCCATCTTTGACTCATTACATAATATCCCTTTACATATCAAATCCCCCTTCACCTAGCATAGCATACTTTGAGTGATAAGGGTACTTGTAGATAAAAAAACCCAAAATGCCTTCTATGGGCCCACCTTATATAGAAAATTAGCAGTAATAACCTATCAGTTCAAGACTACATCCTTTATAAAATTTAGCCTTCTTACAGATGACAAAATTAAAGACTCTAACCACTTCTTGTTATATGATGATAGTTTAATAACTTGTTTTCAAAGTAAGGATTATCCTATTTCAAACATAATATGTAATTCATGAAATATAAATGTAATCTACCTTGGATAACATGAATAAGGAATCATTGATCCTATCCACATACACATAAAATAAGGCTTTCATGGAATTGAATACAAACCACTTGTAGATCAATCTAAAAATGTCAACAATACTTCCATGATTCTTGAGGAAACCTCATCCATAATCAAAATAAGCATCATTTATAATCCCTATGAGGACCATACTACCACCAATCCTTTCCATGAGATTTTTATCCCTACTATCCACCTTGACATCCAACATTCCTTACCCACCATTTTTTACCAATAAAATCATGAACCACTTGACCTATCTCAAAGCAATAAAGAAATCAAAAAAATCATGGGACTACAAGCCAACCTCCCACCAAGGGATCACAAAAAAGGTTCCAAAATAAATCATGATCCATCAACATATCCTAGGTAAAAATAAATGTTCCTCAATAAAAATCAATTTACAATTATAAATAATCAAAATCAATATCCCCTAATGAAAACCTCTTTAAAGCACTATCAAACCTAAATAAATACTCAAAAAGTTAAGACTATTGGTAAAAAGCTTTCTAAGGTGCCAATAGAAAATGAAAAAAAAATCCCCTAGACTGGCATAGTTTTAATACAGATCCAAATCACATGTTAAGTGCATCATCTCCTCAATTAATTCAACTTACAACTACTCTTAGTCTCATGAAATGTGCAATTGTTGGTCTCAATTTCACTTCACATCATAATTGTCTCATCCCTCTAATGTTGAACATGATGCCAATATGGTAAATTGATTATTATTGTTATATATATTTTTTTGTGTTTTACTAGTTTAGGAAGTTTATTTAATTTAGTTATGTCTAAGATTAATCATTTGGTCAACTTTGGATACTTTCTAGGAATTTCCTAAAAATAGATAGAAGTGTTAATTAGAGTGTAGTTCCCTAAATGTGTATGTAACTAAACTCAAACACTTATTTATTCATAATCAAGAGATGGGACACACTTTTTGAGTTTGATTAACTAAAATTAAATTTATTTTAGTCTATTCCTTATTTTTTATGGATTTATGGCACGTTTCTTGTCTAGTGTGCATGAATTGCTTAATTTCTAATAAATACTTATGTAGACACTATTTCTAAATTATATAGCAACTCAGTCTTATAAACTTGGAAAATACATATCATAGATGTACCTTCAACTTTTATACCCTTCTTGTTGATGAAAGGCTTGCATACACTATCTTTGTATGGTAAATTACTTGTCTCTTAGTCTAACTAATGTTATTTTGATGACTCAGACCTTTTATCATACTCATAATGTTATAACCCTATTTATCTTCTATTATTTTTGGACTTGTGCCTCTTTTCTAGCTACCTAAACACTTATGTCTAAGTTAGATGCCTACATTGACACAAGTGTCCTATCTAGATGCATGTGTTTAGTCCCCTAAAGTCAACTAATTTTTAAATAAAATGCATATTGATGATTGACCCAAATCATTTCATGCTATATATTCTCTAAATAATTAGTATATATGCATGATCAATCCTCATTCATTCTTACCTAGCATAGACCAAACAACTCACAAGGCAACTTACCAAAATCATTCCATCAAGCATTTAAGTGATCAAAACTTTCCTATTTTTCCTTATTTCTATATCAGTCATAGGGAAACACATTTATAGGTCTAAAGTACTGAAAGAGCATCCCACAAGACATATTTTCTAAGTTACAATCTAGGTCACTCTATGATTATCACACATTTCATCCTTATGAACACACAAGCCCACATTTAAGGGATAACTACATGATTTTGAGACCCTCTTCAAATTAGTGGCTATGTAATCATCACCCACTGATAGAGGGGTATTTGGGGTTATCTCGATACTATGATCCCACTAACCCATTTTTTTCACAACCACTGTGAAGATGAAAAACTAGGTTTTTCTATTTGATATGTAATGATAGCCCATGATATAGATATGAGCACACTAGAGTGATTGTGACATATAACCCAAAATATCCCAAGAGGTCACATCTAGATCCAACATGTATTTTATACTATACACCTATATGTAGGTTAGATATAAGAATAGACTAATGGATTATTTGGCAGGATCTCTAGATTAACTAAATCCATTATTCATAAGAGATAAACACAATCATAAAAATTATTATGAAAAATAAATGAAAGATATATATTACACAAGATAGAATCAATCCACACTAATTGAATAGATCAATAAGTTTTAGGAAAGGTACATATATAGGTGGAATATAGGTATGACACAACATCCTCATGCATGTGGGATTATCTTCCACAATGGCCTAATAAAACCTAAGTGAGATAAATAACATGTAAATGGAAAAACCATTAAATAAAACAAAAACCTAAACTAACACCCCCCTTAAGTTTATATTAGGTGGGTATAAGAATTGGGTCCCAAAAACTAGGCCTTATAAGGTACCTAAGTACAAAGAAAATCTCATAAAATTGAGAAAAAGAAAAAACCCATAGAAAAACTTCCCCAAAAATATAAAAAGAAATAAGAGAGTTAAAAAACCCACTATAAGATAATTTTTTTTGTAGACATTATCTATAGTGAAAAGTATCTCTATGGAGTGACTATAGATCAAAAGTAGGTGAAATGAAGACTGAATCACCCTAGAACAATGAATGTGTCTTCCATGTGCCTAATGGATATCCAACCATGGTGTGCTTCCTATACAAATAATTTTTACCCTCATTCATAGTATATGGTACAATTTATTCATGCAATAATGTTGCATTAGAAGTAGAGGTGAAGAAATAATGTAGAATGCCCCATAACTATGTTCTAGACTGACTAATATTTGATAGGTTATAGATCAATGTATGTACTCCCTAAATGTCTAAATTGGACCAAAATTAGGTGAATTGAGAAATAAATCCTCAATAATTATAAGGTGATAAAGAGATGGTGGAGGTGTGTCCCCATCATCGATGTAGTGATTTGTTATAGAAGACTAGTCTTCATCATCAGAGATATGCTCAGGCTCATAAATGTCATCAATTCTAAGTGAGTCTAATGAAAAATAATATAAAAGAGAGTCACAAAAAAATGTGAGAAGGTATAAATTCAAGTATAATGATGTAATATTCCCATTACTACTATAGTATCACTATGAAACTCTATAACATACACTAAATCTAAGTGAACTTAACTCATATGTTGGGACCAAGGTGAGTACTCTAGTAAATTTATAAGATATTAGTTGAAAGTGAGGGATTCCTTAACATTATTTAATGTTCCACCACTCAATTCAACATACCCTCTCCCAAAAACCTATATATAAGTGTCACCAACTAATTGAATAGTGTACATGTCAAATGTTTTTAAAGAAGTGAACTCTACCTATGAATAAGCCATGTGATGTGATTCACTAGAGTCAATAATCAATGTAAGAGTTAGAGTTATAAATAAAACTAGGTCTTTTACTTTTAATTTATTTTCGTCATATTATTTTTCATTTTATTTACCATTCTCATTTGCCTTAAAGGATTCTAGGGTTGATGAACTTGGTTGATAGACTTAGGAACACCTATATTGTTCTTCTCAAGAAGGCTAATTAGGTGATAAATCTAAATTTTCAAACATTTAATTTCATCATGATTTATTGATAAACACCCATATTTTATTCTTTATTTTTTAGGCTTAACACTAGAATAGGAGGTCTCATTAGTTAATTTGGAGGAGGGAAGATTTGGATCTTTTCCCTCTTGATCCTTTTTATTATATTTCTTTTCTTTGTTATTTCAATCCTTCTATTTCCAATTTCCAAAAATTAGGGATTATATTTTTTTTTAACTTTAGTGTTCCCATAAGCATTAATTTATCTTAATCTTGAGTCAATTCAACAACAAAATCATCTAAAGAGTGCATTTTACATGTAGCTCCAAGAGAACTTTTGTAGCATGGAAAGCAGAGATGAATACAAAGTAATCAAAACCTAGTTTAGGGACTATAAAAAGAACCAATTGATCATCCTTATTATCTATTCCACATTATTTTAACTATAATCTCAAATAATTAAAACTAGTAAAGAAACCTTGAAGGGTCTCAAAACTGCTAGGACTCAAACTAATGAGTTCATTCTCTAGTTAATGCTCTCTCATTACATCTAGCTTCCTAAAGAGATTTTCCAAGGTGGTCCAAACTTCACTAGGAGTTTTATAAGACTGTATATAAAAGATAATATTAGGAGTATATAATAACATAGAAAACCATATGCTTCATCATAATGGTTATACCACTTAACTTTTAATGCATCTACGTTAGGTTTAATCTCAGTTCCCATTGTTATTTGATATGAACCCTTGCTTCACAAAATGATTTGCATTTTAGATTTCCATTCATAGTAGTTAAATGGCATGAATAGTCAAATTAAATTATCATCCATTTATAAAAATAAATTAGTTATATTTTTAGTTGGAGTTATTATTGAAACAAATCAATAAATGTAAGAAATGCATAATAAAAAGATGAACCACAACACAACACCCCCTGAGATTTGTTTTGATCAACATCCCCTATTTTTCACTTTATAATTTTAGTGTGATTATAAAATAGATGAGGGTAATGGATGGGAATGAAAAATCATGTATTTTTTAACAAAATGGTACTCAATTATAAGTTATTGATTAAAATTTACACTTGATATTGTATTCCTATCTTTAATGACATTTTAAAATTAAAACAACACAAAATTTAAATGCACTAAAATCTTAAATTCAAATATATCCTTATATACAAGTGATGGAATCTAACTAGAGACCTTTCTAAATTAATTTTCAAGTATTAACCAATATTTATATGCACCCACATGTACATTCTTATGGAAAGAATTCCACTTGAAGATAAAATAAAAATCTAATTAATAAAATAGATATAATTTTAGGGCATGGATTTGAAATGAATTTGAACTCAATTTTGTAGATTACCTTTAGGAATGCACCACCATGGATAGAATGTAGGTTTGTGTATCATTTTTTGAGAAAAATCAGACCAATAAGATTCCAAACACTTTGATTAGGTTATGCAAGCTATTATATATCCTTGTGAAGATAAAAAATATCATGATTAGAGATTAAAATCCATGTACATACTCTCTAATAGAATATTAGGTCTATAATACTATATTAGGGGCATGTGGAGGCTTTAGTAAGCCATTTTATTAGAATGTCATTAGGGATATCCAAGGGTGATGTGGAGGGATGGAGATCACTTAGTAGGATAGAATGCCATTAATGGTATCTTGATCATGTTTAACTCACCCCAACCAAGTCATTGAAAGATCCCTTGTTGGTAAAAAATGGATCTAATTATTAGTTAAGGGTGTGATATAAACTTTAAGTATGTTGTGTGAGATGTGGAGAGAGGGTAATAGAGGTTTTATAACTTGAAAATGGATTGAATGTAATAGGTGTATGCAAGATAGTGATCCAAGAATGGATAGGCAATAGAGACCACCTATATGATGATGGAGAAGTTGTGTAGATGGAAAGATCCAATAACTATAAAATATAACCATGATTCTATCCAAACAAATAAATAACCCATGATATCTCCAAACCTATACAAAAACATCTAAAAATAGAAATACCCCTATTTTTATTTTTAAAAAAACCCTACAATTTTTAAAAAAAATCTTGTGGTTTTTGAGATTTTAAGAAACATCCCAATTTTTTGGTAAACCTATAAAAATACCTCATGATACACTAGAAATAAATTCATGATTAAAAACTAACAATAAATAAACTAGCCATTCAAAAACCTAAATGGCTTTAATACTATAATGGAGTATTCACCAAGATCTCTAGATAAATTGAATGCATGGTTCGTAAGCAAGAGACAAAAAGAAGAATAAGTGTTGTTGTGAGCATTAAATAAAATATAAATATTATACAAGATATAATCAATCCATAATAACTGAATAGATCTGTAAGCTTCAGGAAAGGTACATATATAGGTGGAAGATTGACATGACCCAACATCCTCATGCATGTGGCATTATATTCCCAGATAACCTAATAACACATAAATAAGATAAATAATATGTGTAGGAAAAAATAATTAAATAGAATAAAGCCCTTGACTAACATAGATGCAACCATATGAGGTCAATGCAAGTGTTTAAGGCTATAGAGGTATAATTTTTAGAATCAAATGATTGATCTATTGATCTATAATCTAGTTCTAGTCTATTCCATTCTTATTATAAATCCAAATATTTATTAACATTAGAACCAAGTATCTTATTTTCATTATCATTAAAACATATAACATAGTTATGATTTCTAGTTTTAGCATATCTCAATATATAAATTCAAAATATTATTTATCTAAGTTCACAAATTAATTGGCCTATTATAGATATAGTTTATCACCCTTTTTCCCTTGGCTAACTTTATCCCCTTTTACCCTATATTTCCTAATCTAGATTTTAAGGTTAAAATTTTGGTAAACCTAACCTCTGGTCTAAAAAACCCTAGATATTCATCTAGGGTATCTCAATTATTTGTTTCTAATTTATGATTTAACAAATAAAAAAATTATACTTAATTTTAATACCAACATGTGAAATGTGGATGCATCTATAGCCCATTTTGGGCTCTAATTTATGATTTTAACTTCGGTTTGTTACTACAATTACTTAATTATACCTATCATTAAATAAAATAGGCAAATCCTTCAATATAATAAGAGGATTTTAAAATGAAATAAACACTTAATATTTCTTCATAATTCCTTTTATAATACTATGGATCCAATATCTAAATACTAACATGTTTATTCTCAATAATTTGTTCAACCTAGATCCTATTCGAGTGATAGTCACCACTCCATACCCATTATTCTCTCATTGATTATATTGTATTATGTGGTCCACATTGTCACTAATTTAAAATGTAAAGGTATCTAAACTAATCCTCCACCTATTAATATACATTAGGTGCCTCTTAATCCAAAACTAGTGATAAAATGTAAGGGTTACAACCTTGTTGATCAACTGAGTATTATGCATGCTAAGATCTCAATCCTCTAATTTATAAAGTAATACATTATCTATAAGGATATAATATATGAAGAATTGTGTGATACTAGAGTTATAAGTGATATTAAACCAAATTACTTTGAAAACATTATGAAAGATCTTAAAAATAATAAAAAACTCATTACCTTTGATTCAACATATTTACCATCCAAGGATATCATTGACCAATATTTGTCTTTGTTCATACAAGTGTTTATACACAAAAAGGTGAAGTAATATTTCCAAATATTGAAATATAAATAATATTGAATACTTTAAATATTCAATAAATTAACAAAGTTACCTTAAGAGTGAATCAACCACATGAAGAGAGATACAAGTTGACAAGTGAGAAAAATATCAAAGGGAGAAAAACTCCACAACCTATTAAGAAGCCTTAAAATCAATAAACTCCAGGTACATAAAAATAAGAATCTAATCAAGAGAAAAATCGACTCAATAGAAAAGAGACCATCACAAGGATGTAATAGCAAGATCAAGATCAAAATTGAAGAACTACTAAAAGGCAAGAAGAGAGAAGGAAATAAGCTTAATAAATAGAGATAAGAAGCATAAGGAGTTACATATGCAAGCTTTAGCATGTGTGCCAAGTGTCCCTAGTCATATTATAAGTGGGGAGGATGTGTGTGCCCTATGGGGGGAGAGGAGTTACATGAAAATAATTTCAAATACAAGAAGTGGACTAGAGAGGTGAGTAACAACTGAAAAGGCTAGAATAATTTTACTTTATAAATATAATAAATGCATACACACATAAGACTTAGAATAAGCCTAAAGGATTGTATAAAGGACCCAAGTTAAAATTAATTCTCTAACACTCCTCCTTAATCTTAATTTTGGAGTTATAAAAGTGGAGAAAAAAATTTACAAACAAGGAAGGGAGTTGAAATTATATAATACTCTTCGTTAATAGAAAATTTGTTTAATATGAATTATAATAGTTTAGAGAAGAAAGAAGAGAAGGTGTCACTAAAATTTTCAAGGAAGAAAGTGTGATTAACAATAATCTCAAAGAATCCTCTACAGATAAAATGGTCAATTCATAATGGAACAACGTCCAACAAGAAGGAGAAATGTTCCATTAAACCCTACAAAAAAATCATGCTAACATTAATATTTCAAGTTAAGTGACCGATATGTTAAAAATACAATCTAGATATATAATGTAATAAAAATAGATGTATAAAAAGGCACAACTTCCATCACAAAGTGTGAATTCTTAAACAAAAATAAGTTAGTCAAAGAATAATCTAAATAAAGTGTGTTTCCTTTGTAACAAAAGGTTATGAATGCATAAAATATTGAGAATATCAGAATGAAGACAAATAATATGTGTCACTTGTAAAAGATTTTTTTCATGAAGTACTGGAAGAATTATTGTAAGAAGACATATCAAAGTATCTAGAATATTCATTTTTTTTTAGGAATCTAAATAGTCTTACTCTTAATGGTAGGATATTTATTCATTTTCCAACAACAAAAAGTGTTATGAGTGGATTTATCACAATATTTATATGGATATAATTTTCAACATTTAGATATACGATGCTCGTATTTTATTAAATATGCACAAGGTTTAATAGTTTTAATAATAACATAAAAATTACAAGAAGTATAATCAAAATAAGTTGAATTATAAGTCCTTATATTATGATGACAATACAATTCTAATTTTTTAGTAATAAAAGCATCAAAATCATTATAGCCAAGACCTTTACAATTTTTATTAAATTTAGAAAAAATAGATTTATCATCATCATAAATTGATCTTACTTTGGTTTTGGAATGGGAAGATGGATTTAGATGGGATGCTTATGTTTATATATTACAATGGAGCCATATTCAAATTACTATGAATGCTAATGAGTTGGCTTGGTCTTTGAACCCATACTTGGGGGTTTATTCTATCCACTTAGGCTATCAATCTAAATTTTTAATAGAGGTTCCTACAATAGGATAGTGGTGGTGGAAGAAAATTTGGAAAATTAACTCCCTTCACAAAACTAAACTCTTCATGTGGCTTTCCCTAAGTAATAAATCTCTAACTAGGGAAGTTATTCAAAAATGAAACTAGCATGGGTTGAGTAGATGTAATATGTGCTTCCAATCCTTAGAGACAATGATTCACATCATTGTCTATTATCTTTATGTTGTTAAGATTTGGAATGAATCAGAGGCAACCATCTGGGTTAAGGATTATTATAAAGGCCATACTATTAATAATTATCTTGAGAATTGGCATTCTAGAGCTGAGCTTAAATATGCTAAGGCACTTCCATTGATTTTTTATTAGGGTTGTTGGCTTATAAGGAATATTTATATCTTCAAGGTATAATCATTCCTACTTTTTAGTGTCTTTCTTAGATCTGAATCATTTTTAGCATTTCAAATTCATTCTTAGAATTTATAAACAATGTTTTCTTATTCATCCTCCCATTGATCTATATGAGGCTTGGGGTTAATTTGATACTGTTTTTCAAGGCTCTTCAATATTTTGTGGTGATATAGGTATCTTATAGTTCTTCTACTTCAATTATTAACTAGGGATTATCACTAATAATTTTATTGAATTAATGGCATTAAAGTTACTCCTTAGGATTGTTGGGGAGAATAGAGTGGGATATTTGTAGATATTAGTTTAAAGGGGAATCTAAAATGGTAAATCTAAGTTTACTTCCTATCTTCACCACTACATATAAATCATCACTCTTCTTAAAAGTTATTTCCTTTTGTCATGTCTACAAGGAGATAAATTATAAAACAAATACACTCTCTAAGGAGGGCTTCCACTTAGACCCTGATATTTAAGTTATAAATGAGTTTTATGATAATTTATGTATTTATACATAATTCCTTTCAATCTTGTATGCCCAAGCTCTTTTTTTTTTTTCCTATCCTAGTTCCAAAATTATACATGATACTTAGTTCTTTGTTCACTTGTTGGTTTTTTTCTTGGGTGATGTGATCTGATGATAATTGATGCTAATTAAAATGTAGAACTCTCCTAGTTTTATGAAGACACCCTATTACAGGGTATCAAAATGGTATTTTCTCCTTACTGGTGGTTTACTTTTCATCTGAGTGTTGTCACATTTGATATTCCACCTTTTCATTCCATCCTAAAAAATAGGATATTTTGAGACTTATTTATGGGCTTAGCTCCACATCTAATAAGTAGACTAGAAAGATGAGTGATACCTCAAAATGTTAGAGTAAGATGTATTTATAAATATAATAAATACACACATAGCTAAGACTTAGGATAAGCTTAAAGAACTATAAAAAGCACATAAATTAAATTTAATTATCCAACACTCTCTCTTCAGTTTAATTTTAGTGTTACAATAGTAGAGAAAATCTTTTACAAATAAGGAAGGGAGTTGAAATTATATAATACTTCCCCTTAATATAAACTTTATTCAAGAAGAATTAAAATAGTTTAGATAATAAACAAGAGAAGGTGCTACTAAAATTTGTAAAGAAGAAAGTGTGATCAATAAGAATCTCTAAGAATCCTCTTCATATAATGTGGTCGATCCATAATAGAATAAATTCTAAAAATAAGGACAAATGATCCATGAAACCTTTCAAAACAACCATGCTAACATCAATCTTTCAAGTTAAGTGACTAATGTGCCAAAAATACAATCTACATATATAATGTAATAAAAATAGATGTACAAAAAATATAATTAGAGTAAAGATAACTTCCATCACAAAGTGTGAATTCCTACTTTAAAATAAGTTCGTCAAAGAATACTCTAAATAAAACATGTTTCCTCTACAACAAAAGGTAAGGAATCTATAAAATATTATGAATATCAAAATATAGATAAAGAATATGTGTCACTTATAAAAAATATTTTGTGTGAAGAATTAAAAGAATTATCGCAAGAAGACACATCAAAGTCTATAGAATACTCATTTTATTTATGAATACAAATAGTTTTGCTCTTAGAGATAAGAGATTTAGTTATTTTCTAAAAATGCAAAGTGTCATGAGTGAATTTACCACAAGATTTTCTTGGATGTAAATTGTAATATTTAGATATATGATTCTCATGTTTTCAATAATGCACACAATATTTAACAATTTTAATCATAACATGAACATTACAAGCAATATAATTAAAATAAGTTTCATTATAAGTCCTTCGATGATAAGAATAATATAAATAGAAATTTATAGTAGAAGAATTATTAAAAACATTATAACTAAGACATTGACAATTTGTATTAAATTTAGATTAAAAAGGTTCAATAATACCATCTTTACACTTATCAAGCCCACCATCCAAGTATCACATAGAGTTCATTATTATTAAGTTGGGGTTAGTAGAAGAAGTGAACAAATAAGTTTTATGTATTTGAGAAGCACAATGAGTTTCATCATTATGAGAGCTAGTGTCATGTGTGAAAGATATGAATTTTTTATTTAAATAATCAAGAAAGGATTGCATGTTTGTCAAGTTTTGAAAAAAAATTTAAGTGCAATAATATAAATATGTAAATTAAAAATTACATAATTTTGGTAACGAATTTCATGTTTAATTGTAATAATTTCTTCATTTTTTTAACTATAAGAGGGGTAAAAATTTATTGAAAAAACCAAAACAGTACACATGAGCATTACAAAGATTTGTCCTAGTCCACAAGTTGGGCCAATTTACCGTAAAGCTCCAAAGGAAGCATAGATAGGTCAAAAATGTTCCAATCCAGGCCGTGTTCCAAGGCCCATTTAACTAAGGTGTCTACAACCCCATTCCATTCCCAAGGGATATGCCTAAAAATAACATCCTCCAGCGAAGAGCAAAGGCCATAGATCTGAGAAATAATTGTAGAGAGCTGCCAGTCCGTGACCTTGGAATTTCCTCCACTCAGAAGGTTCAGCACAATTTGAGAGTCAGATTCACAGATGACTCTGCTCCACCCCTATTGACAACACAACTGAATAGCATCCAGGATCACCCAAGCTTCCATAACATTATTTGAGTGAATACCTTTATAAATCGAGAAGCATAATTGGATATTACTGTCACTATCCCTCCCGATACCACCCGTGCCAGCCATACCTAGGTTACCACAAGAGGAACCATTAGTGTTTAGTTTGAGGACACCAGTCGGGGGAGGAGTCCACTACCCATCATGCCTGATAGGCTACGCCCATCACCCAACAGCTTGCCCAGGTGGCATGAAGGGGTCTGCAACAGAACTGCCCAGCTTCACCAATGCAAGCTGCATGCAAATAGCCAAATCCACTGGGTCCATTCTGATGCCCCACTCAGTTTTGGCTAGAACAATCTTTAACAGGGACTGGGTAATTCATCTCCACACCAGCTGGGAGTCCAATCACTTATGGAGAAAAATGTGTCTATTACGCTCAAGCCAAACATTCCACAGAATAAAAGAGGGGTCGAGAATCTAAGCTGCCTAGAGTTGCGTGACCCTGGAGAGAGGGGGACCAATGCGAGACCAGAAATCAATAAGAGAGGCTATGTGATAGCAGGTGCAACCCCATGCTTGCCACCATAGGTGCCATAGTTGGTTGGCATAGGGACATTGGAAGAAGAGGTGAGCAGCCGTCTCCTCACTAGCATGGCATAAGAAGCACATGGACGGCCCCTGAAATCCCCTTTTACAAAGATTATCCTAGGTAAGGATCCTGTTGTGGGATAAAACCCAAAGGAAAAAGCTGCACTTGGGCCACTGCACCTGGTTCCACACCTTCTTTGGCCACACAATCTCAGAAGCACCAAAGGAAAGATTTGTTAGAGTCATGTATCCTAAGGCAACCGAATACTTTCCAAAAGGGGCACCCCCCCATGCCAAGGAGTTGGGCTTCCACAAGGCGCTATAGTGTTTAGAATCCAAAATTTGAGACAGCTCCTTTCGATTCTCCTCAGAGCCTCCAAGAGGCCATTCTGATAGAATCTTCCACCATAATCCTACAGCCAAACCCAGGTCATAGGCCTCCTTATAGTGTGCTACTGAGTCCCATCCCGCATCAAGAAAATTTGACACAAGGGCCGTAAGTGGGGGTGAGAGGATAGGAGAGGAGGAGACCCATCCTAAGAATCACTCCAAAAAAGAGCATTAGTGCCATTATTACAAATCCAGAATAGGCAATGCTTAACCAGCTGGGCACTGCACTTGAGGGTGTGCCAGATCATAGATCCTCTTCCCTCCAATGGAAGTCTGGTAATATCAGTTGAGTCAGTGCCTAGGTAGTATTTGTGATGTAGAATATGGGCCCACAACTGAGAGGGGTTAGAACACCACCGCCAATACAATTTGGCAGCCAATGCCTGACTCGAAAGAATAGTAGAGCACAATTTGAGACCTCCATCCCTTTTTGGACAACACACAGTATTCCAATTAATGAGGCTCCACTTGGGGTTCTGTAGGCTGCCACCCCACAAGAATTACTGAGAAAGCACATCAAATTCCTTAAGAAAGTAAACCGGAGCTGCCTGGACCATGCTCTTGTAGATAGGAAGAGCCTGGATCACTCTCTGTAATAAAATCACTCTGCCTACTGTAGAAAGCCATTTATGAGTCTAGTGATTGACACTTCTCCAGAGTTTATCAATAATGTCCTGCCAGAACCTCCTAGGCTGCCTTCCAACAACAATGGAAATGCCCAAGTAGGTCAATGGGAGTGACTGCGTCTAGAATCTGAGGATAGCTGTAATCTACCTCTAAATCAGATTAGGGGTATTAAAGAAATAAATAGAAGACTTGTCATCATTGATTTTTTGCCCTAAGACCACAGAGTAGCTATCAAGGATGAGCTGCATGGCCCTCGCCTCCTCGCTTCTGGCTCTCCCCATGAGAGCAGTGTCATCAAAAAATTGGAGATGGGTCAAGGAAGGCATCCCAGTGCCCCAATTCCACCCCCAAATTAAATTCTGAGAAGCCCATGACTTGATGAGCCGTCTCAGTCCCTCGGCCATAATGATGAACAAGTACGGTGATATCGGATCACCTTGGCACAGGCCACGCAGCGTGCCAAAGAGCTTTGAAGGCTTACCATTGATGAGGACCGAGTAAGACGGGGTCGTGATACAACTCAGGAGATAATTTCTTCATTTTTAACATAAATATTTTGCATAGTTTTCTTGAAAGCTTAAAAAATAACTAATTTAAATGCCATTGAAAATAATAAATATGAAACTTATAAATGACTTGCTTTAAAATTGAATAGATGTTAAAATATGTAGCAAGATAATAATAAATTTGCCAATGATATTGAAGCATCAAAGCATAATGAATATAAATAATGCAAATATGGTTGATTATTTGAAAAAATACATGTCTTTATCTTTAAAAAAATAACTTATAAATGTAAGTTCACACTAAAACACAAAATAAAATATTTGGTTGAAATAAATAATGTAAAAAATAAAGTTTTGATTTAAATAAAAAATAGCATTATGAATATTGATTTGAATGTAATATTTAAAAAATATTAAAATAATTAAAACTTGATGGTAAAAAAATCATTCACGAGTTTACACTTAAAAGCATTATTTAAATTTTGAATAAGTTAAAAAAAATGTTTCATTTTGAAGAATTAATAAAAAAAATTATTTTAAAAGTCAACTATTTTCTATTTTTGAATTTAAAAAACATTAAAAAACACTTACCAATTCCATATATAGCTTAAAAATAAAGTGAGGAAAATTCCAAAAAAAAATTAAAAAAATGAAAATTCTAACCACATTTGTTAAAAATTATAGTTACCTATTTTTATGATATTTCAAAAAATACAAACTAAGTTTTTTTTAAAAAAAATTTTATACAATATGATCCTAAATGATTGATTAAAAAAACTTAGAAAAAAATTATAAATTTAAATTTTTAATAAGAAGATACGACCTTTTTTTAGATGGGTTTTAGGTTTAAAATGACTAAAAAATGTCAAAATTTTGAATTAGAATTTCAAATGTAGTGGAAAATAAACCAAAAAAAGCATGAAAATTTTTCTTTAAAAAACCTATAAAAAAGAGGTTAGAAGATAAATAAATGCTATTATTAATGCATTAAAAATATAGATAAAAATTAAGCAAATAATGAGAAAAAATATAATAATAGATGGAAAAAGATCTTCTTTTCAGTTCCAAATCAATAAATTTTTCAAGAGTCAACATAAGAAATCATAGATCTCGTATACCATGAAATAATATTTTCAAATATCAAAATATAAATAACATTTAATCCTTTAAATATTGCATAAATTAAAAAAATTACCTCAAAAGTGAATCAACCACATGAAGAGAGATAAGAGTTGACAAGTTGGAAAATTGTCAAACAGAGAAAAACCCCATGATCTATTAAGAAATATTGCAATCAGTAAACTCAAAATACATAGGAATAATAAGTCAAGAGAGAGAAGAATGACCTCAATGCAAAAAATATCATCACAAAGATGCAAGAGGAAGAGAAAGATTAAGATTGAAGAATTCCTAGAAGATAGGAAAAAAGGAGAAGAGCTTAATAAATAAAGATAGAAAGAATAAGGAGTTACACATACAAGATTTAACATGTGTGTCAATTGTTTGTATTCCTTTTACAAGTGATAAGGATTTGTATGTCATGTGGAAGGAGAGGATTTACATGCAAGTAACTCCCAATCTAACAAGTGGACTAAAGATATGAGTGACACCTTAAAAATTTAGAATATAGTACATTTATAAATATAATAAATGTACACACATAAGACTTAGGATAAACCTAAAGGACAATATGAAAGAATAAAATTAATGTTAATTATCTAATATAAGGTAATTAAAATGGTACTCATTTATAATGTATTTGGCCTAAACATTTGTAGCATAAATTTATTAACAACCTTTGGCATTATTACCAATATTATGTAAAAATGAGTTATACATATAAAAGGATTTGATAATTCACATAACCCATTGATTGGCCAAATAACTTTGGATGTGATAGTGGTACCAAAAATGGTTCCAACTAATTTTAAAGTAATATATCAATTATTACATTATAATGTGTTTTTGGGTAGACCTTGGATACATACAATGGAGGTCATCCCATCTGCACTACATTGATGCAATTGTACATGATGTAACCTTATTTTTAATGTTTGTTGATGAAGAACCTTTTAAATTTTTCAAAAGAATACATTCTAACACAAATGGATTCACTATGGTGGTGCCACTTAAATAATTTATTCCACTTAAAAATATACACAAATTTGAAATAGTGAGTCAAGTATAATGACTCTTTTATCTCCAGATGCAAATAAAGCACTAAGTGGATGCACATCAATAAAAAGAACCATTACCAAAGGAATTGATGATACCAAAACTAAAATAAAATCAAATATTTGAGTTTATTTTATTGATTAATATTAAGAAAAAATATGGTTATTTCATATTACTATGATAGTGATGATCATCTAGATCCTGATATGACAAATGAAATATTACAAAATTAAATTTTGATCCACTTGTGCATCTTTATTGTAACATATTCACACATATAAGTCCTATAGCATATAATCTAAACTCACCTTTAGAGAATATAGAACCAAATAAAGATAAGGGTAAATAAAAAATAGTATATGATCATGTAAATGTTTGTTATTCCATACATCTCTCTTGACTTCACACATTAAGTCAACCTTATAAGATCCAAATATAGATGCATCATGTAAATAATATGGAAGTCTCTCATAAGACTCCATAATATATTATATAGATCATAGAAAACTAAGATAGTGTGGATACAATACTTTCCATGTTACTTGAACATAACATGATATTTCTACCTTCTAATAGGCACATACCAGGTAGTATAATTTTTCCTAAAAAAGGATCACCACATTATAAGTATCATTGGGACTTTGGCCATCATAAAAATCAATGTGAGGTATTGCACAACCAAATTTAGAAATATAAGAGTGAGGGTCATATACAAATTATGCTCAACAAGTGGAAAATATATAATACTTCAAAAGGTGTACAAGAAAACCATCCTTCAAAGTGACCAAGGCATGAAGATATAATTATTATTGTTAATATTGATGAGGTATATTTCTAACATCTCAAGTTTGATAGGAACATTTGGGATACAATTTGTAGCACCACATTTCTTTAATATTTGGGACATAATATAACTAAATTAACATACTCCAAATTTATGCCATAATCTTTTGGGTAAATTCACCTATTGATAGCATGTGGGCCACATGTAGTCCCCATATTCATATGGAGATTAGATCAAGACCCACTTTTGACATTGAAATTTAGAAAATATTAATTTACTAATTAGATTTCAACACTAAATACTATAAATATGTGTGCCACCTTTATTGTTAGAGATATGGATATTTTTTTACACCATGATGGATATGGCCACCCCTCCCCACTGATAGCTTTTGAAAAACCCTTACACAAAAAAATTAAGGAGGTGACCATGTGTTGCTATAAATAAAGGGTGAAAAATTCCTCAAGTGATCCTAAACCTTGATGATGATGACTTTTTCAATTAGTCCACCTAAATTTTTGTAAAAAACTCCCAAATTTTTCTTTATAAAATACCAAAAAAATAATAAAACTTTAAAAATCCAAAAAAATCTACAACATTTACATATTTTACTAACTCCTTGGTATATATATTTCTATTTCCATTTTGGTAGATAACATATCATTTCTTTATATATACATATGTGTTTCACACATCATTTGAGTGGGATATAAGCATACACATTTACATAATTTATGCATGTTCAGATGTTGAGTCTTCCCTCTACTCATGGCATGTGGGCATTAGGGGAATCTTCTTATTTAATAATGATACATATAGTTTATATGATTCTATGATCAATTTACATTATTATATTTGAGATCATGAACTTACACATGACTTTATCCATGCTTATATCTTTCTTAGTATACTTGATATGATACGTACTTAACATTTTTTTCTAACACAAATAATCTAGGGGTTAATATGTTATTTTTATGTTAAATGCTTATTGTCCATGCTTTCCTTTTTTCACTTCTTTGAGTGTGTTCATTACTTATTATTATTGTGCATTATATTACTTATTTGATCATTCAAATATGCTCCATTGATTATGGCCCCTGTGTCTATGTTTTTGTATTGTAATATTTGCACATGTCATGGTTTATTGTATGTTAATATTTGACTATGTCATTCTTTGCTTTGTGAGTATTTGACTAAGTCATGTCCCTTTTATTGTGTGGATTTTGAATATGCACCATTTTTGAGGTCTTCTTGGACCATTGTATTTTGATTTAATTTTGAATGCCCTTGTGTGTGCTTGATTTCTTGTTGAGCTTGTATTGTTACTATATAAATGTTTCCATGATCTATATCATGCATCTTAAGACTTTATGTAATCACATTTTTCATTCTTCAATGATATATCTACCTAGACATGTTTCTCTTATATGTTACATGATACACTCATAGTTTTCATCATCCTTATCCTTTTTAGGTAAGGTAACTACTAGTTTATAATTCCCCACACATTAGAAAGGGGGAATAGCAGTGGGGGAATGTCATAGAGACAAGGATTTCACATTTTTCATAGTTCACATATTCAAATTTTATTTGGGGCATATTACGAAAACATGTCAGCCACACTCATACTAGTTCTCAATTTTAGATATATAGTGGGAGAATGTTATGAAAACATGTTATCCACACATAGTTTGTAAATTAGCTAAAATTCACAAGTATATGATTCAATTACAAAGTTTTCGTAGAGTTTTATACATTGGTAACATTTTTATACCAAGGTTATAGTATGAGAGATACATAAAGTTAATATGCTATGAAAAGGGAACCTAAATTTAAAAATCAAATGAGATATTATATTTTAAACACTTTTATAGACTTTTTATGCAAATGAAATAAGATAGATCTATAGCTTATCCTACTCAATAATTTTCAAACTTAGAGAAAGTAATAAACTAACTATTCATTTAGAAATACTTTGTTATATCAGAGTCATGAATAATAATGGATTGGATAAACCTACACTAAGAAATATCTTATCACATAATGGCAAATGAGAGGTTTCTAAGTCCTCAGGTTAAATTCCATTATGGGAGAACCCTAGCTAGGTTTTATGATTGTAATAATAATGAGTAAATTAATCTACTAAATAAACATGCAAGATAATCTAGTAAATGAATATGTAAGCTAATATAGTGATCAACAAATATTGTGGCATAAATGGGGAATATAATAAACATGAAAATACAATTCCATCTAATATAACATAGAAATAATCTAAGTAGGGAGAAATACAATTCAATCTATTAGCTTATACAATATCTATTTATTGAAATATGAAGGGTTAGGAGTATACTTACCTTTGTTAAAGTGAAACCATCATGCCTCAATATCTCCCTTGGATAATGGTGCTTTACAATAGGTTTTTGTGACTTTTAAGGATCAAAAGGATAAATCATATCTAGGTTAAAAGACTTCTATGCATCTAAGATCTCCACAAGACAAGTTCTAATTCTTCAAGGCAAAAACCTAAGAAATGAAACCTCATATTGGTTGTATAAACATTTTTGAGAGAATTAATGATGCATAATTAAATGATCCTTCATTTATAAATGAAGCTTATAGGGTATTTATAGCCAAGTATTTACCCTAAACCCTCTTGAGAATTTCGCTGACAAGATTAGTTGGGTTAAAATTGGTTGGAAATAAATAGAGTTGTTAGGCCTTAAAGTATGTTGTATTGGGATTATGGAGTTCCATAACATGTGTTGAATTCCCAACAAGGTTGAGTAAGTCAATGTAGTACAAAAATTTGGAAAAATGGGGTTTTACTCAAGTAGGGGATATTTTGGGCGACAAATTACATAGGTAAGTGTATAAGTGGGTTTTTATTGTTCATAGAATTTGATTAGAGTAGCCTATAGTGATATTAGGTAATGGCATAGGGGATAACAATCTTGTAAAACACCAAAGGTCTGCCAACCCCTTTTTTGGTGCACCCTTTAAGGTATGTACTTAGAGAGATTGATATTCAATAGTGCCTGCATGAGAGAAAACATCAATAATTGATAAAGTTTAAAAATATTATGTATACTGACTTTAGCTCACCATGTTGGACTATTAAAGACTATATTGAGCTAACCTATAGTAATAGTCAATTTAATTTTTGATATGGTTGAGGTGATTAAATAACTCAATATTTCTAATTTTATAGGTTTGACTTGATTAAATCATCTAACCTCACCATATTTTTAGTTTGAGTCAACTTAGATTAACTCATGCTCACCAAATTATAACTATGATTAGGTTGCATGATTGATCTAATCTCAACTGTTGAGTGGTAACTCACATTTTATCTAAAGTTGAGGGCATGTGTATTCCAATATTTCTATATATGTGCACTTTGCATATTTATATTGCCCTAATCTTATCTCTAAAGGTTTAAAATGATACATCCTTTATCTTTTCAATTCAAATTACCAAAAGGTAAGGTGTTTGCATTGATACACATATGTATTCTTAAACCTTTTTCTCTTTCAATTTAAATCATTTCAATGCTTTTGATTTCAAATTATATGCATTAATTATATACTATAACATGATATTCATTGTAGGTTAGTCACTAGTAAATCACTAAAGTTGGACTCATGAAAAGGTAATATGTGTTATACATACCAAGGTATGCATTATTTTTCATTTAAACTAGTAATTTAATTAATATATTAAAGAGGGGACAATGTAGACACTATTTATAAATTATATACTATCTCAGTCTTGTACACTTGGTAAATATATATCATGGATATACCTTCAACTTTTAAATCCTTTCTGTTACCAAAAGACTCACATACACTATTTTTCTCTACCAAATTGCTTATCTCTTATTTTGACCAATGTTATTCTAATGAATTAAACATTTTATTATGTTTAAAATGTTATAAACCTACTTATCTTATATTCTTACAAGTTTTGGACCTATGCCTATTTTTTAGCTATCTAGATACTTGTCTCAATCATATGCCTATGTTGATACAAGTGTCATATCCAAACGTAAGTATTTAGTACCCTAAAATCATCTTTTTTACAAATGAAACACACACACACACACACACACACACACACACACACACACACACACACACACACACACACATTGTGAGATATTCTCCAAAAGGATTGGTATATATGAATGACCAATCCTCATTCATTCTTCACCTAGCATAGACCAAACAACTCACAAGACAACTTACCAAAATTATCTTATCAAGCATTCAAGTGAGCAAAGATTCCATATTTTTTCCTATTTCCATATCAGTCATAGGAAAAACACATCTATAGGTCTGAATTACTAAAGTATCATTTCATGATTCATATTTTCCAAGTTACAAGTTATGTCACTCTATGCACTTGCTTATCACACATTGCATTTTCATGCACACACAAGCCCACACATAGGGGATAACTAAATGAGTCTGATGCCCTCTTCATATTAGTGGATAAGTAGGTATCACCCACTGATAGAGGGGTATTTGAGATTATCTTGACATCATGAGTCTACTAACCCATTTTTTCCATAGCCATTATGAATATGAAGAAATAGGGTTTTGCTATTTGCTAAGGAGCAATAACCCATGATCTAGATCTGAGCACACTAGAGTAAAGATGAAATTGAACCTAGAATATTCTAAGTGGTCACATCTAGATCTAGTAGGTATTCCATACTAGACACCTAGGTCCAAGTTAGATAGAAGCATTAATGCAATTATCCAAGGTTGATGTAAGTGTTTGAGGCCATAGAGGTATAATTTTCAAAACTAAATGATTGATCCAAAATCCATATCTAATCTATTTCCTTTTTATTCTAGATACAAATATGTATTATCATTAGAACTAGCTAAGTATCTTGTTTTCATTATCATTACAATATCTAGCATAGTTATGCTTTTTATTTTTAACATATCTTAGTATATAAATTTAGAACACTGTTTATCTAAGTTTACAAATTAATTGACCTACTATAGAGATAATTTATCACTCTTGTGCCCTAAACTATTTCTATTCCCATTAATCCTAGATTCTCTTATCTATATTGTAGGGTTAAATAGTTTCTTACATGTTGACTTTATCTTGTCAATAAGTCAACTTTATTTTTTAAGTCTATTTTTAGTTATCTTAGAGTTTATTTTTAGGAATATTTTTTTTATTTAGTTGTTAATTAAAGGTATTAATTTAGTTTTCCCTTTATACTTTTTATATACATAATTTGTCATTCAAGTTATTTTTTAATAGGTTTGTTTTAGTTTTAATTGTGAATATAGAATTTTACATAAATAAATGTGGAACAATAGTTCTTATCATAAATTATTATTTTTTGTTTAGATCTAATTTTATTTTATGTATTCATAAAGAAAAATAAGCAAGTATATATTTTCTAATTTGAAGTGATTTAGTAACTATTTTGTCAACAATCACGCTTACAACACAACAAGATTAACAACTAATAATTTTGAGATAGATTGTTTGATACATAGCTTTAATATTAGATTAAATCAAATCTAAGTCGTAATCCCTCCATAATCAAAACCTTAATTTGGTGTCAAATTCTTGTTTAAGAAAGGTTCAGAATGGTTTTATTTAATTATCAAAAGTGTCATGGCTTCCATGAATTATACTTCTATGAATATTCACATCTTTAATCATGATAACTTTGAATATTGGAGAGATCATTTGAATAGAATACTTATTTAGAAGGGAATTTGGAAGAGTGTTCTCCATGGGTACACACCACCTCAATATTAAAATAATTTGATTAAATATCAAATAATAATAATAATAATAATAATAATAATAATAATAATAATAATAATAAAATGTGGATGCACAATATTTTTTCTATCTTCAAAGTGTCATAGACCTAAGTATCTATCCAATAATTATTGGTTGCAAAAATGCCTATGATGCATAGAATACCTTGAAATTTTCATATTAAATAACCATTAAGGTTAGAGAAGAAAAAATCTAAACTATTAAAATGAATTTTTCAAATTTTAAAATGACTAATAATGAAGCAGTTAGAGAATATTGCATTAGTATAAATTACTTGGTGCATGAAAGATAGTTTGTGGAGAAACTATAGAAGATAGTATTATAGTAAAGAAAACTTTGAGATATTTAACTCAAATATGGATACATATTTTGATCACTCTTGATAATTTTAAACATGAACATTATAATCATTAATGAGTTAGTGGGTTCTCTCTTGTTTCATGAGGATTATATGAGACTATATGTAAGTGATCAAGAATAGGCACTTAAAACCAAGGTAAAGGTTTCAAAGATCAAAGAGAAAAAATAAAAAAATATCCAAAAAAACAAATTAAAAGGAAAAATATGAAACTAAGTTCATAGGTAAAATCAATACATACTTTATTTTCATTATTACAAAAAATCATGACACTTTATAAAAGTTTATAGGATATTGGCAACTAAAAATCAAGATAATCAAGAGGATGACGACAAGGCATCCCAATATTAAAAAAGTGAGGATTAATAATATCATATTATTGTATCACATGTTATGTGGAAATAGAGAAATAAAATAATCTTTGGTTTCTTTATTAAAGTTATTCAAATTAATGGTAAGTCACAAAGTTACTTTCAACAAGTTAGATAATTCATTAAAAAGCTAAGTGAAATGACAGATGGAAAGTCCATCAAAGTTGAATGAAATGGTAGAAAGAAAATAACCACAAGTAAATAGGTCATAATTTAATTTGGAAATATTTTTTAATATGATATTTATGACTTGAAAATTCATACACATGTTTTTAATTCAATAGAAATCAATTTTAGCTCTTCACAAGAGACTAGTCATCCATCTTCATCAACTTTGAGTAAGAACAAGTGTTTTTTAAATCCACATTCAACCAATCAAATGTTATATCCTAATTATTAGATGAGAATAATAAGGCTTAAAAATTAGGAAGGTCATTGGTTTTATGATGTTTATGATGAAAATATTATGTTTTCATTGTCATTTGTGGCTAGTAAACCTAGAAATTATGTAGAAGCTAGTCAAAAGAAAGAATGGGTTGATGATATGAAATTAGAGATGGATTAAATTGAGATGAATTATATGAGAAATATTTTTAATCCTCCATTAAATAAATTTATAATAATAACCAAGTGATTCTACAAGACTAAATTCAATTTTAATGGTATTGTTGACAAGCTAAAAGCTAGAGTAGTTGCAAAAGGATTTGCATAGACATATGGGCTTGATTATGAAAAAAACTATGTACCTATGGCATATAAATATACTATATTAATAATAATTGTTTTTATATACTCATGAAGTATATAAAAAGGAAGTATTCATTTGTAAATCTAAATATACCCAAGACATGTTAAATAAGTTCAATCTTCAAGATTATAGGTTTGTGGACACTTCAATTACAAGTGGAGAAAATACAATGAGATAATATAGGAGTCCTTCAAATTATGAAATTATTTGTATAATAATGGTGGGAATTTTGATGTATCTCACTATGATGATGTCCAATATCAGTTATGGGGTTCTACTAATTTCTAGATTTATAGGCAAACCATCACTTAAGCATATGTAAGCAGTGAAGATTATTTTTAAATATGTCAAAGGTATTTATAATACTGATATTAATTTTAGACCAATAATTTTAATATGTATATTTTAATATACATGTTCAAATTTGGTAAGATATCTTGATGATAAGCAATCAACTTCATGTTATTGCTTCACACTAGGAAGTGGGTTGGTTCCATAGTCTTCAAAAAAATAAGCTAAAATTGCATTATCCTCTATTGAGTATGAATGTATGACCATTACATCAGTTTAAACATAATGGTTATATCTAATAATAATATTTTATAATTTTAAAGAGGCTCAACTTGAGCTAACATTAATTTTTTGTGATAATAATGGGGCAATACATTTATCCAAAAATCTAGTTTTTCATGTTATAACCCAACATAGTGAACTCAAACATCATTTTATCAAAGACTTGGTCATTTATAAATACTTTTTCATTGATTATTTTAGAACTAAAGATCAATTTTATGATATTATCACTAAGGTATTGCACAAGTAGATTCATGGAAGACTTAAGAAGATGATAGGTAGTTATCCTCTTTGTATCAAAGGGGGGAATGTTGAGTATGATGCCAATATTAGAAGTTGATTATTAATGTTATGTTTATTTTATTTAGTGTTTTTTTAATTTTAAGAAGATTATTTAATTTATTTATGTATTAGATTAATTTTTTGGTCAATTTTGGATATTTTTTAGAACTTTATAAAAATAGCTAGAAATGTTAGTTACAGGACAATTCACTAAAGATGTACTTAACTGAGCTAAAACACTTATCCCTTCATCCCCAAGAGGTAAGTTTAAATTTTTAGTATTGTGTTTACTGAAATTAAAATTATTTTAGTCAATTTTCTATTTTTTAGGGATTTGGGGCACCTGGCTTGTCTAGTGTGAATGAGTTGTTTAATTGCTAAAAAAAGGCTTCTTATATATTAATATTTTTTTTAATATATCAACCTTATTTTCTTGCACCTATTTTTATTTATATTATATTATATTTTTATTTTAATAAGTGGATAATCAAATTTATTAATTTTATTTTTCACTTTATGTTTTTTCTAGACAACTTGTCATGCAAGTATCTTGTAATATGCTTGTTTTAACTTTAATTATTAATAAAAAAATTTAGAAAGAAGTGTGATACAATATTTATTATTGGAAATTATTTTTTAATGTATTTAACTCTAATTTTATTATAGGAATTCACAAATTAAAACCATCAAGCATGTCTTTTCTAATTTGAAGTTATTTAGTATAGTTTTTGTCAGCAATCATACTTACAACACTAATAGATTAATAACTAGTAATTTTAGGACAAATTGGTTGATACATATATTAAATTTTATATTGAATAAATTTTTTATTTTAACTCCCTCCATTCTCAAAAATTTCATCCAAATCCTTCATGCCAACAAAAATCCTTCATTAAACACACCTTTTGATTCACCCTCCTTACTAGCACCCTCTATCATAGGGGATGCGATTGTATCTTTTTAAATTGGAAAAAATCTAACATATAAATAAAAAAAGTTATCAAAAAATATCCACAAGACATATATAAAGGTTTCATTGGTGTGTGTGTATATATATATATAGCAAAATCAAAATTAAAAACTTTAAAAAGAGAAATAAAATTATCCATAGGTGAAAGCAATTTATATGGGACCTTGGGTTATATGGTGCCTTGGCTAAGTACCATGATGAAATACAACCTCTATCATCATGCATAATATGTTCTCTACAAGTACCTAAAACTTGGGGTTAGATCCATTTCATCCATCCATTTCTATCATAAACCATCCTAATAACTATCTCCTCCTCATGCCATTATGCCCATCCATTTAGAGCTCTAGACAAACTCATACTTTGACATCCTAGCTATAATCCCCCTTAGCCATACCATATTCCATACATCCTAAATAAATCCCATCTTCCCATCTTTTATTCTCACCTTTGACCTTTGATAATAACATGGAAGTAGTCTTGAGACCTATTCTAGAAACATCATGGTATATACTCATAATGGTACTTTAATGACTAGACACTTGGTTCTTAGGTAACATGGTCCTTGTATTTCTCATCTCTAATCCTTCCCTCATTCCATTCACTATCACTGACATCCCTAGTGTTAGAGAAGGATTTTCATTTGTTTATCACCTCATCAAAATACATAAAATCTAAAAACAAAAAAATATATTGATAAAATATAAAAAATCCAAAAACATCACAAACATAGAAAACCATAAAAATCAAATAAATAGAAACAAAATAATAACAAAACCACATACTCTGAAAAACATTTGCCTTGTCCTAAATCTTATTAAAATCCTTGATCATTTTTAAACAAATATAAAAAATAATTGAGATATATCATTCCCAATCCAACCCCATCACATATATTCTTACATATGGTACAATTAAACTATCTTTACCATCAATCCTCAAAAATCAATGTTTTTAACTTGGTAAGGAACACCACATTTGATTTTGTGTTTTATGTTTTTGTGTTCTTATTTTTTTATTTTGTGTTTGTTTACTTTTCTAGTTGAGTCTATGGAAATCCTTTTTCATATTATAATAGAGCCATCATGATTTCCCATATCATGATGCATCATGTCATGCATCATATCAAAAATAATGTGGCTTAAACATTTAGAAATATGTACAATATTAACAATAAATCATCCATTTCTCATTATATAAACACATCTCACTTCATCTACATTCCTTCATAAAAATTCAATCATTATAACTAAATATCCATAAGTAACTATATTTTTATCACTACCTAAGTGAGTTTAAATAATAATGCAATAGGAATATTAAGCTATTATACCATCATCAAGCAAATCTACCAACAACCTATCAATTCCATAATCCATCTACATGATCACTCATCATCAATTCATGCAATTTGTTAATTTCTTATGATATTCTTACACATTAATCAACTAAATCACACCATCCATCTAATCCAATATAATGTATTTTTAATGTAATATACCATTCCCAAATCTAACTCCTTGCATATATTATTTTTTGGGGGCAATAAAATAATGTAGCTTTCTTGAGATATTTTGTTCCCAATATGCTCCCTTGCATATATCATTGTTTGGATAAAATAAATATATCATAATAAATCAAAATGTGCAAACATTAGCTCAAGTGGTTTAATATCATTCATACATTAATCTCATCCATCCATAATATTCACCAACATAGATATATCCATAGCCATCATACTCAATCATCAAATGTGCACCATTCAATTTTAGCCTTAATTTATCCATACTAACCCTTATCCTCATTTTGAGATCCCATATGTATCTTTCATCCCAACATGTTCTTGAGTGGGCATCATACCTAATCATACCTAACCATAGTACCACTAGGGCCATCCTAGTGGATCCATATATATTATTTCACTTTCCTTAAAAATTGGTTAATTTTTTTAGTTATAACACCCTTTAAAATAAGGGAAAATGTAAACACCTAAAATTCACCACTTTGTTGTCATCATTAATCTTCTATCATTAACATTCATCACTTATCGTAACTAATTCACTCATTAATCTAGATTATTATGACATCACCTCCATTTAATTAAATAACCCCATATTATATATATATATATATATATATATATATATATATATATATATATATATGCCAACATCACACTTTGATTCATTAACTTATTAATCTATATTAGTTATATTAATTAATCACTAATTAATCACACACACAAAATTACACATAAACAAATAAAAATAGATCATAATTATCTAAGCCACTTCATCATCCCCCTTAAAACCCCACATTTAATTCATTTTCAAACCTCATTAAATAATTACACATCTTAAAAACCTCATTGAAGACATTTTTACATATTCCAACAAACTTACTTATGACATTCAACTCATTCAATGTCCTTTCAACAAACTTGACCACTTATTTCAACCAAATCATAAATCCTCAACAAGTCCATTGAATGTATTTGATTTGAAGTCTGAAGATCCACCACTCAATTTAAAAAATAATAAATATATTCAAATTAAATATAAATTTTATTTTCCCTCTAAAAATATATATAAATCAGCATCCTCTCCTCTATTGAGAGGACCATCACATAAGATCAAAACTATCATCATGAATTGACTTGTAATAAAATCTATCAATACAATTATAATCATGCTATTGAAATATATTGAATAGGAGTTTTATTTTAATAAACCACATATTAAGTGATCAAGATAAAATCCAAGGTAATGAATTAGAGGCGTCTTCATTATTTTTTGGTAAAGGTACATCTTGTGTTTTTCTCTTTCAAGATATATCTAAGGTTTATTTTGAGTTTATAATAGGATTTATTTATATTTTATAGTTTATAGTTTTAATTTTGAGTTATTTCATTCACAACCATCAATGTTATTTTACCAAAAGGATCTAGCAAAGTGAATTTCTCCCCACCTATTTTGGGAAGATCCTTCAAACATCCTCCTCATCCTTCACAAAATGGAAATAGTGAAATCCATCAACCTTTTTCCCTAGCTAAGATTAGGAAATTCCTTCTTATACCCTCACCTAGAGATTTTCATTCTTCTTGTCCTAGTTTTCATTGGTATGATCCTAAAAAAAAGGTTTCATGTGAATTGGGGTCATTCTCATGAAACCTATAAGCAACTTAAACATGTAGATTTTGAATTATTGCTTGGTCCAAACTTTAATCATGAATCCATGATTAGTGTTTTATAAATTTTGGGATATATAGATGTTATATCCTAATTATATAAATTTCTATGTAATCATAATGTTACAAATATGAAATAAATGACACAAACTGATTTGAAACTTATTATATTTTGAAATATTGTAAGTGTAGACACCTAAAATTGGCCATTGATAACCTTCAACCAATATTTTCACCAATTTCTACTAAAATGCAAAATTTGGCCTAAAAACACTAAAACACATTAAAAGAGTTGAAATTATTATATTCAAGTTCAAATTTTTGCCAAGGTATAGTTAAATGGGGTAATGCAATTTATGAAGCAACTAACTTTAATCAAATCATTTCAAGTCAAAATGGCACTTTTACACTTGGGTGCTTTAGATTCCTCTTTTATACCAAATTTATTGTAAGAGACACATGACTTTGTTGTTTTACATTAGAAACATCCTAAATAGGAATATAATTCCAATGCATCTAACATCGACTTCCAATTCTCATCCAATCAAATTTTGAGCCAATAAAAAGATATTTTGACCTATTTGATTAATTTATGCACCAAGGGCCAAATTTTGCATCAAAATTGCCTAATGTTTAAAAGTTAATTAATTAAAATCATCATCCTAATTAATAAATCTATAGAGATTTTTGAATCTTTTTTTTGGAAATGAATATTGAATAACTGCATTATTAAGTGACATCATTTCTTGAAAAGACATCCCTAGGCCATAAATGCATAAAATATCTCCTTAAGCCACCCCATGCCTCATTAAGAACCTCTCATACTTCATCAATGCCTCTTATACCTCATAAATTCCCCTCTATCCCTAATATTTATGAGGGATATTTATGGAATTTAATTACATAATTGGTTTTATTCATGGCCTCACATCTCAATCTTGAGATGGATGGTCATGGTTGATCCTAGACCATTTTGGAATTCTATAAATAGAAGAGCCATGAACATGAATTTTAAGTTATCTTGGTGCAAATTTATAATTCTAAATTTATTCTAAAAGTAAATATAATTAGTGTTATAATTCTAAATTATTTAACCAAGCCAAACCCACAAGCCACATGATGCCAAGAGGAGGTGGAGGATAGCCGAGCTCCATTGTAACATACCTTTTGAAGCACAAAACTGAGCAATCCACTTCAACAAGATATATGTAGCATCCAAGTAAGGTGAAGTATCTATTTATCTTTACATTCTAGTTGTGTTTCTTATTTGTTTTTTATTAATAATCTCTCCCCTTGAGATAGGATTAGGGCATTAGTTTAGTGTGTTCTTTGTTTGGATTTGATTTCATTCACTAATACCATACTAATTTCCCTTATTGCAAACCTATGTTCAAAAATGGAATGTATAGTGGGACCTAACCTCATAAATTTAGTCAAATTTCAACTATAATCAATATACTAACCATTATCATGTAGGATCTCAGAGTGTAGAGGAAGAGAAGGTAAAACTTTAAGCAAAAATCCATCTTTTATAGGTCATGGTTTTTGATTTCGAGACTGTGTAACCTAGCTCTACTATGTGACCTAATTCTCCCCAAATCAACCCCAAATCACCCCAACTTGACTCCAACTAGACCCCAACTTTACCCCAACTCACCCTAACTCAACCCCAACTCACCCTAACTTACCCTAACTCATGCCAACTCAACCCCATCTTACACTGACTCACCCCAACTCACCCTAAATCATCCTAACTCGACCCCAACTTGACCCCAAATTATCTCAACTCAACCCTAACTCACCTTAAATCACCTCAACTCACCCCAACTTGACCCTAACTTGACCCCACCTTGACCCCAACTCAATCCCAACTAGTCCTGACTCTACCCTAACTCACCCTAACTTGACCCCAGTTCACCCTAACTCACCCTGATTTACCCCAAATCACCTATATAACTAAACTCAATTATGCAAAACTTGAGAGCTCATTTTTCAAAATTCTTTATCTCATCATCTAAAGTGCTTCAAAGTAGGCGGTCAGAATCTTGTTTTTGTAGGGTCAAAGTAGCATTTTAGCACTATTTTACTTGTTTAGAATAAATATAAATTTCATTTTGGGTATTTAAAATGAATTAGTCTAATAAAACACTTCAAATTGGGCTTAAAACAAATAGTCTAAAACATACACATTTAGAATTGTGGGTTTAAAATGAACATAGTTATGTTTTTTCTTGTTTTGATTATCAAAAGAAATTTAAAATTTTCAAGTTAGCTATTAACATAATACAAACATTTCAATTGGTGATTAAATAATGAGCTTAATCAAATACTAATATTTTGTCAATCTTGTTCAAATTGTCTATTTGGGGTCTAAAAATAACTTAGTTTGTTTTTATGCCATAGACGTTTATCAAGTTTTTACAAGTTCAATCAAATGCCAAAGGGACCAAACTTCACAACACATTTCATTTGGTGTCTTAAAATGAACATAACATCATGTAGTTTTGTTAAGTTTATAATCATTCATTTGTCATGCCTTGTTTTTTTATTTCTTGTTTTCATGAGAAGAGTTGTGTGTATGCTCTCCCATCCATCCCCTTTAGGGAACTTTTGGGATCAAAAGTGCCAAATTATTTTTAGGTGGTTTGAAATTATTTCTATTTGCACATTTTAAAGGCAAGGGGATAGTAATAAATCTAATCATCACTCTCAATTTGGTGTAAAGAAATTAACCTCACTTCAATTGTTTGTAAACTTATTTCTTGTGTGTTTTAGTGAAAAGAGACATGCGTGTATGTTCTCCCATCCATCCCCTTTAGGAAATGTTTGGGATTAAAAGCATCATTTCATCACACTATGAGCCTAGTCTAAGGCATAAAAAGAATGTCATTTAAATCAATCCCCCAAAAATTGTAATAGTATTGGGTGATCTTAATGGGACCATAAATCTTTTTATTATGTCATTTATTTCATGCATCTTGGTTTGTGATGGGGACTTAATTACCTCCCATTAGTTCTTTAGATAAGTTTTGACTTGACGCTTCATCTCTCAGCATTGTCTTCAACCCCTCTCCATCAAGGGTATATCAATTGGGATCCCATCACTAGTATGATAGTTTGAATGGTTAAACCATCTCTATTAGTAGAGTCTAAGCCTAAGAATTTTGAGAATGTTGGAAATCACACTAAACTAAGCAAGAAATGGATATAGTGGTTGTAAAAAGGGAAATACCTTTTTACAACAAGCCATATGACACAAACCCAAATGACATGCACTTATTTTATTTTCTGATGTGAAAGTCATATGCATTTGATCCATATAGAAACATTCAAAAAATAATTAGTTTAGGTAATCCCACTTTTCCATACCTTGTTAGTTTAAGATTTAAGTTGATTAGTTGGCTGGTTTATCTTTATCTTAGATTATGTGGTATTTTTTGAGAGTCAAAACTTGATGTTAATAAAAAATGACATAAATAAACACTTTTTATCCAAATTTATTTGAATAAGGAGGTGTTAGGTTGTCCAGGTGAAAAACATATTTTTCCTTGTTTAAAATCATCTCATACACTTTATGTCATATCTTTATATTTGGCACAGTTATTTTGCTCATTTGAGTTTAGACCATTTTCCATATTTTTTCAAAGTCCCTCATTGATAGTTTAAATTTTAAATTAAAATATATCAATTTTTAAAGGTTGATGTGTGAAATTGGGTTTACCACTTTGCACTTGACTAGTTTTAACTTGAGTTCAATTCCCAATTTGAATTGAGGGACATTTTTAGACTCAACATCATTATCATCATTTGCTAAGACTCAAGTCATCTGGTGTGTTTACTAAAACTTTGAGTCTTAAACATTTATTACCCATCCTATTTTACCATTTTTCCATTTGATATCACACTCATGTCTGTGAGAAATTTATCCAAATTTACGTGTGGATATTATTTGAGTTAAGGAGAGTGGTATTATGTTACTAAAGTCATGGTAAACCATTTTTTCCTAAGTGTATTAAAACAAGTATTTATCACACCTTTTGAGCATTTTAGCATTGTTATACTACTCAAATTATTTTGAAAATTGTTTCATAGTCCTATTCACATAGAATCCAAGTTGTTTCAAAGTTTTAATCATTTCGAGTTTTCTTTGAGAGCCTTTGCCTAGCATGGTTACACCATTCACTTTTGTCTATTTTATTTGTTCATGGATCCTATCCTTATCATTATTTATGCTTTTTTTTAGGCGAACTCAACATTTATCTAAGATTTTTTTTGCTTTATGGCTTATGCCAACTAATCATGTTTATATTTGATTATATATGCCAGGTCTATGTCAAATCCATTTTCAAACTTGTTAGATTAAATCAAATCACATCATGCCTTTATTTCAATTCTAGATTTTGACATCATTTGGCAAAAAGTCCTAGCATGGCCTATTTGAGCCTAGACTTTGACTC
The DNA here is from genome assembly GCA_037957365.1 of Torreya grandis. Taxonomy (NCBI): domain Eukaryota; kingdom Viridiplantae; phylum Streptophyta; class Pinopsida; order Cupressales; family Taxaceae; genus Torreya; species Torreya grandis. The sequence continues at coordinate 781,599 of JARHVA010001962.1, read as the reverse complement.
CATGTATGGATTAAAGACCTTGTGATTCTTTCCCCTTTCCAAGTTTATACCTTGTTTAGAACACTTTGACCTAGACTTTTGACATGCTAGTTTTTATTCAAATGCTTGATCTTTTGTGTGTATGACATTTTACATTAGACATTTGATGTTAGAATATTTTATGACAAGTCTTAGCATAAACTATTTTGGAGATATAGGTCCATGATCAAATCATTGTTTAGAGATACATCTCCACCCTTTTGACCAAGTTAGACCAAGGTTAAACCATTTGTCCTTTAGACATAGTTTTTAAAATTTTGAATAACTCTAAGACTTTTATTTTAGAGCTTTCAACATTTATGTAGACATGTCTTACTACACTTATGGTGGAATCACATACAATCCAATTTATGATAGAATCGATGCACAAATTGACTATAACCAAATGCTTACTTACGATCCAACTTGAGGCCTTGATTGGTATGAAGAGGCTTGTGAGGAGAAATTTGTTAAAGACCCAACTATAGATATTGTTTTTTGGGATATGGATCCATACCCTCTTTACAATAATCATTACATGAAACAAAATCAAGAACTATCTTATGATCTAACTCGAGATTGGGATGATATGGTTTAAGATGAGGACTTAGATGATTTGGCTTGTGTGAGCTACCATTATCCACAATGCCCTAAACTTATCCTTCATAGACCTCATGATTTGGCTTGTATGAGCTACCAAGATCCATAATACCCCAAACTTATCCTTCTAAGACCTCATCCTTTGGCTTGTGCAAGATACCAAGCTCCATAGTGCCCCAAACTTATCCTTTTAGGACTTCATATTTTGGCTTGTGTGAGATACTAGATCTACAATACCCCAAACTTATCCTTCTATAAATTAATCCTTTGGCTTGTGTGAGCAATAAGGCTTCACAATGAAATACCATTTCTATACCAGGACCTAGCCCTTTAGCTTATATGAACATCCATAATGCCCTATCATTATCATTATCCAAGATCCATAATGCCCTATCATTATCCAACCACTGATTATTCTTCATCCATTGCCAATAGTTCCCTACATAGAAAACCATAACCAATCCAATCACAACCTCAACCAATATATTCATTCAAAGACCAAGATGTGTTTAAAATTTGTATTTTCCAGCTCATTAGAAACCAAGGCCAAAAGAACCAACCAATCCATGATGTTTTTGATAAACCAACCATTTATGATAAGTCAATCTAGGATGAATCACCTTTTAATCCTATATCAATTATCAAGAAGTCTCACTTGATGAGCCTGTCTTTGTTGACTCATTTCTTAATGATTATAATTACCTTTGGGCAAATCATTACCTTGACCATATGCTTATTTTTCAAGGGCCTCCTTTTGATAATCCAATCTTTAAGGAGTTGTCTCTTGACCTTTTCCCATCTTAGAGGAGTCCCACTTTGACAAACTAGTTTTTATGGATCCCATTATGTCATCACATGTCATTACTTGTCCAATACTAAACATTCAACAAGAAATCATTATAATAAAGTACACATTAGATGAAGAATCAAAATTAGTGTCAGGTTCTATTCTTGAATTGACATTTGATTTAGCCTCAAAATCAAAATAAACATTAGTCTCAACATCAGATTCAAAGTCTTTTGAGTCAAAATCAAACTCAAAAGTAGAATACATTCATGACTGTTACAATATTGGTTACACATTCCTCATAGATTAATTTGAATACATTTATGATCTTTTTAAAAAATTTGAGGATGATTACTTTAGCATCACCACAAGTTGTCCTAGTATCTTTTATGAGGATTATATATCCAGCCACCATTCCATTTCCACCAACCAACATACCCATGTTATTGGCATTCCACCTATCACAAGTGTTGATTAGGACTGATAAAATTACACTTGATTGAACTACATCCATGGTGCCATAGTAGTTGAAGAAGATTAAGGAGGACAAGACCACATTCATGTATGAGAAGAATAATCTCTTAGTGAAACCTTTTTAGAGGCACTAAGGGACACAAAATTTTAAACTCAGCATCTTTTAGTGATTTTTTTTTGAAAACACTAAAATATAATCAAAGTTGTAAGTCAATGTTCGTTAGTGAAACCTTCTTAGAGGTGGTATGGGATAATCAAGATAAATTCATTGGTGAAAACCTCATCGAGGTGCCAATAGCTAAGCACAAAAGTTATTCACTGATTAATGATGACATTATCAAAGATCAAATCAAAAAAGCTTCCACTTTATAGCCTAATCAGATGGTATTTACTCTCAGGCCCAAAAAAAATAATAATTTGGTGGTCCTATTGAAGTAATCATAATCAATGACCAATGAATATCATAATAATATTCTTGGCATCTAAATCTACTGGTAATTCTTGATAGAGAAAATATTTCAACAAGGTATGGGATATGAATTAACATGATTGATTATTCTACTTTTATCATTTGCTAATCAGGATGCACATCTCCACTTCAGTAAGAATAATATAATCTTTTATAATGCCTAGGCCAAATCCAAACATGTATCATACTATTTCAAATTACCATATCCATTTTCCCATGCCACATACCTAGCCATTCACCCCATCACTTAGGGGAAAACCTCTTACTATTCTATCTAATTAATCAAATCATCATTATCCTTAGCAATACCATACCATCCTATCATTCCATTCCTATCTAGACCAAATCCTATTTTTTGTCATCTTATCCAATCTTGTTTTGATCTTGGTTCCTTTGTTTCTTATCATACTTTTTACTAGGGGATTTTGTTCTAGTTTTAAATCTTACCAAATTCATGTTCCAATGATAGTATATAAAAGTAGTGTGATAGTTGATTTGGAAAGATATCTTTCATTTTTCATCCTATATCAAGTTTTTTTATGTGACCCTAATTATAACTGCCTATGGGTAAATTAGTGTTCACTGGTCTTATTACTAATTATAATCATCTATAGGAAAATTATTATCATTGACCTATGCCATTGTATCCTAGTTATAACCACATATGGGAAAACTAGGGGCAACATTTTTTATCAAACATTGCCTCATCACCTTGTAATTATCGTTTCCATTTGACTAGCTATTTATTGGATTTGAGAACTTGTTGGGACCTAGTTGGTTTTTCCCTACCTTTTGTGTGGATGGAATTAATTTGACTTGAGATAATTTTAAAACTATGTAGGCTATGTTAAAATCATGTATACGCCACCTCAATCTACTCTAATCCATGCTCTCTCCATTTTATGAGCCACCTAAGCTATGTTCTCATCATTTTATGAGCAACCTAAGCCACACTCTCACCATTTTATGAGCAACCTAAGCAATGATCTCACCATTTTTTGGGATTTAACCATTTAGTATCTCATCATTATTGAATGAGTTAAGCTAACTCAAAATTCCAAAAAAATTTGTCTTTTGTAAGCCTAATTAGTTATCCTCCATTCACCCTACTGAGGCATGGTCATTATAGGATGCTTTCTATTGCTTTTGTTCTCAAGATTTATATATATATATATATATATATTCAATTAATTATTTGTTTGTTTTTATCATTTTTGCCTTGACTCAATTTAAATGTGTTTATTGGGTGATTCCTTACACATTATTCTTGAGTCTATCCATTATTTATATGTCAACATTGTCATCATGGTTTTAATCCTTCATGCATTATTTGTGAGTGTTTATTGGATTGGGAGTCTGTCATTATGCATATTTTGGATAAGTATTCATGGTTTTCTATCATGATGTCTATCATCACTTTATAAAACAAAAATTAGCTTCAAAAAGGTCAATAAGTAATGAATCCACTTAAATTTTTCCTTAGTACCTTGGCAAATCCTTCCACCCATCTTGATAAAATCAACCCATTAACCATTATAGTTGTATTAATGTCAATAAGGATGTTGACATCCTAATTGGTAGGTACAAATGAATATTTTACAATGATCAAATCTTATTCTTCTATCCATCCCTTTCATCATTTTATGCATCCTTGTATGCCTAATTATTTGTGACTTCTTTAGTCATTAGACCATCACATATATGTTAACACCATTTCATATTTAATGTATATTCCAAGTTATATCCTTGATTTATGATTTCTAATCAAACCTAACAATGGCATAATCATATTTTTATACAATTCAAGTCCTTTTAATGATTATAATTGCTTATGGACAAATCATTATTTCAACTTTTATTCTTGATTATAATCACCTTTGGGCAAATTAGTACTTTTTAAATCAATGCATGAAATCATTTTCTCATGTGGATTAATATAAAACATGGGTTAATTACACCTTTATTCTTACTTATTTTTGAGGGACCATCCATCCACATATGTGATAGCCACTCCCTCAAGGGGGCATAATCCTAGGCTTCCCAAACACCATTTGGAACTTTTTATTTAATCATTTTATTTTTAACATACAAGCCTTTACTCATTATTTGAGAATACATTATTATGCCTATGGTTTTACAACATATTACCCAATAGGGAAAAATTGTATACACCTAAATTTGGCCATCAATAACCTCCAACTAAGCTTTTGACCAATTTCTACCAAAATGCAAAATTTAGCTTAAAACACTAAAATGCATTAAAAGAGTTTAAATTGTTATATTAAAGTGATATTTTTTGCCAAAGTATCATTAACTATAATAATTAAACTTATTAATCAAATAAATTTGATCAAATCATATCGAGTCAAAATGGCATTTTCACACTTGAGTGCTCTAGATTGCTATTTTCTACCAAATTTCTTACACAAAAGATGTACCTTTGTTATTTTGTGTGGGAGACATCCTAAATAGGAATATGGTTCAAAAAAATATAACATAAACTTATAATTCTAATCCAATAAAATTTTGAGCCAATAATAAGATATTTTAACCAATTTGATTAATTTGTGCACCAAGGGCCAAAATTTGCATCAAAATTGCCTAATCATGTTTAAAAGCTAATTAATTAAAATCATTAGCCTAAATAAGAATTATATATATATATATATATATATATATATATATATATTTGAATATTTATTTTTGGAAATGAATATTGAATAATGGCATCAATAAGTAACATCATTTACTAGAAAGACATACCTAGGCCATAAATGCATAAAATATCTCATCAAGCCACTGTATGTCTCATTAAGACCCTCCCATGCCTCATCAATGCCTCCCATGCCTTATAAATTCCCCTTTATCCCAAATATTTATGGGGGATATTTATGGAATTTAATTACATAATTGGATTTATTCATGGACACACATCTCAATCTTGAGAAGGATGGTCATGGTTGATCCTGAACCATTTTAGAAATATATAAATAGGAGAGCAATGAATATAAATTTTAAGCTATCTTAGTGAAAATTTATAATAATAAATCTATTTGAAAATACATTTAAATTAGTGTTATAATACCAAATTATTCAACCAAGCCAAATTCACAAGCCACATGGTGCCAAGAGGAGGTGGAGGATAGGCAAGATCTATTGTAACAGACCTTTTGAAGAACAAATCCAAACATGCCACTTTAACAAGCTATTTGGAGCATCCAAAGAAGGTGAATTATTTATTTATCTTTGCATTCTATTTGTGTTTATTATTTTGTTTTGTTAATATCATCTCCCCTTGAGATATTCTTAGGGTGTTAGATTAGTGTGTTCTTTGTTTGGATTTGATTTCATTCACTAACACCATACTAATCTCCTCCTATTGCAATCCTATATTCAAAATAAAAAGGAAAATTATCAAAGAGATAAAAAATAGTTTTAAATTGGATTTTAAGGAATATAAGTGTAATTATGATATTGAATGTTTATTGTATAATGATGCTATAAATTAAGAATAATTCTTTAAATAGATCTAGGATAAGGCCATTGGAATTATACATGGGAGACTTGAATTAGTGTCCTTAGGTGCATTCGTGTCCTATGAGGATTTTATATTTGGGATTAATATGATAGGTTTACTTCACTAGTATGTCATGTTTTATTGTGAAAGAGCTCTTGATCTATTATGGACTCCATTTTATGCCTTATTTTTCACTTCTAACCCTAGTTCAAGATACCACAAATTATAAATATAAGACAATAGGAAAATGGGTTAGTAGTTAAAGTTTTGATATACCTTAAAACCCACTATGTTGAGTGATTCCAACATACTGATACCCTAAATAGGGATAAATATCTATGTATTTATCCCATGCAATGATGGTGTGTGTGAAAGACTAGTGAAAAATCTTAAATGTTCATGTAATCTATCTTTGAATAATCAATTCAACAAATGAATGGTGAGCTTTGAGGTGTATTCAAACTTAATTTAGTGATACTAGGGTTGTGTGGACTTTGTACTGAGAAAAATAGGTGTCTTTCTTTTAATGTGTAGTTAGATATTTTGATATTTTTCAATCATATGAGCTTCTAGTGGATAGTGGTTATAAAATGTGGATTTATAATTATAATTTTGGAATTTAATTGGATGGGACTCATGAAACATGTAGGATGACCCATTGGGTAATTATTAATTTGAGAAAATATTTATTATTTTTTGAGAGGATGTGTCTAGTGTAATTAGATAAATCTAGGGAGTAGGATAGTCCAAATGGAGTGGCCTTGTTTGAAGAGCAAAGATAAATAAAATAGAAGTGTGGATCAAATTTAAAGTGAGTTTAAGTTATTTAGGATGTTGGATAATGATGTTTAGAATCAAAATTTTCTTAGAAGGTGAGGCTTATCTGCATAATAAGTGAAGGAATGGTGGTCAAGGACCATGGAATTAGGCATGAGCTAAGTGTGTATAAGGAGTGGTCACAAGTACATTATTTTATCAATAAATATTAATTTATGTATCTAAAATTAGAGAATGACACAAAAAATTTTATAAGGTATCTAAGACTTATAACTCTAAGGTCAAACATGATGCTTCACCAAGCCAATGTTAATATTACCATTTATTTCAATCTCCTTCCAAATCACACTCCAAATAAACAACCTATAAATCAAAAATAAACCTTCCCCACCAATAACTAATGTTTTTTAAACCAGGTTAACCTTCACTAATCTAATGATGAATAAAACTTGCTAAAAATTAACAACATGAATCATGTTTTTTTGTACATCAATTCTTATTTCTTTAAGCCTCACATTCCCTATCCTAATTATGTAATTTTTCAATATCATCTTTCACATATTTTTATAGCTATCAAATATGAACAACTTATCTATTATATGCTTTTAAATATCCCAATTGTATCATCTAACCCAATATAGTTTCCTTTCTTAATATTGTATTAGCTAACCTACTGTAGTATATTCCTTCATCAATGTTCATTGTAACTATATCATCTAGCCTAATATAGTATTTCATCTCTATATCAGGTCAAACTATATTGTCTAACTAGATAAAGTTTATTTCATTTACTAGTTATGTTTCTATTGTATCAACCAACTCAGTATAGTGTATTACTATTCCTAACTGTAAATTTACTAAATCTATCAAGTTGATATAGTTTTTTTATGATGTCTTTGATCCACTAAATAGATAATCAAGGATAATATAATTGGCTTAGCCTACCTCAATTATACTAGTAGTGATAAGACTACATGATTTGATTCCCAATAAAATTGAATTTGGGATAATTTCTTCTATAGTTATTTTTCTTTAAAATTACCTTCCTCTTCATTGTCCTATCCAACTCACATTGGCTTCAAGTAATGGGATCGAATATAATAAATTTATAAGTTCTCATCTCAAATTCCTTATCTCGATCCGATGAGGACTTTTCCACATTATCTCATGTATCTTTTGTTTGATATGAAAGTTATCCAACCACCACCTATAGGGCAAGAATATACCTTTCCTGAATATAAGGAAAGAATTTTAAAACAATGTGAATAGATGTCCATCTTAATGGATCAAAATACAAATTCCTATATCTATTTAAAATTTAATATATCATCTATGATCCCTAAATAAAACTTACTTTGTGTGGATGACCCTTCATTTTTCATTAGCATGTAGGTTGGTGATATCCAAGTCAAGTGAGCCTTGACAGATGAAGGATTTGAAACTTGTGTCACCTCATTATAATTCAAAAAAACCTTAGGATAGTCTAAATGGAACCTTAAATATACCCAAATAATGTGCCAAATATATTACCAAAGATAAATGCCTCTGTTAGGATGTGTTTGGATCCATATCACGATACTTATTATAATCTTTAGATTTAAGGTTGTGATTTAATACTTCCCTCTATCATATAAACTTTTTCTTGACCACACTTGGACACATTATATGAGGGTTATGACCTCTTCCACATGTAAACATGTGAAATGTCCTTAAAAAGGTGTTATTTACATGATTCAAGGTGATACTAATCCTTTAAATTTTAAACAAGTCCACAAGCATGGTGTCTTTAAAATTCTAACATTTGAGACTTTACCTATCATTACCTTCCATGAATATAAACATTTTAAGTATCCTATCAATTCAAACTGAGGTTACTGTGATCACCCAATCTTGTGGAAAACATTCCATCCAAATTCCTAGATTTTTATGATGACAAGCTTGATGAAATTAGTCTAAAAATCAAAACATCCCCTCTATCATCGTAGCTCACTTGACACCTACCTTGAAACCTTATTTTCATAAGAAGTTGATTAATAAATTTCCTAATTCAATAGTCATTCCTAATGATCCCACTTCACATACTTATTATAGTGACATAGTGGTATTATCCCTTAATGTAGACCTTACCACTTATGATTACAATTATTATTAGACACTAGATAATCCATACATGTTTGGATACACCCATGATAAGTATGCATAAAACCTCTAGTACTGTTCATCTCTCTAGTACTCCTTCGATGAATCATTGCATTATTTTAGTTTTAATTTAATTAACATCATTCAATATAGCTTTCCCTCTTACTTACTTGACATTTTTTCTTCTTTTAGTTAATGTATATAAATCATAGATGGAGTTAGTTTTACTTCTATTTCACATACATCTCATGTTATTTTTATCCTCTTTGAAGCATGATTGTGTTATGACTTGACCCTATCAGTTTGTTATATTATTTTATCCATTCATCTCACTTCCTCTATAAATGTAGGCCATACATATAAGTCCTGCACCAAATATTTCTCCTAAAGAAATAGTTTTCACCATTTTGTTTATTTTACAGAGTTTATGGTCACTCATAGTGATAATACAAAGTGTAATAGAGACATCTAATACAATAGAACCAAGTTCCTAAATAAAACGACTCTATGACATGAAAGTGATGATTTATTTGATGATATTCTAGATAGGCCTCACCATGATGATGTACACATAGGTCATATATGACACCACATGCCCACCCACCCAAGATGAATAATCTGTATTGCGAGTTTTACAAGATAGCTAGTCATTCGATACTTAGGAGTGCAAATATTGTCAAATATTTTTAACATAACAAAAGCTGAAAAGACATATCACATACTCATGGATAGTTAGATCACCTAAACCTTCATAATCATAGGCACTCTTATTGCTTCCAAAATGGGACTAGTACATGCATTAGTTGACTCATTATTGATCTCTTCGATAGTATATTAATGCACTTCATCTCAAAAAAGCTAAGTTTCCTAGTCTAAAAAACATGTCCACCTCAAAAGATCACACCCATTATTATATCCTTGAATATGTGGAAATATGTATAATATTTGGCATCAATGGTATATAACATCACACAGATAGGAGTAGAATAATATCCAATAATATTTCAAATACTTTATGAGCCCCACACCTCAAAGTTCCCAATAATGCTCACATGGGCCATTTAGGACAAAGGAGTTATCTTCCTTTATGACTAGATCCATCTCTTAGATTTAAATAGGTTTGTAGCCATGACACTGCAAAACTTCCCCACATTTACTAATCTGATCATTAAGAGACTCCATGTCTTCCTCCTTTTAGTTTGCCTAATTTTTATTTAGAGTTCATAAGCTAGACAATCCTAGCATGACTTTCAAAAATAGTTGAAGAGACCATGGTTTAAGTAAGTTATCAATTATAACAAGAGTTAACAGATGGTAGTAATGATGTATGTCAAAATATTTCATGACACTTGTGACCAAATAATTGTTTTATATCATTTCATTCACATTTTCACATGATTAGTATTTCATATTATTATTTTTATCATATGTGGTGCTTGTTGTACATATCTTGATTATATCATGATCTTTTAAATTTTAGCTCTTCAATTTTGAGCATGTATCTTTATTTTTCTATCATTTATATTACTTTATAGTTTTCCTTAATTTCCCTTGTGGCTCTCAAGTATTATCTTTGGGTTTTATTTTTAATATCTTTGGTTTCCCCCTCTTTTCAGGATGATTTGTAGTCAACATTAGTTTCCTTATGGATTTTTTTTGTAAGGGTAAAATATTTAGAAACTAGGACTATTATGGCTATTATTTATCATCTTTGGGTTTATTTTAGCATAATTTTAACATTTATTTAGTTAGCCTTAGTTTTTTTGTGATTCTTTGGTGTCTTTTTGCATTCCCCCTAGTTTGGGATGATATATCTTGTCAATGTTTATGATAGATCATATTTCGGTTATTAAAAAGTATATAGTGAAATTATTAACACCATATCATGTCCCTTATGTGGGTTCCTTTATATGATTTCAATTAAAAATTCCTCTTTTAAGCTAGTCACTTTTGAAGTAAAGTCACTCCCTTCATATGGTCAGATACTAGCATATCTATCATTGTATCACCATTTTCACATGGATATATCTTCCATGATCCATATTCATCCCTTTCCTTTCACATTAGCCACACTTAGGTTAATTTTGAGATTTCATTCTTTCATGTGGTGAAAGTCTAAGATTCTTTTATGCACCATGGTAATTAGGTTGTCCTCTCTAGTGGCTAGGTGCAATGTCTTTGTTAGTTATCTTTATTACCCATGTTTGGTTTTTTATGAATCCATATCAAGGAGGAAAATATAAGAAGATAAAATACTTAAAATCTAATTAATAAAAAAAGGCAATGATAAAAAATCAAATCTTAGTAGTTAGATCACACCAAAAGATTTGATATTTTTGGTACATCTCCTATTCTAGTCAAATATAAAACTCCACAATTATCATCATGATCTATCCAAGGTCCATTGGGGTGTGGCAGTCTAGGAGATTGGAGTAGGAGGTCTCATTTCATCATTAGTTATCTATCTTACATTATCATGCCACCATTTCTCTCACACAAGTACCCAATATTATAATTAGACTGAATATTATGTAAGGGGTCTTGAGGAGTGGATAACACATTATGGGAAGGTAGGATCCTTTTAATTTCCATGTATATAGCCTTCACAAGATTATCTATACACTTCACTTGTTAGCCCAAACTTGTACTTGCTAGTGGGTTCTCTAGGTCATTGATGTTAATAGTTATTAAGCATTTCCCACTTAATTAAATTGTATTATATTTGCTAAGGATTTCTACATCACCTTTATGGCACCTTGAATCCCTATATTTTTCATCACATCTTCCTTGATATCCCTTTAATATATATCATTTTTAAGCTAATCACATCCATTTATTTTTACTTTAGATTTGACATTTAAAACTCCACGTAGATTTTTAGTTTATGACTTGCATTATAAGACCTTTGGGAATACAACCAAGTCATCCTCATAAATGATCATCATAATTTACATCCACACCATATTTATCATCATATTCATGTCTCTATATGGTTGTGTTTTATTCCATCATTTATTAACAAACATTGATTTTAAGTTTCACTCATTAAAAATATTTGGCTTATTTTGATGCACATCCTTGTTTGATTTAAGTGTTTTTCTTGTCTTACATTGTAGAAAGTGAGGTCCTCTAGGTCATTAATGTTAAAATTTCTTAAGCCTTATCTAGTGTTTTAAAGTGTATTGTATTTGATAAGTATTTATACATCACCTCTATGTCACCTTGTATCCCTTCATTTTTCATCACATCTTCCCTAATATCCCCTTGATAAATATCACTTTCAAGATAATCATATAACTTTATTTTTACTTCAAATTTGACTTTTAAAATGCCATTCAAAATTTTAATTTATGAGTTTCATTGTAAGACCTTAGGGAATACAACCAAGACATCCTCATAAACTCCAATCATTATCTACATACACACCATATTAATCATCATAATCATGTCTCTATATGGTTGTGTTTTCTTCCATCATTTAGTAACAAGCACTTATTTTTATTTTAACTCATTAAAAATATTTGGCTTATTTTTATGCATGTCCTTGTTTTATTTAAGTATTTTTTTGATCTCATATTAGATGTAATTTACAATCATTTTTATCATTAATTATATTTTTATTCAATTTGTATTACTTGTCTTACATTTGATGACATCTTTTTGACATTTTTCACATGTTCTTGTTTGATTATCTTTCACATTTTATTACATTGGATATTTTATTTTATAGTTATTTTTTGCATCACATGATTAGCTTTGTATTACATTTTCATGTGTTTATTAACTTCTTATTTATAATGTTCTACATATTTCATGTTTTGTCTTAAAATTGAGTATGTTTTACATTGAATTTTTATCTTGTTTTTACATATTTCATTTGGTGATTTTTCTATCTACTTAAAATTTAATTTTTACCACTTAGTATTTTGGTTCATTTTGACCATGAATTTTGCTCACATTTTCTATAAAATAATAAAACATGCATCAAAATACATCAAAATTTTATCATAGCATGATATTAAAGGAAACACATAATGCGTTACTAGAAAGGAAATAACTCATGCACCATTTATATAGATGTAGATAACAAAAATGAGAAAAAATGATATATTTATATATATTTTAGTATTATTTTTCTATATAAATACATCTCGATATGTCATATATACATCAAAGTACAAAATGTAGGCCCTAGGATTATGGATCACCTTCATCCCCCTGAGGGTGAGGAGCCACACTCTCCATAAATTATATATTGAGAATTCTACAAACCCACCCATAGTGTCCATGTTTATGACTACATACCTTATACATATGCCTTTTGATATTCCACCTAAGTCATCAACGCTACTAATCATCATATTATAGCCATATGTGCATCTCTCTGTGTGGTTAATGCCTACCACATCATTATCACATCTCCTCCTACCCTTGCCATCACTATTGCCTGACTTGTATCCTACGCATGGTTGGTAACTACTTTAACCAACCTAAACCAACTATAATGTGCTCTAGATGAAGGTGTTATGGATCTTCCATCCTCATGTTATCATGTTTGAGTAGCATGATGTCCAAAATCTTGTGGTGTATTTTCTCCACCATATTCCTTTATTTTCCCTCCTCTACCAATACATATGCAAAATGTAAACCAAAATCAACATTATATCTCATATAATATCAAAATATCTAATTATACATATCACTAGTACCTATCATGTATATCTTTACCTCCAAGAAAATTAAAGTGATAACATAAACATAAAAGTTTACATAACTATAGTTTTCCCATCATCTATACCAACCAGGAGACATCCACTATCATGGATATGTGCTAGGGTAAATCCTCACCATCTCCTCCCTAGGACCACTACAAAATTTTGTGCTAACAATAATGTTTGATTATGTATGGTCTAGTTATCCATGGGGCCTACCTAGAGATCTCTATATCTATACAACATGATAACTTCATGTCTACCTCTACCCTCTCCTTACACTATTTGTTGTGGTATCATTAGAACCTAGACACTACTAGATAACTAGGTATCACTAATAGAACTATAACTAGCACCCCTCATCCCCCCACTCCTCATGTCTCCCTAGCATTCCTTGTCCAATAAGGAAGGATAACCATAGGTTTCATCAGGTGTGCTAAACCAAACTATCTAGAGACATAATTGCATATATTTGGCTCAACCCACCACATATAGTGACACATAATCTAAATTAGAACCATCACCTACATATTTATTGGCCAAGATAGACAAGCATCCAATGTGCCTCTATACAACATCCACACTATAAGCCCCTTTTGAATGGTATCTAATGTAGGAATATGAGGTATTATGTGTATTATGACCTTTTGTCCATATCCTCACTCATGGGAGATGATCATCTATAGAAATAGGTAACCCCACTAACCTATACTTATATAACTTCTCATAAATATAGCTCATAAAAATAATAAGGGGGCCCATAGTTTGATAATCTAGATTCAAAACACTATAAAAATAGTTCACCATTTTTATCCATATTATAACACCTATATCATAAAAAGTGACCTACTCTAATGTAGATTGACACATGGTAATACTTTAAGTACCACATCATCAAACTTATGACATGGCACATACATACTCATAAGTTAGATTAAGACCTTTCATATATCTACAGCTTAATATGTATACCTAGAAAATTCATATGATGAGATTGCACTAATCATACTTATTAGACCCATTAGCCCACTAAGCTAACTCTCTCATTTCATCAGTAGTATGTGGTATGTTTCTTACCATAGGATTACTCTTAATATGTAACCCCAAAATGGTATGCATAAGATCCAATATGATATCCAACTATATCACATCCCCCTCCACCTCCCAATTGAAGGTATCATTCATCCTCTCCAATTACCCTAAAAAAATGGTTATTTTCTCCCTTATGAGAGACACATATCACATATCCATGATCCCTCTAAATCCAACATTGTGATCTAAGCTATGTCTACCATAGATAACCTCTCTACTAAATCTAATAGCTAGTTGCCATCTACACTTTGCCATAACCATCATCATCCCTATGAAATAGTAAACAAAAAATCATAAACAAATTTTGAACCAAAAATATGAAATCAAAATTTTAAATTAAATAATAAAAGTACATAAAATTTAAAATGGTTCCTACATTCTACTATATTAGCCATTTTTTTACAACATTATTTAAGCATCCAACTACAATAGTTGTTCTTAAATTCTATGACTACATTAATCATACACTATCCATACCCTATGGTATCATCATGATCATCATCCTACTACATTATCCATACCCCATAGTATCATCCATGATCATATTTTTTACTGCGTCAAACAAGTAATAAAATACATTACCCATGCATTTAATTAATGTTACCAATCACACCCTAAGGTATCAACTAGTTGACCAATTTTATATTACATCATCCATACTATATGATATTAACCAACACATCACCTAACATATTGACCATACCCTATGGTATTAGCTAGGATTTAATTATCCCCCTTATAAATTAGGTAGATCTAGCTGATATAGTTGTCTGAAGGTAGAGATTTCTTCCCTTAATCATAATAAATACTCTTAGCCCTAATTTTGAATTTTTGAAACTACCCATTACCCATCCTAATTATATATATTTTTTGATGTACGTTGGGGAAAATTCCACTATATAAATTTTACCTAGTGCCTAAGTTTCCTAACCTAGTTCATTTTACCAAAAATGAAAAAATGAACAATAATGCACCACCTACCTATAAGGATATGAATATAGCTATGATGTGTCTTATTACATGTCTTCCTCCCCATTCATGAGCCATAGTCTCTCATAGTTCTATTTTTGGCCACATAAAGCTCTGATTTTCTAAAAATATCAAATGCATAAATGAATTGTTTTTACCTATTTATAGTAAAAAATTTAAATTTTGAAACTTTTAGTTATTAACAAAAAGATTTCAATTTTCATCCATATATTTATTTATATAATTAATTTTCATGAACTAAAATAATCCATATAATCCTAGTGAGAAAGATAATTTTTAGGAGCTAATTTTTTTTGAAAAAAATTATATTTTCCTTTTATTTCTAAGTTTGTGTCTCATTCTTCTTGATGGGTGCCTTATTTCACCCATGACACATGCATCATCATATACAACCATCAAGGTAAGTGAAGGTATGCATTTTCATTTTATTAACTTTTAGTTATTTCATCATTTATTTTTAGTTATGTTCATTTTTGTTACTATGTTTATATCCTGCATTAAACTATTGTGATACATGATGAGCTTCAAGTGGGGTATATGTATACACCTAATAATTTCAATTTTATCAATTTATTTGTGTTTACTCTTGTAGTTGTTTATCATCACATCACCCTTCCTAAATACATGCTTAAAAAGTTGCATTAATAATGGGGTTGAATAAGCTCATGGTACTTTGAAAGAGATGTTTGCATACTATCCTATCAAAACAATTCTACCATCAATCTGACCTCATCTAAGTATCTATCCATATTTTCTCTCCATATACTTTCTATCTATATTTTCTAGCTTCCCTATATCCTATGTTTCAAACTTTTATCTCTTATATATTGTATCAGCCAACCAATATAGTTATGAGTGTGTTTTCTGATTGATACATTATATTTTCCATGGTTTTCCATATACTAATCTAAGTCTAGATGAAACCAAAAAAATTAGTGTTTTTCTAAGCTTGAAAGGAATTATAATAATCCCATAGATAACATGGGCCAAGGATGATCTTGCAGTTTTCTTGACATTTCAATAATTTTTTTTTTGATTTCACCATTTCATATGTCCTATCTCCCATTTTAATCCTTTCCTAAAAATTGAGTTTTCCTTTACATGTGAAAAAATTAAATCAATTTTTACCTAAAAAAATATTTTATAGTGCATTTATATTTCATAATTCATTACATTACACATTCACATAAACCATGTCAAAAACCTCATCTGAGTCTCTATCCATATTTTCTCTTCATATATTTTCTATCTATATTTTCTAGCTTCCCTATATCCTATGTTTCAAACTTTTATCTCTTATGTATTGTATTAGCCAACCAATATAGTTATGAGTGTGTTTTTTGACTGATACATTATATTTTCCATGGTTTTCCATCTACTAATCTAAGTCTAGATGAAACCTAAAAAATTAGTGTTTTTCTAAGCTTGAAAGGAATTATAATAATCCCATAGATAGCATGGGCCAAGGATGATCTTATAGTTTTTTTGACATTTCAATACTTTGTTTTTTGATTTCACCATTTCATATGTCCTATCTCCCATTTTAATCCTTTCCTACAAATTGAGTGATCCTTTACATGTGAAAAAATTAAATCAATTTTTACCTAGAAAAATATTTTGTAGTGCATTTATATTTCATTTATACATATATGTGTGTGTGTGTGTGTATGTATGTATGTATTTATGTATGTGTGTGTGTGTGTGTATATATATATATATATATATATATATATATATATATATATATATATATATATATATATATATATATGTATGTATGTATGTATGTATGTATGTATGTATATATATATACATACATACATACATACATACATACATATATATATATATATACATACACACACACACATATATATAACATGTATATATGTATATATATATACATATATATGTATATATATATATACATACATATATATATATATATACATATATACATATATACATACATATATATATATACATACATATATATATATACATACATATATATACATACATACATACATACATACATACATACATACATACATACATACATATATATATATATATACATATATAAATATATATATATATATATATATATATATATATATATATATATATATATATATATATATATATCACTGTCAATAATACTTAAGCTTCATACATCATTACCATATTGAGAGGGAAAGTGTGGTCAATATTTCAAAAAAAAAAAAAAGTGTCATGGCACTTACAACCTAGGAAGATTCCCTAGGATCTAATATTAAGTATCCTCTATGCAAGCCTCCTATTCTACCTCCTATGTGAGCCCCATGATACTAAATGCTATGGGATTTAGCTCCACCTCTAATGGGACCCTCCTAACTTTGAATTTAAAGGCTTCTTATTTTGCTTCTTTACCTCTAACCAATGGTGTTGTGTGAAATGAAATCTAGATACAAATTATGCTAAGAAAACACTAAACTAAGTGAGATCTACTCTGAATTCAATCAACTAAAGCTAAAGTAACAAATGTAAGAAACTAAAATATAAAATTATTCCTTACAAGCCCCATCTATTGTGATTTTGAGTTGATTTTCTCTCTTGGATCTAGTTGCTCAATATTCTCCAAAGCAAAATGGAATTGGATAATGTTTTGGTATATGAAGCTTAGTTATCTTGGTTGTGCTTTGATAAAAATTATGCAGTTCCTTTATGAACTCAACATAATAAGTTTAAAATGAATAATCTTATCTAAATTAGAGGAAGAAACTTCAATTTATAGAATTTAGAAATGTATGTGAATCATCCATATTGAGATGAAGATCAAAGGTTGAGAATAAAAGGTAATTTTTAATTCATAATGGGAATTTTGAATTAAAAATTAGAGTGGAGGACATGTGGACTGAAAAAATGAATATAAAATTAATTTGGGAGAAATATATAATATAAAATTAGTAAGTTGATGTGAGGTAGATTATTAAATTTAAGGAAATTAGATCATAGAAGGCAATGCAATTAGAGGTGGATTATTAAATTGGAGGAAATCAGATCATGGAAAATAATGGGAATAAAGATGGATTATTAAATTGAAAGAAATAAGATCATGGAAGACAATGGGATTAGAGGTGGATTATTAAATTTGAAGAAATCAAATCATGGAAGATAATGGGAATAAAGGTGGATTTTTAAATTGGAGAAAATAAAATCATGGAAGACAATTGGTATAGAGGTGGATTATTAAATTGGAAGAAATTAGATCATGGAAGATAATGGGAATAAAGGTGGATTATTAAATTAGAGGAAATCATATCATGGAAGACAATTGGAATAAAGGTGGATTATTAAATTATATCATGGATAACAATAGGATTATAAATTTAGAATGGTGGGGGATACATGGAGCCTTACGGCATGTAAGGATAATTTTCATTTTTGGATTTATAAAAAATATGAATTTTTGAAATCCATGGAAATTTTAATTAGAGAAAGATTAGTTAATTACATTTGGATTATTTTATTGATAATAAATAATGAATAGTGAATAGTAATGATGAATAGTGATGAGAAATAGTGATGATAAATTAGGATTAAGAAAAACTAGGGATTATTAGAGATTATTAGGGATGATGAGGGATTTATTATAAAGAAGGTTAAAATCAACACAAAGTGTCTGATTTTAAGTGTCTATAAGTGCCACCTTAGGAGGCCTCCCCCTGTTGTGTGCCTACTAAATGATGTTAATATAGATTTTCCACAACCAATTCACTCAAGGTTTTAACCTAAGTGTTTAAAATCATGATATTTTAATTGTGTCTAACTAAATTGTATACCCCATGATATGTGGGGGAAAAAACCTTTGAATGCCTACCCATGCTTGCAAGTAACCATGATTCTATGAGAATATTTCCTTACTAAAACTCATGGTCATGCGAAATAGGTTAAAGTAGAATTATCAAATCATTTTGTGCCACTAAATCATATATTATAAAAATCACAAGCACACATGCATGTAGGTTAGACATCTAGTGAAGTAACAAAATAAAACTAATAAAGTATAAAAGGAGTGCAAGGTCCAAAGAAAGTATAATCAATGATTATCCTATAGGAAATAAAATAACATCAATGAAGCATAAAACAAGTGAAATTATTCTACACTATGTATCTATGTCAATGTCATAACATAAAAAAGTAGCATATCCATGAAATGAAAAATTATAGTTAATATAAGTGAGAGTAATATTTTTGTAAGTAATCAATGAATCTCAATCATATAAATATATAACATTTTACAATGTAACCTATAGAATCATATGATTCTAGCATTGGCATAGCCTATGGGTATATGAATGTCATGTATATACATCCCATATATCATATGTAACATGTACGTCCTACATCACACTCATATATATTAGGAAACACATGTGCCTATTAAAAAAAAAATCTACCAAATATGTGATAACTAACATAAATGAGTAATGTACACTTAGAAAACATGTCATGCTTAGGTCCTAGGTTTAGATTTTTTTTTGAAATGTTTCAAATTTTTGTATAAATTGATATAATAAAGAAAATCCAAGTAGCAAATCTTAAAAAAATGATTAATGGAATGGATACAAAAAAATATTTAACACATGTTAAGGCATAATGTGTACCAAATGTAATAACTTGTTAATGTGGATCAAGTGAAGGCAGGTAATGTTTCTCCACTCTAAATTTGTATTGTAACATTATATATAAGTAGAGTATGTGGAAATAGTAATATACATAACCCGAGTCAAAGGTAATCAATGTATGCTCATGTAATATGTAGACATAAATGTATGTGATTATAGAAGAATATATGAGATAATAAATCAATCCTCATGAACCACCAAATTATGATGTTGTAATTATGGTGATAAAATACTAGCGATACTCATATTCATGAGTTACCTTACCTTTATTATCTATTGTAGAATATGTATAACAAACTCCACTATTTGTTCCCATTTTTTTAATAAATATATCATCCTTTGTATCATACATTTTATTAACCTTTACATTAATTTAATAAATGGTTTATTATTATTTTTATTTATCTAAATAATCTTCCTCTTTTTAAATGGTAAAAATAGCACATTCAATCTCAAATGTAACATATTCATGATCTTTACCAAGCTTTCTACCCATTTTCCTTAGCCAAAAACTTCCTAGTATTGCATTGTATTGTTATAAGTCTAGATCAATGTTGAATAAAAATTATCATTGCTTGGGACCAAAAATTACATGCAATGTAATGGATCCAATCCATGCCATGAATAAATTAGACTTATCCAAATTTTGAGAGTCATATCTAATATATTTGATAAATGTCATGCTACATACATTAATTTCTTGAAAATATGTAATCTCAATATTGGTGTATTTCTTGCCATCTATGTGAAGTATAAAAAATAATGGATATATATATAAAGAATATTTTTTAGTTATCCATTTGGAAATAATCCTGTGATATTATTATTCTTAGGTTATCTTTCATAAGTACACTTTCTTTTTTAACTCTTTCTTATTTTTATAACATGTCTTTTAGTAATTTCTCTTTTTATAACTTTTCTAGTTACAACTTTTCCTGATGTAACTTTTCATGTTTTAAGTTTTATTTTAATAATTGTTCCTTTTTCCATTTTTATTTATGTCACATTTATTCATTTTAACATTATTATTTATGTATCCTTTCCTTTTCTAATAATTACTTTGCATATTTTAATTTTCTAGTTGTTCTTTATTGAATTTTTATTTACCTAATTATTTTTTTGCCAAGTTGTTCCTTATGCAATTTTTATTTAAGCATTCCTTGTACAATTATTCCTTATAATATGTAACCAAAAAATGTGTAGGTTTCTCACTTATAATATGTGTGCTTGAATATATTGGTGATTAAATGGATGTATCTAATGTAGGATCACCACTATCAATGATATTTTATATTTTACTCTTCAAATACCAATAATTATTTGTATGTTGTGCATGCAATCTAAGACAAGAAAATTAGTATTTTTATATTTTAACAAGACACAAAAAGGAGAAGTGAAAAAATTACTTCAAAACATGTATCTTATATTTTAACTTGAAGTCTTATAAACCTCATGAAAACTTTTTAAACCATTACTTGTATATGTATTCTATTTTTAAACCCATACTTGACATGAAATATTTTGAGGTAATTTTGTTTGAGGTGGAGAGGTAGAAATTTAATTGATAACATACTTATGTTTCTTGGTATACAAAATATTATCATGAAGAAATGTATTTTTTAGACACATTTATTTTTGTAATGCCTCTATGGACTCCTTCATACCAATTATTTGATCTATAATGGATCATAATCACAAACCGTATGCACATATAATTGAATATTCATACAAATAGAATCATGAGGGTGGGTGGGATGTGGAGAAGGATTAGGAGGAATATTAT
Source organism: Torreya grandis (assembly GCA_037957365.1). NCBI lineage: Eukaryota > Viridiplantae > Streptophyta > Pinopsida > Cupressales > Taxaceae > Torreya > Torreya grandis. The sequence goes on along the minus strand of JARHVA010001962.1, from coordinate 759,571 downwards.
GATGACCTCATTATTATAATAAAGGATGGGTCACCCTACCTACTATAATAATGATAGCATGTAACTCCATAATAGAGGGATGGTAGCTTTTAAAACTTTGAGTATGGATAAAAGAAGTCACATTTTAAAGAAATTTTGATTCCATATACATAAAATATGTATTACCAAGGATATCTAATAATTCATCATCCTTAATTTTAGTGTACATGAATTTTACCAACTTCATTACATGTTTTAGGCTAAAAAAAAGTAATTATAACTATCATTGATTGAATTAGAAAATATACACTATGAGTATACATTATATCCATCATACTTTGTCCACAATAAAGAACTAACCACCCAAGGAAAATCATGAAGAATTTTTGGAAATAAAAATATAGTTCTTATATTTAAAAATAGTAGGAAAATGAAACCCATAGATTATTTTGAAAATAAATACACCCTTCATTTTATAAGTAAAATTTTTTGACAGTATAAAAATTCTAACTCAATAAAATTTGTATAGAATTTTGGAAAATAAATAAGTTTTTAAGTAAACCAAAATGATTAACAAAACCTTAGAGTTTCTAAAATAGAGTTGTTTTGAATTATAAATTATAAAAACAAAGAAAATAACTAATAGAGGAAACCCTAATACATGAATGAGAATGAAACCGTTTGGTTAAAAGAGAAAAAACATCATATTACATCTATGAATATGGAAACAACTAGAATTTAGGTATAAACATCAAACTCGAAGGTAAAAATATGAAACCCTAAAAATAAGGAAAGAAACTCTAAGGGAATCTTGGATTTATTATGTTCACTAAAAAGAATGGTTTATCCAATATTTTTTACCTTATTTTAGATTAATGTTAACATTAACAAGATAAAACTAAATAAATAATTTATATATTATAATGTATTGCAATAAGATAATAATTTAAATGAAAAAGTTAATATATGATTTAGTTAATTGCACTTGCCACTTATATAAGGTATTAAGGGATTAATATACTTAGCATGTTTTTGTTTTGTGTAGGGATAAGACTAGATATAAATTATATAAATGGATAAAAAGTGGATCAAGATTCGCTTTGTTTAGGAAATGAGTATCTAGATCTACATGGATGGAATTTTTAATCTCTAGATGCTATCAATATATGTTATAATTTCTAATATATTAGATTCATATAGGAATATTATGTCTCTATTTTTTGGCACAAGTTGTTACACTTTGTTTTAATCCATCTTTGTGTGTGATATCAAGAGCTAGTTGTGTGCATAATATTAATAATCTAGTCTCCTTCTCTTTGAAAACTTAGGTCTACTTTTGACACTAGATTTAGGCCTAAAAAATGGGGAGAATTATGGAATTAGCTAACCCCAAAAACTCCCTAATGAATGGTTGATAATTTACTACATATCCAATATTCCAAAGAATTAAATTAAACTGCATGTAGTTCTCCTTGTTAGGTGTATGTGTGTAATAGTTTTCCTTTGATAAACACTTGAAAAATAGAAACTTTGGCTTGGCTTGAGTGGTTTATAATTATTATATGAGCTTATCTTTATGACTGATGGCTGTGTAGACACTGAAATCATGTCTAACCCTTGGTCATCCTCCCCCTTGGTCCATTCCTAATCCATTCCTAACACACACAATTACTAATTTAAAATAATAACTTATTTTGAATTAACCCCCCCTTTGACACATCACCCATAACACCTCACCTAGGCCACCTCACCTTGGACCATTTCCCACCCTATGACTCACCGAAGACCTATTTTTACTCCTTTCCAACCACCTAACCAACTCTCGTGCGTATTTAGCCCAACCTTCGACAATTCTCCAACGGATTATGCACTTGGCAGATGGAAAATGGGCTTGATGGCCCTTTTACTCATTCTCCACCTGTCGACGTCGGTCAACTATCGACTAACGCTAGTGAGATCACTGACATCGATTTTACTTAAACCAAGTTCTTACCTCTCGCTCAGGCTAATCACGAATCTAATCACTAGACGGCTAATCACAAATCTTGAATCCTCCTCCGGTGAAACAAAACTCTCATGCTCTTTCTTTCCAGCCTTCTTGCTTCTTGTTTTCTTGTAGGTATCAACATTCTTGACAGCACTTTCCAGGCACTAAGATCTTACACCAGCCATTCCACACAGGGTTGAGGACTGCATGACATCTCCATCACTAGCCACAATGGAAACATAACTCTTGCACCTCTGCCAACTCATACCATAGCTAAGTATTTGTATTGTTTTTATTTTAGTGTCATTTCAAATAAATTAGCATTCTATCTACTGTCTATTCTAAGCATCCTTGACACAACCTTACCTGTTCTTCCCAGAGAGGCTAAAAAGCCTTCTCTCACCCTTATCCCCCTTTTTTTGCCTCTGACACCCATTTAGTCTCTCTTCAGACAATACTCTCTGTCTAATCAACTCAGCACAAGCTATCAGAGACCTACAGACCCTCCCAAGACCATTCTAGTTGACCTGACTAAACTGCTTCTCGAAAAGGCTGAGAGGCCTTTTTCCTACCCTTTACCCCTTTTTTTGACAACATACCCTCTGCCTTAGTTCTTCCTAAAGATTCTATCTACTATCTTACCACCCTACAAAAACTCTCAAACTACCACAGACCATTCTGCAGACCATTCTATTGACCACACTGCCCTGAAACCAGCCCTAAAATTTGTCCTAGGATATTGCCCCAACCGACCTCGACCATTGCCCCTACCGATGTCGGCATACTAACGAACGTCGGTGACTTTCCTTGACCGACGCCGATAGGACCACCGACGTCAATGACTATACAAAGTAGATTGCTGCAAATAGGTATGCATTTGCATTCATTTCTTTATTTCTATTTTATCATTTCTATTTCTGTTAATATTCTACTTTTTAACAGTGGAATATCATCCCCCGAGAAGTCTTTTGCACTTTGAGGACCAAGCTTTTGCTTGGCAGTCCACTTTCTAGCCATCTAACCATTTTCGTGTTTGAGTCTCTTTTTGCTACAGGTGTCATCCTCCACAACCAAAGAGGAGTTCTTGCTATCATTTAAATTTGGTGCGCAAGACTTCATCCAGGTACATACAAGCCTTAGACCATTTCTCTTAGTTTCTTAATTCCTTTTTGAATGTAGAAAGCGAAAATCATATAGAAACATTCTGGCACACTCGGTGGGACACTAGGGTCTTCCTTGGGTTCTTTTATTTCTTTTCATATAGGGTGCATTAGGTTTCTCCTTTTCATCTCTTTCTTTTATCTCTTCTAAAAGACATCATAAGCAAGGTTAAAAAGAACCCTTCTTTCTTTCTTACATCTTAGACTAGTCAAAAGTCATACTCTTCAACCCTTTCTCAATTTGTTTTCATCCGAACTCATATTTCATTTTGAGCTTAAATCAATTTGCATTTCATTTCTTCTTGACTGCATACTTAGTCCACATCTAGTAATTAACAACCGCATCATGAATTAATCGTAGGCCACTTATGTTACACAACCAAATCACTTACACAAATCAAACATCAAAACTTACCTGAGACAAGGCCCGACTGGGATTTCATCACCCAGCGGATACCTTACCTATCTTGGTAATCCCACTTGGACTTCACTACCAAGGGGAAAGCCCACTCTGTTCTCTGGCAGAGGATAATCTCTAGGGGAAGTATATTTTGGCTAAGCGGCCCAGCTCGGCTCTAGGTTTGTGAAGTAAGGGGAGCAAGCTCCTAGCACCAGGCCACGTATGGAACCTAACACAGACTCTTGAGCATCGAAACAAACCTGAAACCAGCTCTAGACTACTTCTTCTAGGACCCATCTCAAAAGCCAATCTCCTAAACATATTCTAAGGCATAAGCCACCACGATCTTACTAATTTATTCCTAGGGATTTAATGCTTAGGATCTGCTTGTGTTCTTCATCTTTTCTGTTCCCATCTAGTTTTTTGAGCTAGTGAGGACGTTTTCTTCCTTTTTTTCCAAAAAACTTTCAAATTCTTTAAGTTTCTAGAAAATACAGTAATCGGCATCAGTTTTACCACCAACATCGGTAACATTTCTTCGCTGGCATCAGTCATTTGACTGACATCGGTAGTCTATTTCACCGACATCAGTTTTTTAACTGACATCGGTCACTGTCCAAAACTTTTTTCCCAAAATAGCAAGCTTAAAATCCAACTTTCTTGCTGTCTAACACCCATTCTGGTTTTTTGAGACTAAAAAACACAGTTTCTAAAACCTGACCCTTTCTTGCCTTGAATGGTTTTGACACATAGTCAAACCAAGGCTCTTCTTGACCACACGAGGCAACAACCGCTTCCACCTTCACCATCCATAACCAATCCTATAATGGAGTATCATTTAGAAACCAAACGAACTCCTACCCAACCAACCCCGACTCAGCCTCCCACTGTCATTAAGGGGGACCAATAGTTTGAAAGGTTCCTTGACCTCAATGTTAAGGCCCTTCAACATTATCTCATGAGAAGCCAAATGCGAGACTCTTTAGGTAACCCAATTTATGGGATGCCAACCTCCTTACTCAAGACAGTAGCCATATCAACAGTGTCCACAATTCAACCCATAGACAATCAAGCCAACACCTTGACTAATAACCCGACCATGTCATATCTTCAAAATTTAGCCTCTCCTTTTAAACCTACCTCCATGGGGGTTTCAGCTCCCCCTCAGCCTCAAACTACTCAACCAAATTCTACACCCTTCCAAAACCTAGTGGTCTCTATCCCCCCTACTCTTGCACCTATCAACACAAGAGTAACTGCCTATCCTTCAACAAGTGTGGCCACCCCTGAACTACCTTTGATGGCCCCTATCCAATTTGTGCCCACCAACCCCATAACACAAGTGCCCTTGGCTTCAACATTTGCCCTGATAACTAGCTACCCATATGTTGTGCCTACACAAGCACAACCAACCACGTCATACGCTCCTCTCAATACCTTTTAAATGCCCTACAACTTAGGGGGCACTCCACCTGTCAATCTATCAACTGATATAATCAAAATGTGGATGGACAAAATGTCTAGTCTCGAGACCTCTATTTCTGGTTCACGAAATGCTCTCTTGTATGAGCAAATTTGTAATGAACCCATCCATCCCTCCATCCTGATCCGGTTATATCCTAGTCAGTGGGAACTTCCTAAATTTACTCATTTCTAGAGTAAGGAAGTCCCGTAATAGCACCTACGAGCATTCAGACATGCTTGTTATCTCATAGCGCATGATGATGCGTTGTTGTTATGGATGTTCCCCATGTCACTTGCTGGTGTTGCTCTCGATTGGTATAGCTCTCTCTTAACCATTCTCTTTTCACATTTACACAGCTAGCCCAACTCTTCCTCGACCACTTTTCTATCAATATCACTAAAAAGGTCTCAATCACAGATCTATATTCTATCTGATAATTTGAGGACGAATCTAGAGCCAATTTTATTGCTCACTGGAGAGGCCTGATCAATCAGATCTCCTTTTCTCTACCTCAACCTGAGCTCATTGAGCTCTTTTCAAGAGCATGTGCTAAACACATCTCTTCTACCTTATGGGTCTAGACATTCTGCACCTTTGACGAGGCTTTCATCATGGCTAGAAAGCTTGAACTATGTGCTATCGAGGAAAACAAAGTCAAGTTGTAGAGTAAAAATCCCAACTCCAAGTCCAATGACTCTTCCTCTAAACCTTCTTCTTCTAATTCCAAATCTAAGGCATCAGTAAATGTTGTAGTCATTAGATCATCTTCTTCAACAAATAACCAATCTCAACCTTCCACATCAGACTACATCACCAAACAATTCCAGCAAAGATATGTGCAGCGTCAGTATACTCCACTAGGAGAATCATACACATCTATGCTGGATAAACTTGTCAAATAGGGAGTCCTCAATCTCCCCCAAATTCAACCACTTCCTCAATTTGATCCCTCATGTGCTATCCCTACGTGGTATAGGGAGAATGACTTCTGCAATTACCATCGTGTTAAAGGCCATGACACAGGCAACTGTAAGACTCTCAAGAACATCATTCAGGACATGCTTGATAAAGGTGACCTTGTCTTAGACAACCCAAATGTGCCACCCAATCAAAGCATAGACATCTTTAGACAACCCTTTCCTAATCATCCTCCTAGCCAAAATAATGTGCAGACCATGACTAATGACTCCCAGGAACATAATATACGTACAATCAACATGCTCTCGCCTCTTATATCTGACCAACCTCTCTCATAGTCTCAAGAGGTTAGTCCTCCCATCAGTCCATCACACGTGAATGAATCATCTTCTCTTGTTAGTTCTCCATCAACTTCCCTTATATTAGAGGATGCCTTGGCCATACTAGCACCACCAGCCTCACCTTCATCATTCCTCCTACCAATGGAGGACCCTACCCTTCCTACTCCTCAACCCCACGTAGAAGGCACAATCATCCCTACTCTCTACCCTCTTGAGGAGACACATTCTCTAGTTCCTTCTCCACCAAGAGAAGAACCTGACTCTCCATCTTCTTCGACCAATGACAATCTAGTTATAACTCCCCCACACCTTGGGTCCGAGACTGCCACACCTAACACATTTTTGGCCCTGCAACCATCCTCATCTTCTAAAGGACCAAAGTCTCATCCTACATCTTCCCAACCATTCTCTCGATTAGTAGAGAAACTAGGAATTCTCCAATTGAGGAAAGAGGAACATCAGGCATTATGGGAGTGACTCAAAACTCCTCATCCTACCTAGCCTATCTCATCTCATGCTATCGACTCTCTTGTGACAAAATCCTCCAAAGTCTCTGACATGGATCAGACTTCTAAACCTTCAAAACATCAACCATCCACATCAGAACATAAACCCTCATCCACCATATCAAAACCCATCAAGTCACTTGGTGTATGCCCCATCACCAACCTCACTCACCCGCAAGTAAAGGTAGACTTGAACTAGGCCTCGCCTAATAACATTCCTCAAACCAAACCAAAGAAGACTGCTAAGCCACATCAACGAACCCCTCCTCCACCATCAACATTGCCCTCCATTTTGGGCCCTTATCCTTCTACCCTAATAGGAGTGCTCCCTACTCTGACCGTTAACCAAAACAAGTTACCTCCACTACTTCCTTTGCCTATCATAAGCCTACCCTCTCTAAAAAATTTGGCACCTCTCATGAAGAAAGTGTTGTCTTCACATGTGGCCACACCACCAACCCAAAAGGTGGTACAAAAGCCTCCTTCAACACCTCCCAAGCAAAAGTCACCAGCATCTCACACATCAACAAGCACGGACCCTTTAGTGGGCTCATACGCTTTGATATTGCACTGACTTGTGCAAACCTCTAGCATAACCCTTTCGCCTATCAAGCCATTCTAACCCCTCAGGTCAAAACCTTCTTGGTTCGACAATACTAAGATTTGCCTATATCATCGTATGCCAGGACATGATATCAAGGGTTGCTATGCCCTTAAAGTCATCATTCGCCAATACATGGAGAAAGACACTCTTCTTCTTGAAGACACTGACAACAAACCTCCAACACCTTCCCATATCCCTCAAACCTCTTCATTGACATTGACATCTCATCAACAAACTATGACCCCTCCATCTCCTTCACCTCCTCTCTTCAAAATTAACGCCATCCACATAACCACTAGGTCACAAAAGGATAAGGCAAAAGAAAAAGTTTCTATTTCTTGGACCTACCCTTTTATCCAGCCACCTCAACTACCAAAGCCCAAGATTTCCATCCTGGGTGCATCCCAACCCTCTTCTTTAGGGGCAATCCATGACTCTATGTTAAAACAACTTCACCAAACGCCCGTGAAGATGACCTTGTATGACCTCATCCAAAGCTCACTCTAGCATTGTCAAGCTCTAATCAAAGCCTTACAGGTAGCGAAGGTCCAACTTGAAGACCCCCAACCACTAGCTACCCTAGTCCATTCTTTATCCCCTATTGCCTCTATCACTTTTAGCAATTCTGAAATTCCTACCTCTACCTCAGAAGATCAGGACGCTGCTCTTTTCATCACAGCCTACGTTGATTGAACCCACATTAAGTGAGTTATGATTGATGGGGGGTGCCATCATTAATATCATTTTTACCCATGCCTTTGATCAATTGGCCCTCCCCAAGAATTGCGTATCAAAAACTGATGCAATCCTTTGATCCTTTAATGACACCACCGCTAACACTATTGGCACCATCGTCTTCCATATTCACATTGGCCCACACACAATCCCAGAGCTATTCTACATCATTGAGGGAGAATTCCAATATAACATGCTATTAGGATGACCCTAGATCCACACCATGGCTTGCATCCCTTCTACACTTCACCGTTGTGTCAAATTTGAACACGACGGGCAAGTCCACGTCATTCCTACCAACCCATCCCCTTTCAAGACTTGTAACATGACCTATCGACCAAATGATGTTCTCATTCCTCTCAAGATACCAAGCCAAACACCACCTCCATCCACAGAAGCTTAAACCAGTATGCAAATGGTAGTTTCCCTCACATCACCTTCTCAAGCGACAACCAAGGACCCCATGGAAGATATCTTCCAATGACTTTCACTTGGGGAATATCACTTACTTACCCTAGACATGTTCTAGACTCTGCAAGAGTATGGATAACTTCATCAAAGTCTAAGCTATGACCATCAGATCAAAATGGTCATTCCTTATGGTCCTCCTAACCTTCAAACCAATCTTGTCTATGGGGGACTGGATCGAGCTCCTACTGATGGGAATCCTTTCTCCTCACCTCAACCATTCACATCTGACTTCTCCTTTTTTGGCAACCCCACCTTTGGTCATACCTACCTTTATAGGTGTGCATGGAAGGGTTTTAGCTTTGGGTGCTATGAACAAGGCTCCCATCAACCCATCGAACCACCCAATGACGATAATGCCAAGAAATGATATGGTCTGGGTTTCCAAGAACCCACTGAGGCTTCAACAAACCTTTGTCCCAAACCCATCTTAGACCAATCTCTGCCAAGCTCACCTATTCCCCCATCCTCACCTACAGAGTCAGTGGTTTCCATCCCTCCTAGTTTTTTTTTACATAAACACCATCCGCTTGGAACCCCTAACCTATCAACTCAATGGGGTCTCTAAGTCTCTCCCTCTCATTTATCCCAACGTGATAGATGATGAATCGGCAACCATCAACACTATCCACTGCATAGACGACGATGCCATTCTCACCTACATGGGTGTCAATGACTCTTTCATTCAATGATCCCTCCCTTCTAAAATGTAGGTTATGTTAAATGAATCGACCATTGACATTAACCTTCCATCTTTTGATGTTCCTCATGTCTTAAAAATTGGTCAATCTTCTGACACCCAGGAGCAGATCGACTATACCACATTTCTTTCAGATAATAGCAAGGCCTTTGCTTGGACTTATGATGACATGTGTGGTATTGACCCTAACATTGTCATCCATAACATCGTCACAAACCCAGAGGCTAAGCCTGTCAGGCAAAAGCTTCACAAAATGCATCCTCGCATTGCACTCCCTGTCAAAGAGGAGCTTCAGTGTCTTCTCTCTGTCTCTTTCATCCAACCCATTGATTATCCATAGTGGGTATCTAACATTGTCCCTGTTACCAAAGCAATTGGGGGGATCTAAATCTGCACAGACTATTGCGACCTCAACCTGGCCTGTCCCAAAGATGACTTTCCTCTTCCCAACATTGACTAACTTGTTGATCTCACGGCTAGTCATGAGATGTTATCACTCATGGACGGGTTTTCAAGATATAACCAAATCCTGATTACACCAAAACATCAGCACAAGACTACTTTCATTACCCCATGGGGGACTTTCTGCTATCGAGTCATGCCTTTTGGCCTCAAGAATGCAGGCACCACATATAAACGTGACATGACTTACATTTTTCATGATCTCCTCCATAAAATCATGGAAGACTATGTGGATGACCTACTTGGCAAGTCTAAGCTTCATCGCGACCATTTAACTATCCTCAAGATCATCTTCTCTTGCCTTCTTTAGTACAATGTCTGCCTTAACCCCAAGAAATGCATCTTTGGGGTCCTCTCAGGAAAGCTCCTAGGTTTCATCATTTCTCTTTGTGGCATCGAGATAGGTCCTACCAAAATCCATGCTATCCTCAAGATGCCACCTCTGACCAATCTCAAGCAGCTTTGCAGTCTACAAGGGAAGCTCCAGTCCATCCACCACTTCATCTCACAGCTTTTTGACCGCTGCTAACCCTTTCATCATCTCCTCAAGAAGGACATCTCCTTTAAATGGGATAAAGACTACCAAGAGGCTTTTGAAGCCCTCAAATGCTATTTGGTCTCTCCACCAGTCCTCATTCCACCTAAAGATGACCAACCCTTCTAACTCTACATCTCAACAACCAACCATTCGTTAGGTGCCATGATCGCGCATCGAGACGAGCAACACCTTGAGCAAGCGGTCTACTACATAAGCCGAACACTTGTCGACTATGAAACTTGATATACTCATACCGAGAAACTCTGTTTGGCATTAGTCTTTGCTGCTACCAAGCTCTATCACTATCTTCTCAATCACAAAACCTTTGTCATCACTCACACTGACCCTCTTAAATACATGCATTCCAAGCCATACCAAAACCAGCATATGGCTCATTGGCTCATGCTTCTTGTTGAGTTTGACTTGGAATTCATCCAATAGAAATCTGTAAAGGGGTAAACAATCACTAACCAATTGGCAGATGCTCCTCTTCCTGATAATCAACCTTCTTAGTGTGAGTTTCTTGATGAATCTATCGCCACTCTCTGGACTGATGACACATTCTACCAAATGATGATGTTCTTCGATGGCTCCAAATCTCAACTCAGTGGAGGTGTGGGGGTCATCCTCATCCCACATGAGGGTGAGCCCATGCCCCTATCTTTCAAACTTGACTTTGAATGTACCAATAATATGGCTAAATATGAAGCCTTAATTTTGGGACTTCAAACCACCCTTTCTTTAAGCATCAAGACCATCAACATCTTTAGCGACTCACAACTTGTCATCAGTCAAATCAATAGTTCATATCTTTGTAAAAATGAAATTTTGCAAAGGTACAAGCACCGTGTTAACACTCTTCTAGTGTCTTTCACCCATTACCTCTTGCAGACTATTCCTCGATCTAAGAATAAGTTTGTTGACACCATGGCTTCTCTCACCTCACATATTCCCTCTTCATCATCCTCATCAAGAATTTACATCATGGTACATCGTGTGCCATTGCCTTCATATATTTCCACTGACATCAACCTCGTCAACACCATAAACTCTAGTCCATAAGATGTGTGGTATAAACAACTTGTGGACTACTTAGCTTCTTCTATCATTCCTCCCAATCTCTCTAGTAATGCACGGTGAGCTTTCATCAAATGCATGGCTCACTATACCATGCTAATGGGCCTTCTCTATAAAAGAGGTTTCGACGGCCTTCTTCTTCACTGTCTAACCTCCACTAAAGCCTCTCATGCTATTACATAGGTCCATGATGGGATTTGTGGTAGACACTTCAGTGGTAATTCAGTTGCCAAGCGCATCCTTCACCTGGGCTATTATTGGCCCACTCTTCATCAAGACTGTAGCGACTATGTTCAACATTGCATCAAGTGTCAGCAGCATGCTAACTTACTTCATCTCCCTAGCCATGCCCTACAAGTCACTCAAGATTTTTGGCCTTTTTCACAGTGGGGCTTAGATCTCATTGGTGAGATTAACCCTCATTCATCTCTTCATCATCAGTCCATCCTCACCACCATTGAGTATTTCACTAAATGGGTGGAAGCTATTCCTCTCATCTCCACAAAAGCCAAAAAAATTGTCAACTTCATCAACACCCACATCATCTATCATTTCAGTGTACCTCACAAAATCATCACCGATAATGGCAAGTCATTCAAAAACAAAATTGTCTAGAAACTTTATGATTCCTTTGGCATCAAACTTAGCTTTTCTTCGCCTTACTACCCACAAGAAAATGGGTAGGCCAAGGCTTCCAATAAAATCTTAACTAAAATTCTCATGAAGGTGGTCAACAACACTGGAAGGGATTGGCACATTCACATTCCCTTCACTTTGTGGGCTTACCGCACTAGCATCCAAACCTCTACGGGTGCTACCCCTTTCTCTCTAGTGTACAGAATAGAGGCTGTCCTACCTCTCATAGTACATATCCCATCTCTTTGCATCTCTTTGCATGGCATTCTTTCTAATGATGACTTTCATCAAGATCAATTAGCTCAACTTGAGTTACTCAATGAACTTCGTCTTACTGCCCTCAACCATCTCCATGTCTATCAAAATTGCATCAAATGAGCCTATAACAAAAATTTGAGAGAATGAGATTTCAACATCAGAGACCTCATCCTCAAAAAGAACCAACATGTGACCAATATGAAACAGAGTAAAAGAGGCAAATTTGCTCCCAATTGGCTCGGACCTTACATCATCACGCATAAGTATGGATCAGGGACTTATCATTTGTCTTCTCTTGAAGGTCGACCAGAACTTGAGCCCCTTAATGCCTTGCATCTGCAACCATTCTACTGTAAATCGAATACTCACTCACCTGACATTTAACTTGAACTCATCCCTTGAGCAACCCTTGTCCTCTTAATCCTCATTTCTCTTAACCCTGTTTCCCTAAAGCAAGCCCTATGTAACCCTTTTATAAAGTATGAATGCTTTGTCCTAATAAAAGGGAGCCCTTGAACTTCTATAGTCTTGTCCATGACTCAAAATTCTATCAAACAAAATAAAATAAATTGATGTCAAAATATCAAAGGTCATAAACTCTAAAGGTAGACTGCTCCCTCGAAGGATAGTTGTACTATCATTGCTATAGCTAATACACTACTCCCTCAAAGGACAGCTATTCAAAGCCCTCAAACATATATAAAGCAAAAATATAGACCACTCCCTCAAAGGATGGCTATGACTAAACTCTTGCTACAAATAGCACTCTTTTAGAAGCTTCTCGCATCGATCGGCTTCACAAATGATCACAAAGCAAATGACATTTCTATGTGGACTTCCCGCATTGATCAGTCTACTCAAAAAAAAAGGGGGGGGTCATGGACTTGGCTTGTAGTCGTCTCAGGGTCTCCTATAAAAAGGGGCAAGGTTCTCTCTACTCTAAAATGGGTTACCCTCTCCTCTTATCACATCACCTACTCAAGGGACTTTGAGCTCATTTCAATGTCAAAATGATTCGATTACCTCTCTAACACAACCCATGGTCAACGATGTAATGCATGAATGGGGATCTCAGTTCTAACAACCCCTATCTATGCTATATATCTGGTCCTTGTCAATAAAAGGGAGATTATGTCTTTCACTTTCTGCCTACACTTTGGTCACATTTAACTACATAATTTGTCAAACCAACTCAACCCAAGATCTTTAGACCAACAACATGACACCATGACATCATACATCATCCTAGTCCATTTCACATAGTTTCTATGGAGACCAATACCCATGGAAACTATCGGCCAAGACACAATTTATGTTAAGCATAAACCATTACTTGCTGAAGCATAAATAGACCTCAATTCATTTTTAGCATACATCCATCATGAATATGGAAAATTACTAGGGATAAAAGACTCCTCGACCAATGTTATAGAATACACCATCACACAGTATGGAAAAGGCTATAACATCATCTTATCCTCATCATTTTGACACATGACCAAACCAACCTATCAACCTCTTTGAATCTTTGTCTGAACTACATTGGTTTAAGGCCCTAACAACCAGGGCTATGTAGGTAGCACTCAGATGATAGGACATCTTTTGGGGTTAGCTCGACCACATCTATTTATTTGTCTACCTGACAAACTTCCTATCTTACCTTTGACCATAACTTGATCATGACCAAACCAAACACATCAACTACTTCAACCCTTTTCCTCCCTCTTGGGAGAACTACATTGGCCTGAGGCCCTAATGCTAGGGGCTATGTAGGCAACACTCAGTTGACATGGGGTCTTCTGAGGTTAGCTCAGCCATTCCTTCGTCTATCCATCCACCTCGACCAATGACCATGGAGATCATGACTATCTCCTTCGACTATAACCACTTCCAAGACACATGTTGCTTTGGTTGTTTTTACATGTATGCTACCTCATGAATGGCTAGACAAATTGTTCGTAGCCCATATTTTGACCGTCACAAGTATAGGATCACAAGCCAGTTGATCCCCACTACTTGTTACATTTTCATGTTTCTAGGAGCACTTCTTGAGCCTAGAATACCTGGAACATGATGACCATTGGAGCTTTAGCTTAGATTGAATAACCCAATTAGCTACGACCAAATGCTGGGGCTCAGTTATTTTGATTTTGGCACTCCTCAACCTTGACCTGCGACAATTTGACCTAACCATCTCGTGAAGTGGTATACATGCAATCACGACTTTTGTAGCTTTCACACTCCATCTTCAACATTTATCCACTCTCTATCAAATCGGCACCTAATTTCAGGTTTCCTTCCCTTGACTCTCACTTTGAGGGGGAATACCTCATCTCATAATCAGGGCAACCCATTTCTATTTTTGTCTTGCAGTTCACTAGAACAACCAACAAGATGAAAACAATCTCATACTATACTTGGGGCAATCAATTCCAATTTTTGTCTTGCAGTTCATCAAAACAACCAACAAGACAAAAAGGGGAAAATGTAGACACCAAAATCGTGTCTAACCCTTGGTCATCCTCCCCCTTGGTCCATTCCTAACCCATTTCTAACACACACAATTACTAATTAAAAATAATAACTTATTTTGAATTAACCCCCCTTTGACACATCACCCATAACACCTCACCTAGGACACCTCACCTTGGACCATTTCCCACCCTATGACTCACCCAAGACCTATTCTTACTCCTTTCCAACCACCTAACCAACTCTCATGTGTATTTAGCCCAACCTTCAACAATTCTCCAATGGATTATGCACTTGGTGGATGGAAAATGGGCTTGATGGCCCTTTTACTCATTCTCCACCCGTCGACATTGGTCAACTGTTAGCTGACGTTGGTGGGATCGCCGACGTCAGTTTTACTTAAACTAAGTTCTTACCTCTCGCTCAGGCTAATCATGAATCTAATCACTATACGGCTACTCACGAATCTTGAATCCTCCTCTGGTGAAATATAACTCTTGTGCTATTGCTTTTTAGCCTTCTTGCTTCTTGTTTTCTTGCAGGTATTAGCATTCTTGATAGCACTTTCCAGGCACTAAGATCTTGCACCAGCCATTCCACATAGGGTTGAGGACTGCATGACATCTCCATCATCAGCCACAATGGAAACACAGCTCCTGCACCTCTGCCAACTCGTACCATAGCTAAGTATTTGTACTATTTTTATTTTAGTGTCATTTCAAATAAATTAGCATTCTGTCTACTGTATATTCTAAGCATCCTTGACACAACCTTACCTGTTCTTCTCAGAGAGGCTAAAAATCCTTCTCTCACTCTTATCCCCCTTTTTTTGCCTCTGAGACCCATTTAGTCTCTCTTCAGACAATACTCTCTGTCCAATCAACTCAGCACAAGCTATCAAAGACCTACAGACCCTCCCAAGACCATTCTGTTTAACCTGACTAAACTACTTCCTGAAAAGGTTGAGAGGCCTTTTTCCTACCCTTTACCCCTTTTTCTAATAACATACCCTCTGCCTTAGTTCTTCCTAAAGATTCTATCTACTTTCTTACCACCCTACACAAACTCTCAAACTACCACAGACCATTCTGCAGACCATTCTATTGACCACACTACCCTGAAACCAGCCCTGAAATTTGTCCTAGGCCATTGCCCCGACCAACCTCGACCATTTCCCCTATCGACATCATCATACTAATTGACGTCAGTGAATTTCCTTGACTGATGCTAGTAGGACCACCGACGTCGATGACTATGCAAAGCAGATTGTTGCAAACAGGTATGCATTTGATTTCATTTCTTTATTTTTGTTTTATCATTTTTGTTTTTGTTAATATTTTGCTTTTTAACAGTGGACTGTCATCCCCCGAGAAGTCTTTTACACTTCAAGGACCAAGCTTTCACTTGGCAGTCCACTTTCTAGCCATCTAACCATTTTCATGTTTGAGTCTCTTTTTGCTACAGGTGTCATCCTCCACAACCAAAGAGGAGTTCCTGCTATCGTCTAAATTTGGTGCGTAAGACTTCATCTAGGTACATACAAGCCTTAGACCATTTCTCTTAGTTTCTTAATTCCTTTTTGAATGTAGAAAGCAAAAATCGTATAGAAACAGGCTAAATTAGGAAGCATATGGAAGTCCCCTTTAATGTGTATAAGTGTATACATCTATCTTTTATGAGTGTTATGTGTTTACTAAATAAGGAATAAAATTAGACATATTTAGTATTTATGTGGGAATATTTTGGTATTTTTATAATGTCAAAAATATTTAAAATGCATGGGCTAACCCATGAAAATAATTTTAATTTTAAAATGACCATTTTTTGTGTGGGGATGAGTTTATCATATTTGGATGCCTAAAACATTATGTAGGCATATGAGTCTAATAGATTCATATGAAAGGTAGGAATACTACTATAGTGATATAGATATAGTATAATCATTAATTAAATTAGGTTAATAATATAATAGGGAATTATTATAGGTGAGTGATAATAACTTAAAATGGTTAGACCCATGGAAAACATGTGGATGTTAGAGAAGGGTGTGTAAAATCAATGTGTGTAAGCACAAGTCATGTAAGATGAATGTAAGTTGAGAATTAAATTTACAAGTGTATTCTTGACATAAATTATATTATTAGGTACATATGTTTATGGGTTAAAGTTAGTTAGATCTAACATTATAAATATGTTAGTCTTGGGGTTTATTCCTTATAAATAAATGTGGTCATTAATTTTGAAGTAGGTATATTTTGATTTACATCTTCATATACACAATACATATTAAATAGGTATTTCCTACTATATATATATATATATATATATATATATATATGACACATATATTCCATTTCAGAGTTTTATTTACTTTATACGTCTACTCTCTCTCTCTCTCTCTCTATATATATATATATATATATATATATATCACATATATTCATTCTTATTACTCTATCTTATATTATGTTTTTTTTTTTTTTTTTAATTTCATTCTCTTCCACACTATTTTACATCCTTATATAATCCTTAAAAGGAAAAGGTTACATCTCTTCACTAATAGTCACTTTTGATAACTATTAATTTACATTTATTTACCTTATTAACTACCAATTAGAAAATATTTACTTATATACCATACTATATATGAATTTTCATTATATAAATTATAACATAATATTTATCCAAGTGTCTAGAACATGCTACAAAGATTTGTGTAATACCATATAGCCTAGAAAGGAATAATCTACTATTTCATATATTTGTCAACACTTCTTCCATTGTTATATGATTTTAGCCTTTGAATTGTATTATATTATTATTTTCTCTTTAATCTATTATGATTATATTTATTAACACTACCAACATTTTCTGCACTTTTATAACTTTGCCTAATCATCAGGTCATCATTAGATAATCTTGGTAGTAACAATCTAAAATAACACATCTACATTATAACAATAAATACTTTTAAAATCAAAATATCATAAGGAGTGCCTGATAAGGGGATTAATAATAGTAAATAGAATAAACAATGGCCAAATCATAATTTGAGGCCCACAAAGAAAGGAAATATAAAACTTAGTTTTGATGGGGCCTCTAAAGATAATCTCAAGTAAGGTAGGGGCTGGTGGAGTTTTATGTGACAATGATGACAAATCTCTATTAATATTTTCACAAGAGCTAGGGGTGGAGACAAATAATGTGGTAGAATCTCAAGAAGTGCCAAGAGGTATCCAGGTTATAGTGGATCATGATTGAAAGGATTTGATTATTGATGGTTAGTCCTATATTATCCTCAATGATATAGTCTCTAGTAGAACTAATTTATGGAAGATCCGAATAATATTAGAAGAATTAAAAGATATGATGAGGATACTAAATTCACTAGAATTTTGATAAATACAAAGGGAAGGTAACTTGGTGGCTGAATAGGCTACTCATGTAGTGGCGACTATAATAAAAACATAAGTATAATTATGGAAAATAGATACTCCCATTTTGAAACAAGGTTTTAAAAATATTAACTGAGGATGTGAGATATGGATAAGGATGACCAAGTGGTTAGGGTCATGATAGATAAATAAATATATGAATAATTTAGATCCCTCTAACCATTTAATTATATTCCTTTCATGCCTTATGTGCTGGTAATTATTAGATGATGTGACCAAGGTGTCATATTTATAATGTGTGGACTTGACATGAGCCATAGGTTGACATAATAAATATGATCTAAGGGAAAGGAATTTATGACAAGATATCATTTTAATGAGTTGATTGGGATTTGTGAGGATTCTATGCATTCCAAGGGAGAAGCTTAAATGATGTGGGTTAGATTTGACCCACATATGGTTTTATCTATGTGATGTAATGGTTCTAAGAAGGGGAGTGGGGTGGATAAGAATTGGCAAAGTTATTTTTGGAAGGTGATATGAAGAAAGGAAAAGTAGTAAAATTGGAACCCAATGTGAGTTTGAAGAAAAAAGTAGGGAATAGGCTAATATGGCTAATATGGCTATTGGTTATGATGTAGCTAGTTTTTGATCCACACCAAATGAATAAAACCTTGATAGCTTTTTGGGTGGGTTTTAATCGAGGTCTTTTTGCTCGGGGGATTTGAATATTGGGCTGATTTCTCTTTAAATTTTTTCTCTATGAGCATTCCCTAGTTATCTTAGTGAAAAATATATCCTAAATATGTGCAACATGATAAACAACTATAAACTTAAATGTCTATCATATGATATATAGTATCCTTTTTTGACTTGTTTAATTAGATCTATAGGCAAATTCTACACACTCATTCAACACTTGACATATTTCCTTTTCTTCTTGAATTAGGCATGATACTTACTTATAATAGTATTCATCTTCTCTATCTATAAATTAACCAATGTAGCATACTCATCCATCTCATTTATGGTAGCTACTATTGGTACTTACTTCACCTATTAGCTATCTTTTAAATATTACAATATCTTCATTCCCACATGTTTTAAGGCCTATTTGGTATGAAATATCCCTTACATGACATGAAAAAAATCATTCAATGCTTAAACCAAGTGTATGGATGATACCAAAAATATCCATTCAATCTCACACATGTCCCACATGGCTACTACTATGTTATGTTTATGTGTCACCTTTCTTCTAACTGTGACATACATGATTTTTTTTTTTAGTATATGAGATTTTTTTTAATAACTTGATGAATAATCCAACCAACATTTACCCATATTTTGAACCATTTTCTTTCCCTCAAGACCTATTGTACCAGGCTTTTTTACCAATTTTCAACATGGTGGCCAATCCATAAAAATTTTCTTTTCTTTTCTTTTATATTTTATTCTCTTTTTCTTAAA